>OZ059905.1:3722319-3781467 GCA_964057215.1 Oscheius myriophilus
AGACGTCTGGGCTCGCCCTACCCTCGTTGCAGAGGACGCCACGCGGTTGAGGCTGCAGCTCTAGAAGATATGCAGTCGTTGGTTCCCTCACCAGACAGAGAGTTAGCGGTGATCTGAAGCTCTGGATGAATTCACTCAATAACACGGTAGTAGGGATATATGTTTATCGCACCACATAGCAACAATGAAGTGGCCGACGGCCATACACAATGAATCGTGCCGGTCGAAACGGGCCTGCGACGGCGGACGGTCGGTAGGGAACGACGAGTCGGCGGACGGCAGGGGCGTCTCCGCACAACCGAATCATGCAGGTGTCGGGCCTGACCTGGAAAGAGACATATTAGTCCAATACTCGAGGGAGTGCAACTCTGGGTTGAATGTTAGGGTTGAACGCGTGACACACCTAAGGGTGTGTCACGCGCTCGTGGCGGATGTCTCGCAGGAAGAAGGTCCTTCGGGAAGATGACCCTAATAGTGGATTTGACGGGAGAACTAGCAGCCGGTGCCTGGGTGACCTGTTGGCCTTGGCGTGCCGTTGAGGGGGTGCGCTCTGGGCGCTAGTGGTTACACTAATGGCTTGCGTTCCTTAGACGCAGGTGATGCGCTCATGGCGCAAGGATACCAGTTACCCCGATTTGCATCCGCTAATGCTGGCGCAGAGAGCGGCGGGGGAGTCACCACTCGCGAAAACGGCTGGCAAAAACGACTGGCAAAAACGGCGGCGGCCGCAAGGTCAACTGTGGGCGTGGCCTATCGATTGCCGCGCCCTGGCGCAGTGCCAGCGCACTGCCTACCGTAAGCTCGTTCAACTGCTGACTGTGGGAGTATCAAGTGGCCGATTGGGGCCAATATCGGCGACATTATGAAATTGTTTGGTTGCGGGTGCCGCGGTTCTCGCACGACTACCGCGATGACGTGAACTAGTGTTCGACGTATTGGTTGCGGGCGTCGCGGTTCTCGCGCGCACGGTTCGGTTGCGGTTGCCGCGGTTCTCGCTCGAGTACCGCGGTGACATGATTCATTGTTCGCGACTTGGTTGCGGGCGCCGCGGTTCTCGCACGACTACCGCAGTGATGTGAACAAGTGTTCACGTATTGGTTGCGGGCGTCGCGGTTCTCGCGCGTGCGGTTTGGTTGCGGGTGCCGCGGTTCTCGCACAAGTACCGCGGTGACATGATTCATTGTTAGCGACTTGGTTGCGGGCGACGCGGTTCTCGCACGACTACCGCGGTGACGTGAACAAGTGTTCACGTATTGGTTGCGGGCGTCGCGGTTTGGTTGCGGGTGCCGCGGTTCTCGCACAAGTACCGCGGTGACATGATTCATTGTCCGCAATTTGGTTGCGGGCGCCGCGGTTTTCGCACGACTACCGCGGTGACGTGAACAAGTGTTCACGTATTGGTTGCGGGCGTCGCGGTTCTCGCACGTGCGGTTTGGTTGCGGGTGCCGCGGTTCTCGCACAAGTACCGCGGTGACATGATTCATTGTGCGCGACTTGGTTGCGGGCGACGCGGTTCTCGCACGACTACCGCGGTAACGTGAACAAGTGTTCACGTATTGGTTGCGGGCGTCGCGGTTCTTCGCGCGCGGTTTGGTTGCGGGTGCCGCGGTGCTCGCACAAATACCGCGGTGACATGATTCATTGTTCGCGACTTGGTTGCGGGCGCCGCGGTTCTTGCACGACTACCGCGGTGACGTGAACAAGTGTTCACGTATTGGTTGCGGGCGTCCGCGCGTGCGGTTTGGTTGCGGGTGCCGCGGTTCTCGCACAAGTACCGCGGTGACATGATTCATTGTTCGCGACTTGGTTGCGGGCGCCGCGGTTCTCGCGCGCGCGGTTTGGTTGCGGGCGCCGCGGTTCTCGCACGACTACCGCAGTGATGTGAACAAGTGTTCACGTATTGGTTGCGGGCGTCGCGGTTCTCGCGCGTGCGGTTTGGTTGCGGGTGCCGCGGTTCTCGCACAAGTACCGCGGTGACATGATTCATTGTTCGCGACTTGGTTGCGGGCGACGCGGTTCTCGCACGACTACCGCGGTGACGTGAACAACTGTTCACGTATTGGTTGCGGGCGTCGCGGATCTCGCGCGCGCGGTTTGGTTGCGGGTGCCGCGGTTTTCGCACAAGTACCGCGGTGACATGATTCATTGTTCGCGACTTGGTTGCGGGCGCCGCGGTTCTCGCACGACAACCGCGGTGACGTGAACAAGTGTTCACGTATTGGTTGCGGGCGTCGCGGTTCTCGCTCGTGCGGTTTGGTTGCGGGTGCCGCGGTTCTCGCACAAGTACCGAAGTGACATGATTCATTGTTCGCGACTTGGTTGCGGGCGCCGCGGTTTTCGCACGACTACCGCGGTGACGTGAACAAGTGTTCACGTATTGGTTGCGGGCGTCGCGGTTCTCGCGCGTGCGGTTTGGTTGCGGGTGCCGCGGTTCTCGCACAAGTACCGCGGTGACATGATTCATTGTTCGCGACTTGGTTGCGGGCGCCGCGGTTTTCGCACGACTACCGCGGTGACGTGAACAAGTGTTCACGTATTGGTTGCGGGCGTCGCGGTTCTTCGCGCGCGGTTTGGTTGCGGGTGCCGCGGTGCTCGCACAAATACCGCGGTGACATGATTCATTGTTCGCGACTTGGTTGCGGGCGCCGCGGTTCTCGCGCACGCGGTTTGGTTGCGGGTGCCGCGGTTTTTGCACAAGTACCGCGGTGACATGATTCATTGTTCGCGACTTGCTTGCGGGCGCCGCGGTTTTCGCACGACTACCGCGGTGACGTGAACAAGTGTTCACGTATTGGTTGCGGGCGTCGCGGTTCTTCGCGCGCGGTTTGGTTGCGGGTGCCGCGGTGCTCGCACAAATACCGCGGTGACATGATTCATTGTTCGCGACTTGGTTGCGGGCGCCGCGGTTCGGTAACGTGAACAAGTGTTCACGTATTGGTTGCGAGCGTCGCGGTTCTTCGCGCGCGGTTTGGTTGCGGTCGACGCGGTTCTCGCACGACTACCGCGGTGACGTGAACAACTGTTCACGTATTGGTTGCGGGCGTCGCGGATCTCGCGCGCGCGGTTTGGTTGCGGGTGCCGCGGTTTTCGCACAAGTACCGCGGTGACATGATTCATTGTTCGCGACTTGGTTGCGGGCGCCGCGGTTCTCGCACGACAACCGCGGTGACGTGAACAAGTGTTCACGTATTGGTTGCGGGCGTCGCGGTTCTCGCTCGTGCGGTTTGGTTGCGGGTGCCGCGGTTCTCGCACAAGTACCGAAGTGACATGATTCATTGTTCGCGACTTGGTTGCGGGCGCCGCGGTTTTCGCACGACTACCGCGGTGACGTGAACAAGTGTTCACGTATTGGTTGCGGGCGTCGCGGTTCTCGCGCGTGCGGTTTGGTTGCGGGTGCCGCGGTTCTCGCACAAGTACCGCGGTGACATGATTCATTGTTCGCGACTTGGTTGCGGGCGCCGCGGTTTTCGCACGACTACCGCGGTGACGTGAACAAGTGTTCACGTATTGGTTGCGGGCGTCGCGGTTCTTCGCGCGCGGTTTGGTTGCGGGTGCCGCGGTGCTCGCACAAATACCGCGGTGACATGATTCATTGTTCGCGACTTGGTTGCGGGCGCCGCGGTTCGGTAACGTGAACAAGTGTTCACGTATTGGTTGCGAGCGTCGCGGTTCTTCGCGCGCGGTTTGGTTGCGGTCGACGCGGTTCTCGCACGACTACCGCGGTGACGTGAACAACTGTTCACGTATTGGTTGCGGGCGTCGCGGATCTCGCGCGCGCGGTTTGGTTGCGGGTGCCGCGGTTTTCGCACAAGTACCGCGGTGACATGATTCATTGTTCGCGACTTGGTTGCGGGCGCCGCGGTTCTCGCACGACAACCGCGGTGACGTGAACAAGTGTTCACGTATTGGTTGCGGGCGTCGCGGTTCTCGCTCGTGCGGTTTGGTTGCGGGTGCCGCGGTTCTCGCACAAGTACCGAAGTGACATGATTCATTGTTCGCGACTTGGTTGCGGGCGCCGCGGTTTTCGCACGACTACCGCGGTGACGTGAACAAGTGTTCACGTATTGGTTGCGGGCGTCGCGGTTCTCGCGCGTGCGGTTTGGTTGCGGGTGCCGCGGTTCTCGCACAAGTACCGCGGTGACATGATTCATTGTTCGCGACTTGGTTGCGGGCGCCGCGGTTTTCGCACGACTACCGCGGTGACGTGAACAAGTGTTCACGTATTGGTTGCGGGCGTCGCGGTTCTTCGCGCGCGGTTTGGTTGCGGGTGCCGCGGTGCTCGCACAAATACCGCGGTGACATGATTCATTGTTCGCGACTTGGTTGCGGGCGCCGCGGTTCTCGCGCGCGCGGTTTGGTTGCGGGTGCCGCGGTTTTCGCACAAGTACCGCGGTGACATGATTCATTGTTCGCGACTTGCTTGCGGGCGCCGCGGTTTTCGCACGACTACCGCGGTGACGTGAACAAGTGTTCACGTATTGGTTGCGGGCGTCGCGGTTCTTCGCGCGCGGTTTGGTTGCGGGTGCCGCGGTGCTCGCACAAATACCGCGGTGACATGATTCATTGTTCGCGACTTGGTTGCGGGCGCCGCGGTTCGGTAACGTGAACAAGTGTTCACGTATTGGTTGCGGGCGTCGCGGTTCTTCGCGCGCGGTTTGGTTGCGGGTGCCGCAGTGCTCGCACAAATACCGCGGTGACATGATTCATTGTTCGACTACCGCGGTGACGTGAACAAGTGTTCACGTATTGGTTGCGGGCGTCGCGGTTCTCGCGCGTGCGGTTTGGTTGCGGGTGCCGCGGTTCTCGCACAAATACCGCGGTGACATGATTCATTGTTCGCGACTTGGTTGCGGGCGACGCGGTTCTCGCACGACTACCGCGGTAACGTGAACAAGTGTTCACGTATTGGTTGCGGGCGTCGCGGTTCTTCGCGCGCGGTTTGGTTGCGGGTGCCGCAGTGCTCGCACAAATACCGCGGTGACATGATTCATTGTTCGCGACTTGGTTGCGGGCGCCGCGGTTTTCGCACGACTACCGCGGTGACGTGAACAAGTGCTCACGTATTGGTTGCGGGCGTCGCGGTTCTCGCGCGTGCGGTTTGGTTGCGGGTGCCGCGGTGCTCGCACAAATACCGCGGTGACATGATTCATTGTTCGCGACTTGGTTGCGGGCGCCGCGGTTCTTGCACGACTACCGCGGTGACGTGAACAAGTGTTCACGTATTGGTTGCGGGCGTCCCGGTTCTCGCGCGTGCGGTTTGGTTGCGGGTGCCGCGGTTCTCGCACAAGTACCGCGGTGACATGATTCATTGTTCGCGACTTGGTTGCGGGTGCCGCGGTTTTCGCACGACTACCGCGGTGACGTGAACAAGTGTTCACGTGTCAATAGGGTGACGGATTAATGTCAATAGGGTGACGGGTATGTCAATAGGGTGACGGATTAAGTGATTAAACAGCGGTGGGACTGACAACCTCGGTAATTAAGTAATTAACATCGAAGTCCCATTGCACAATAATCTGATATACTGACACACAACTGGAAGAAAATGCTGCAGCCCACCCAGGAAATATCGTATTATTGTGAAATTTGTACAAAAGCGGGTGCATCGCTAGATAAAATTACGTAATTTGGAGCCAGGTGGTTTGAAATACTGTAGACCATTTTGATTTTTCGTGAAATTATTAAACAATGCTATATTATGCCTGGTACGTAATAATTACGTTTTTAACCATTCTTGGCACCCAGCTGTCAGAAAACAATTTGAACCACCGTAGGATCGATTTTTCGTGAAGCTATAGCAAAATCAAGGCACTGGAATACTAACCTCATTGTGCTCCTCCTCTCTGTCGCCTTCTCCACCCATCGACTCCTGTTTTCCCTCCTTTTCGACAAAGAGCTTGGCCAAACGCCTGCTCCTCCTCTTCTTAGGCACCTAGAACCAAAATGTTACCACGGAAATTCTATTTCTAACCTTCACTTGGGAATCCTCCATCTGGTTGTCATCGTCGTCCGAGACGCCGGCGACTCCGCCACCGTCCATCGCATCGTCTTCATACTCCTAAAAAGGATCACAATACTAAAAATTTACAAAAAACCAACATGTTCCTCTCCGTCGTTCCTCTCACTTCCTCCGTCGCTTATCAAATCGTAAGTATCGATGGGAGCTGTGGGATCCGGCAAGACCAGAGGGAAGTCAGTGATCAATTCGCCCTAAACGTAGCGTTCGTAGAGGAAAAAATCGTACGCCCGGTGCTTTCATGAGCCATTTCATGCTTTTTCAAACCATTTATTGCAGGCGTGGCACGGAATCCGGCCCCCAGGGCCCTGTAGTCCCTGGAGCTTGAACGCAATTGACACCCGGCTGGCACGAAAAGCGAACAAACCACCCACGAAGCATGGCGCTTGTTACAAAAGGGATTCACACTGGATATAACGCAAACTAGACATGTGCGGCAAGTTTTTAGCTAGACATGTGCGGCAAGTTTTTAATTATAGCCCCCCTTTTTATACTCGTGTCAGCCGAAGGTCAATAGTACCCAAAAAGGCGTCATTTGATCGCTGATGCACCCTGCCTTTGTAAGAAAACGTTGAAAACGAATGTATGGGCCATGGCTGCTCGTAGCCCACCCCTGATTCTTACAAAATTGGGATTTTGTATTTTCAACCCTATCATAGAAATACAAGAATATTCCGTTTAGAAACATGACATATACTCCTAAATTACCTTAATTTCTCCGTCATCGGCTCCTCCATTCTCAGTAGTTTCTCCGAACTCGTCGCTGGACGCCAACGCTTGGCCAACAAAGTCATCAACCTCCTGCTAAAATAGGTGTACGACAAGAAAAGGCAAAAAATAAACCTGTGGTTCATGGGGAGGAGGGGTCTGGAGAACTCTGGCCGGGATAATGTCTCCTTGGATGGACTGAAAAATCAAATTTTCATATAATCGATCCCCAAAATCGTTCTTTAAAGGTCTGAAATATCCACTCACCTCGCCCACGTTGACCTGAACGGACAAATTGCCCCGATTCTCCATCTTCACTACCGGTTTTGCATCCATTGGGCCGATTTCGGGCTAAAAACAACAGTTTCAAAGAAAAATCGATAAAAAATACCATAACATCGTATAGTTCTCGAAGACAACCTGCTGGGTGACTTCCTCCGGGGCAGCCTCGGGCGGAGCGGTGTTTTGGGTCTCGCCTGGAGCCGGCGTCACGGCGTTTTCTCCATCTCCGATGTGAATTTCCACGATTTCATCCTAAAATTATCTATTTGAAAGTACCTTCCACAAAAAATACCTGAATTTCCGCTTTTGCCTTCAGACGGGCGTCGCAGCTTCTGGCGAACGGCTCCAGTTCTTCGAAGGAGATCTCTATGGCGAACTGAACGTTTGTCCTGTTCTAAAAAAATATTAAAGCTAAAAATTAGGTAGAATTACCAGTAAATCAACCAGCCAGTTGGCGCGATTCTTCTTATTTTTGGGGAAAACGGCCAGGACGTAGTCCATTCTAGAAATATATCAAATTTGTAATAAAACACGGTGAAAATTACACAAAACAACAAATAATACTAAATTAAAATTAAAGAGAAACTCGAGTTTCCAGCATGCTCAAAGGGAAGCCCACGTCGATCGCGACGTGTCCCAACAAGAGCGGCGCGGCAACAATTCCAGAATTCCTCGATGAGCAAATAAAATGAATAAATTGTGCAAAATGCCCCAGTTAGTTGCGCCTAGAGGTGAAACCTGGATCTGCGCCAAAGAAGCGAATCAAAGTGCTTTCTTTCTAAAAGTGACCGCCATAAGAAAATTGGCAATAAAAACCTTTCTTATACACGAAAATCCTACTTTTAAACAGGTAGGGCACATTTTTCCAACAAAAAAAGTTTCGCAAAGCACAACAAACGAAATCAAAAAAAAACGGCGAAAATACGCGTTTGATGCGTACTTATGACCATTGTTTCCTAAAATCGTTGCGGGACCGAGCGTGAAAAGGTTTGGGCTCAGGTGTGGAATGCATTTTCGACGAAATTAGGTTTTTATATTGTTACGTTAGCGACATAACATACGAATTTCAGGGAAAATAAAGTGGAAATTTTGCCACATTATGGTACAAAAACACCCTTAATTATGCTTTATTGACAAGAAAACACCAAAATCGACAGTAATCAAAGTAACTGTTGTGTCCGTAGGAAGAAACGGGAATAAACCAAAGGTTTATTATGTAGAAGCAACAATGGTAGACGAAGCGGGAAAGTAAGATATCCGGTGATGAGTCACCGGGTTATATAGGGTAACCTAGGAAGGTTCCAGAAGGAATAGAAGGTTCTGGAACAAAGTGGGCGGAGCTAACTAGGGGGAATAGAACAATCTAGAACAGGGCAGAACAGTCTAGAACAATGGGGAACAGTTACAGAATATTCCAGAATGTCATGGAACATTCTGGAATTACCTAGAATAGGCGAGGCCCTAACACCTCCCTCCTAAGATTGACGCTTACGGTAGGATTGGCGATAAGGGTCAACTTCGAACTTCGTCGGCGGGCGACGTTGGCGCGTCGGGCGTCCGTGAACGACGGGAGCAGGCACTGGCTGGGCAGGCGTCTGAGGAATGACAGCAGGGGCGACGATGGGCGGTAGAACGGCTACGGTAGGTGTCGGAGTGGCACGGGCAGCGGTCAGAGGCACATCGAAGGCGGTCATCAGTTCCTGGACGGCGTTGGGCGACGAACGAGGGCGCATCTGGTTAACGTGGCGCTTCCAGATGGTTCCATCGAGGAGGACGTCGTAGACGGCTTGTCCGAGGCGATGAACGACACGGGCAGACGACCATCGAGGCTGGCCAGGACGGTAGTCGCGGACGTAGACGTTGTCATCAGGTTCGAAGCGGCGTGGCTTGGCTCCGTGGTGACGATTGAACTGGTTGGCCATAGGTGACTTGGCTTTGGTAGATGTCGAGTCGGACGGCTTCAGAAGATCGAGCGGATTACGGAGTTTCCTCCCCAGGAAGTTCTCAGCGGGTGAGCGTCCGTTGGGAGAACTGGCACACGGGGTGTAGCGGTAGGTGAAGAGGAACGTCTGCAGCGCTTCTTGAGTAGTTCCTTGTCCCTTGAGCTTCTGTAGAGTTCGCTTGAAGGTGTCGACGAATCTTTCAGCTTGTCCGTTGGACTGAGGGTGGAAAGGCGGAGATCGGATGTGTTCGATTCCAGAGAGGCGGCAGAACTCCTTGAACTCGGATGAGGTGAATTGGGTGCCGTTGTCCGAAACGAGGGTCTGCGGGTAGCCGAACTGAGCGAAGAGGTGCGTCAGCTCGCGAATGGTGGCGGTACTCGTGGTGGAAGACATAGGAATGACGTCGGGCCATTTGGAGAAGGCGTCGACGACGACGAGGTACATCTTTCCATCCAGAGGACCGGCGAAGTCGATGTGAACACGATTCCAGGGTCCATTCGGCGTAGGCCACGGGCAGAGCGTGTGTTTGATGGGTGCCTTGGCAGCTGCTTGGCAGCTACGGCAGGCACGGACGATGTTCTCCAGATCCTCGTTGATGTTGGTCCAGTAGACGTAGTCTCGAGCCAGGGACTTCATACGGTTGATTCCAGGGTGTCCAGAGTGTAGGGAAGAGAGGACTTGCTTCTGGAGCGGTGGCGGAATCACGATGCGGTGTCCGAAGAGGATGCATCCATTTTCGGTAGAGAGTGAGCGGCGAAGGACTGCGAATCTGGGGAAGGTTTCTTCGGCCAGGATCCAGACTTGATGAGTCGCAGGACTTCGCTGAGGCAGTCGTCTTCGGTGGTAAACTTCTCGACTTCAGAAGAGGAGACGGGAAGGCTCTTGATCCTGTCGGTGAAGGCGACTTCGGCTTCTTGAGAGATCGATGCGATAACGTGGTCCTCGTCTGGCACTGCGGCAGAGGCGATGAGACGGGAGAGAGCGCCGGCTTGTCCAAAAGCGGTGGTGCTTCGGTATTCGATCTTGAAGTCGTAGGCGAGCAGCGTCAGACACCAGCGTTGGAGACGGTTGGCGGTGTAGACGGGAATGCCTTTCTTGCTTCCGAAAATGGCGAGGAGAGGCTTGTGGTCGGTGAGAAGGGTGAAGGAGCGTCCATAGAGGTAGCGGTGGAACTTTCGGACGGCGTAGATGAGTCCGAGTCCTTCTTTCTCGATTTGACCGTAGTTCTTCTCGGCGGCGGTTAGAGATCGGCTGGCGTGGAAGATAGCCTTCTCGGAACCGTCGTTGAAAGAGCCGTAGTTGGTCAGTGGGTGACCACTGGCAGTCTTGAGAGTGTCGGTGGAGGAGTGCAGCTGGGGGCATCCGAGATTCATCCAGGTGGGGCGGGAGATGAGCGTGACATCGGCGCCGGTGTCCAACTGGAGCAGGGAGGGACGTCCGTTGATGTGAACTTCCAGGTGCTGGTGGACGTCTCCTTGGTTGCCTTCGATGCTCTTCTGGTAGCGAGTGCGCGGCTTGTTGTGGTAGCTGGACGATGGAGGGGACTCCTTGCGCGTACCAGAGGTCTTCTTCTGAGGACAGTCCTGTTTCCAGTGCAGTCCTTGGTGGCAGATCGGACAGGGTGTCCGAGGCAGTGTGCGATTCGTCTTGGAGAATGGTTTCTTCTGGACGGAGTGGATCGCAGAGCGGGAGGCAGCTTCGACGATTTTGGAGTCGTCCTTGGCTGACTTCCACATGTGGTACTCCTTGCCGAGGTCGTCGATGGTGCACTTGTCATCTTGGTCCAGTTTCCGGAGGAAGCGCAGGCGGAACTCGGCGAGTTCCGGGGCTTGGAAGGCGAAAACAAGAGCCAGGCACTCCATGGTTTCAGTTTTGATGTCCTTGAAGTTGGCTTCGGCGGACCTTGCCTTGACAAGGTTGATGAATCCATCGATGTCGTCGTTGGGCGAGAAGGACATCTTGAGGCACTCGAAGCGGCGACGGAAGAGGGATTTCTTCGTTCCGAAGAGCGACTTGAAGATGTCGAGAGCATCGTCCCAGTTGTCCAGCTCTGAGGGCTTCTTCGGCATGATGTGGCGCGTGAAGCGAGCGTGGGCTGAGGCGTCGAGCAGTGAGATGAGGAGTCTCACTTTGGTCTTCTCGTCCATGGAGGTGCAGTCGTTGGCGAACACGTCCTCGTAGCGGCGGAACCACAGGTCGAAGGAATCTTCTTGATCTGGGTCGTAGACGAACTTGTCCATGCGCTTGTAGAGGCGGTCGAACAGCGACTCCGTTGAGGTGGTGGCAGGAGGGTCCGACATCTTCTTCATGAGAGCGGTGATCGTAGCTTGTTGGGCCATTAGCTGCTTCTGTTGTTCAGCCATCAGCAGCATGATGTCCTTCGTCGAGATGTCTTGGTCTCCCATGGTGTCGTGATGAGCGGTCCGTGAAGTATCCTGATCGCCAGTTGTTGTGTCCGTAGGAAGAAACGGGAATAAACCAAAGGTTTATTATGTAGAAGCAACAATGGTAGACGAAGCGGGAAAGTAAGATATCCGGTGATGAGTCACCGGGTTATATAGGGTAACCTAGGAAGGTTCCAGAAGGAATAGAAGGTTCTGGAACAAAGTGGGCGGAGCCAACTAGGGGGAATAGAACAATCTAGAACAGGGCAGAACAGTCTAGAACAATGGGGAACAGTTACAGAATATTCCAGAATGTCATGGAACATTCTGGAATTACCTAGAATAGGCGAGGCCCTAACAGTAACAACAAGACATGGAGCAACAATTAGTGGAATCAGTGGGAGAATACCATTTTATGCCTGGACATTTTATCGGCCTCCGCAGACTTGTACCCACACGTGGCGCAGTAGTACTTCTCTACGGTGTGGATGCGTTGGTGCATCTCCAGAACAGAGGGCTTCGACGCCTTGAATCCACAGACTTTGCATTCATAAAGATGCTCTCCCCTATGAGTTTTCACATGGCACGTTAAAGACATTAACTGCGCGAAGCTTTTGTGGCAGATTGTGCAGAGATGAGGCTTCTCCGCGTGAATTCCCTCGTGCTTCTTCAGAAGATAATGATGGCATGTGGCGTATTCACAGACGTCGCACTTGTAGCTATTACAATGCACCAGCTGGTGCTTCTTTGGGTTTTCAGAGATTAAAAACCTTTTGTTGCACTTTCCACACTCGTAAGGCCATTCTTCGTTATGCTTCTTGTAACGTGGGCAGAGTCCACATATCCAAGGACCGGAATGTTTCTTCATGTGTATCGCCAAAGCTCTCGAAGAAGGCATCTTTTCGGAGCAACCGTCCACGGGACACTTCTGAAGCAAGAGGTATCCATTGAGATTCATAAACCCTCACAGCAGAATCGCCTTTCTCTGGAGTCTGGCCCATGTATTCGTTGTCCTGATCTCCTTCACCATTCCGAGTGCAGACAGAGACAGAGACAGAGACAGAGACAGAGACAGAGACAGAGACAGAGACAGAGACAGAGACAGAGACAGAGACAGAGACAGAGACAGAGACAGAGACAGAGATAGAGACAGAGACAGAGACAGAGACAGAGACAGAGACAGAGACAGAGACAGAGACAGAGACAGAGACAGAGACAGAGACAGAGACAGAGACAGAGACAGAGACAGAGACAGAGACAGAGACAGAGACAGAGACAGAGATAGAGACAGAGACAGAGACAGAGACAGAGACAGAGACAGAGACAGAGACAGAGACAGAGACAGAGACAGAGACAGAGACAGAGACAGAGACAGAGACAGAGACAGAGACAGAGACAGAGACAGAGACAGAGACAGAGACAGAGACAGAGACAGAGACAGAGACAGAGACAGAGACAGAGACAGAGACAGAGACAGAGACAGAGACAGAGACAGAGACAGAGACAGAGACAGAGACAGAGACAGAGACAGAGACAGAGACAGAGACAGAGACAGAGACATAAAGCACTGAACGGCGAGGTGGAAAGCCGTCTCCTTGGTGACTTTGGTTCCCGGACACTGTTTCCTCAGGGGCGACAGCGATTTCCCAACCAAAGACTTGATCATCATGTTGAAGGGGCGGTCTTCCAGCTAAGCCTTGTAGTCGAGGAACATGCTACTGAAGTGCTTTGACCAATGGAGAATCCTCAGCTGAGGCACTTCGTTGGACAGGGACTCCGAGTTATTCTCTCGGACGAATTCGGCCTTGGCGCCTTGTTGACCATCCTCCTGCCTCTCCACTTCGTAGACGGCATCAAAACCTCCACTGCTAATCTGGCGAATAATCGTCAATCTGGCGATTTGGACACAGGAAAGTGAGCTCGGCTTGGAGCTAGAAGAAGACGAAGACATCTGAAGCCGAGATGAAAAGAGAAGGGAATGAGGAAAGGGCTCACAAGGAGAGAACAGCCGTCTGCGGAGGTGACTGAGCTGACAATGAGGCGAATGATACAGAAGGAAACCCTATGCTAATGAAGAAGGTTTCCCAATCGGGAGGCATTGAGAAACGACGGAGTTTCAAGTAGCGCACTTTCACGTAACGTAACAGGACCTCTGCTGACCAGACCGTTCTCATTCTCATCTCTGGTCGACTGCGGAGCGGCTGTCTAGGCCATGGCTCCGAACAAAAGGAAATACCTGATTGGACCACGAACGCGCCGCCTCGAAGGAACTGCTGGCACCAAGGCATACAAAGCGGGTCAGAAACCAAGAATGGAGATTTTAAAAACCCTACACTTTAGATTCGGGTGTCTCCCAAGCATCGCCGAATCCTGAAACTTCTTCCCCCGTGCTTCCTTCTCCGAGGCCTGCCACCACACCTGCCTCTTCTGATGATGTCTGCTGCACCGCTCAGACGGCGCTGCTCAAGCTGGAGGAGCTCGGGATCGAACCGGAGGAGGTCCCCGAAGTGAAAGTAAGAAGGAAAGAACCCGTTGCATTCTAGCTTCATTTCGCTTCAGCGAATCGTGCTGTCGCACGTTGTGGGATATGAAGCTCACAAGCAGATCAAGGACAAGGAGAAACTCACCCGTGAAGATATGCGAGAAGTGCTGAAGAACGTTGAAGCGGCCGGCTACATCACAAACGAGAACGACTTCAATGACGTCGTGTTTCAGTTGTGCGACGGAGGGGACAACGTCCACAAGGAGATGAAGCGGACCGGGTTGTGCCTGTCCGCTCGCGAGAGCTGGTGGAGCTACGTCAATGCCGATGCTACTTAAAACAACATCACCTAGCACCTGGAGACCATCAACAAGTCGATCGACGAGGCTAAAAAGCGGGCGGCGGAAAGGGCCAAGGAGCGAGTGAAGGCCGAGGAGAACTGCGTCACAGTCGGCGACCCGCATCAGAACGAATTGGTGGGACGCCCTCGTCGCCGCTCCAGAACCAAGAAGTAAACGGAGCGAAGACACAATAGCCACAAATACAGCCGTCTGGCGAGATTACGAATAAAACGTGGCTGAAAAACTGTTTTCATCTCATTGATCGATTTCATTGCCTTTGCTTTTCCTATTCCCTAGTATTTGCTGGAACTTTACGAGAAAGATTCATTCGAGCCGTTTAGACGACATGAAAACATTGGCACGATGCCCCAGCTGGGAATTTCCGTTTTACTAGCGCAGACGCGGGTATAAAACAAATCCACATTTCTTTATTGACAAAGAAAAGAACAAAATCAACAAAGTATAACAAAAAGAGGAAATCAGTGGGCGTGTCTCTTCCTGTGCGCCGAGAGAAGGATACAATGCAAAGAATGAATACAAGGAGTATCACTTGCCAGCTGCGCGAAGGAGGTACTTGTTCGGCTTCCAGGACGGGTCGTTCTTCCGCAATATTCTCTCCGTGGTGCGTATAAGCGACTTGGAGACTATCTTCAGCGGAGCGCCCTCCGAGCCCTCATCCGGATATCTTTAAAGTAGTGGCAGTGGATGTTCAAGTGATCTGGAAATGACTCTTTTAGAGAGAGAGAGAGAGAGAGAGAGAGAGAGAGAGAGAGAGAGAGAGAGAGACTCACTTCGTATTCCCAGTTCGTCCAGGCCCAGTTTCGACACGAAAATGCACCCCGAACAGTGATCGAGAATGTCATTCAGCCGCATGAGGGCGACGACGGTCGGCTTATTGCCCAGCCCGATTTTCTTCGTCTTTATCCTTAATTACCACATATTCCTTGGGCATAAACCTTGGGCATTACCTTGTTGCGGCTCAATTTCAGCTGCTTCCGGTGGGAAGGAGGTCATCGGTCTGTAGATCTTCAGAAGACGGCTGCACGGTGTTTACAGCTACGTGGTGGTCAGTCTTGCCCTTCTAAAACACAATTGGTAGGGAAATTAGTCAAATGACGAGAAATCCGGTGGATCCCCAATTTATCGAAAAATTGTAAAGAAATACCCCATTTCTTCATCCATTTCCACGTCATCCTCCTCTTGTTACACCTCCTTCTTCACGACAGAATCGTCAACCACCTGAAAACACGAAGAAAAAATAGGCACCTTAACGTCTTAATAAGGTACAAAGTAGTTATGGCCCATACCTCGGTTAAGCCCGAACACTTTTTTTCTTCAAAATACCGTACCTGAATCGGATTCAGAAGGCGGTGGAGAACATTCCTTCACGAGGATTTTTTCCATTCTCTGCCTAACCATTTTCACTGCGAACGCCTGGAACGAAAAAGCTTAAATTTGTCGTTTTTGAAAGGCTTTATCAAATATCACGACACTCTCAAAAAGCAAGGTCCCGCAAGGAGGGGAGCCCCAAAATCGAATACCCTTTTTTCAAAAGACCTCCACTCCAACCAGAAAAAATGGCATGGACACTTTGACAATTGTCCAGAACAAAGTGTTAAAGGTTGCATGTAGTCTCACCACGAAAAGCATTGGCAAACTGCCAAACGCGGAATTTCGCAAATAAAAATCGTGGCGAGACGCTGCAATTGTCCAAATTCAGATAAAGGCGCGGAGTTTGGCAGAAATCAAGTCCGGTTTTTAAGAGTCTCTTTTAAGAGAGTCATACTTCGGGAGACCCTGACAGTTGACGGACCCACCCGTAACTTTTAAGGGCATAAATGCGGTAACCCCCTCCATTAACTTTTGGCCTTCCGAGCTGAATTTTACGCAAAAAGGGCTTAATCCCACTTAACTTCTGCTGTTTTGGGGCATCGACCCCCTTAACCTGGGGTAAGCTGACTATACCCTCCCATGGAATGTAAGAGACCCAAAAACAATTTGGGCTAACATGCGTACATATGATACCCACTGTAAAAGTAAAAAGTCCCCATTCATTGGCGGCATTGACGATAGTGGGCTGGTCTCTTTGTAATCCCTTTGGGGGGAACATTTAACGGATGTGCCGCCGAGCCGCCAGTGACGGAGCTCCGCCCATTTATGACCGCCCCTCGGCTGGCACAAGCGCTTTCACAGATATCAAAGTGTTGAAAACACAACATATTAACAGAAACTATTTCAACGTGAGTTTTAATAACAACAAAACAACAAGATTACAACAAAACAGCGTGGCAAAACAATGAAAAACCTCGAGTCAGTGAGCGTACTTCTTCTTGTGCTTGGTCAAATCGCTGTTGTACGCCGACTTGTATCCACAGTTCTTGCAGGCGTACGGTTTCTCACCCGTATGCGAACGCATATGGGCCTTTAAGGTCGCCGGCACCGTGAAGAGCTTCTTACAGACGGTACAGCGCGTCGGCTCATCTCCAGCGTGTTGAAGCAGATTTCCACGGATCTTGCTCTTCTGTTGGTGTTTTGTCTGCTGATGTCTCTGCAGATTGCCTTGGCGAGAGAACTTGTGGTGGCAAATGCCACATTTGAACGGCTTTTCGCCAGAATGGCTAATGTAGTGCACACGCAGATTAGCTCGATTCAGGCAAAGGCGCTGGCACACTCCACAAATCCAAGGAGAGGTGTGTCTCTTCATGTGCACTACCAGGGCTTCTGAAGACGTGAACTTCGCCGAGCAACCATTGACCGGGCACTTCTCCTCCCCGTCTTCATCCTGAATTGCACACCGTAGCACTTTAATTCTAAACACCCACTCCAGATTCATCCACGTCCGTATGATTCAAGTCTCCTTGGCTTTGCCATCCTCTGGTGCCAATAGAGCCTCTTTGAGCACAAACAGACTCCTGAAACTTTTGAGGTTAAAGCGGCAGTAAGGAGGCTATTCATTTCATTTTCGATAGGATACGGTCGGAAATTATGATAATTAACGATGCCAAATTGTCTCGTACCCTCCTCATTTTCACAGATGTCTCAATCAACTACAATGAAATTCGGCTCATTAGCATTCATTTTAAAAGACGGACACGCAGGGCCAGGAGTGGGCCATAA
This sequence comes from Oscheius myriophilus, assembly GCA_964057215.1. Lineage (NCBI taxonomy): Eukaryota > Metazoa > Nematoda > Chromadorea > Rhabditida > Rhabditidae > Oscheius > Oscheius myriophilus. The sequence goes on from OZ059905.1 coordinate 3,739,593, forward strand.
ATTTGTAGTTCGATTCTACTACACCCCCTATCGGTATAATTTTGACAAGTTAATGAATATCGATTGATTTTCAAAGGTATTGGTCGATGTTTTGGGCCGCCGGCAGCCCCTTCTTGATATAAAAAGTTTGTAATTACAAGCTATGGCCCACCCCTGCGCAGGGTGTACTGGCCATCCGAACAATCTGCGGATGCGTTTTTGGACACTTTGAAGCCAGATATATAGAAAACGATCGATTTGTGACGCTTAGTCATATGCATTTTTCCATTGTTGTTAAAAAAACCTCTGACTGTCCCATTAAGGACAGTCAGAGGTTTTTTACAACAGGCTGGCGAGGGTCAAGAGTTTAGTGCATTCCTCGGGAAAGTATAGTTAGCTTACCCCAGGTTACGGGGGAAAGAGGCCCCAAAAACACAGAAGTTAAGGGAGGTTAGTCACTAGTTTCGTAAAATTCAGCTCGGAAAGCGAAAAGTTACGAGGGGTTACCCCATTTGTGGCCCCAAAAGTTAAGGGTGAGTCCGTCAATTGTCAGGGTCTCCCTAGGTATGGTTTAGTGATTAGAGCTGTGAGAAACAATTGCTGAAACCTCAGCAATTAAGTAATTAACAGGTCGACAATAATCTGATATACTGATACACAGCTGGGAGGAAATGCTACCGACCACCCAGAAAATATCGTATTATTGTGAAATTTGTACAAAAGCGGGTGCATCGCTAGATAAAATTACGTAATTTGGAGCCAGGTGGTTTGAAATACTGTAGACCATATTGATTTTTCGTGAAATTATTAAACAATGCTATATTATGCCTGGTACGTAATAATTACGTTTTTAACCATTCTTGGCACCCAGCTGTTAGAAAACAATTTGAACCACCGTAGGATCGATTTTTCGTGAAGCTATAGCAAAATCAAGGCACTGGAATACTAACCTCATTGTGCTCCTCCTCTCTGTCGCCTTCTCCACCCATCGACTCCTGTTTTCCCTCCTTTTCGACAAAGAGCTTGGCCAAACGCCTGCTCCTCCTCTTCTTAGGCACCTAGAACCAAAATGTTACCACGGAAATTCTATTTCTAACCTTCACTTGGGAATCCTCCATCTGGTTGTCATCGTCGTGCGAGTCGCCGGCGACTCCGCCACCGTCCATCGCATCGTCTTCATACTCCTGAAGACCTTATTCCTCAAAATGACAACAAAAAAAATTAACGTGTCCGTCTGCGTCGTGCCTCTCACTTCCTCCATCGCTCATCAGATCGCACGTTGCGATGGGATCCGGCAAGACAAGAGGAAAATCAGTGATCAATTCGCCCTAAAAGTAGCTATTCGTGGGGGAAATTGGTACGACGGGTGTAGGACGTAATTTTAAACTTTATTGACACCCGGCTGGCACGAAATACGGTATAAAACCCAGGAAGTATGGAAATTGTTACAAAAAGGAGTGCGCAATGTATATAGAGCGAACTCTTAGCCAGGCATGTAGGCAAATTTTGCATTATAACCGAAACTAACCCCATTGTTTTTATACATCGTTAATGGTCTACCGTATTTCGTGTCAGCCGGGTTTCAATAGTACCCAAAATGGCATCATTTGATCGCTGATGCACCCTGCCTTTGCAACATCAAAAAAACGTCGGAAGCTCGAGGTATGGCTGCGAGCTTCTTCCAAACATTTGAATTTTTGTAACTTCTTCAACCTTTTCATAGAAATACATAAATATTCTGACCTGAGACATGAAATATACTCCAAAGTCACCTTAATTTCTTCGCCTTCGGCTCCTCCATTTCCAGTCGTTTCTCCCAACTCGTCGTCGAACGCCACCACTTGGCCACCAAAGTCATCAACCTCCTGCTAAAATACGTAAATATCATAAGAAAAGATTTAAAAAAAAAAACCTCTTTTTCGGGGGGAGGAAAGGTCTGGAGAACTCTGGCCGGGACGACGTCTCCTTGGATGGACTAAAAAATCTAACGTTAAAAAAACACGATCCCGAAAGTCAATCGATAGCGCCGATTTCATTAAAGGTCTAAAATATCCACTCACCTCGCCCACCTTGACCTGAACGGACAAATTGCCCCAATTCTCCATTTTCACTACCGGCTTTGCATCCATCGGGCCGATTTCGGGCTGAAAACAACAGTTTCAAAGAAAAATCGATAAAAAGTACCATAACTTCGTGGTTCTCAAAGACCACCTGCTGCGTGACTTCCTCCGGGGCAGCCTCGGGCGGAGCGGTGTTTCGGGTTTCGCCTGGAGCCGGCGTCACGGCGTTTTCTCCATCTCCGATGTGAATTTCCACGATTTCATCCTAAAAGTATCCATTTAAAATTACATGGCATAAAAATTACCTGAATTTCTGTTTTTGCCTTCAGTCGGGCGACGCAGCTTCTGGCGAACGGCTCCAGTTCTTCGAAGGAGGGCTCTATGGCAAACTGAACGTCAGTCCTGCTCTAAAAAATAATGTTTTAAAACTAAAAGTTATGTTAGATTACCAATAAATCAACCAGCCAGTTGGCGCGATTCTTGATCTTCTTCTTCGGGAAAACGGCCAGAACGTAGTCCATTCTAGAATATATATACTTTATCCGAAAGGAAAGTGAAACAAGAAACGAAACAAGAACAAAGAGGATAACATAACAAACAAAAGGTAGCACAACAATGGGTGAGTGGGGAAGGGGGATTTGAGGAGAGGCTACAGGTGCCCCGAGGGGGAGATGTGTGGAGGAGAGAAGGAAGTTAGAAACAAACCAATTTGGCGGTAAAAACACGGTGAAAATTTTCCTTATATAAAAGCGTGATAAATTCCCAACGGCGGGGATTCTAATATGCTGTGGGGCTAAAACATGGACCCCGGCTAAAGGGGTCGGGTACTGTAGACTTCTCATGAGAATCTAAGGCGCTTCGGGACCCGCGCAATGGCGCCTTTAGGAAAAGTTTTGTTTGAATCTGAACAAACACATTTTCCGAGACGACTTTTCAAGGGCTTTCCAATGATGTGACAATGTTCCCAAAAAATTCATTTTTGATCATAATTCTGTGCATTTTGACAAACAGCGTCTGCCTGTGGCGTATGCTAATGAATTTCTGGTTTCAACAACCGAAACTGTTTCTAAGAAATTCCTCAATCGAACTATTATTGAAAACGTCGGGAAAGGAGGAGGAATCTGCAAGGTATGAAAGTGGAGAAATCACCACTATTTGTAATAAAAACATCTTTCATTTTGCTTCATTGACAACAAAACAGCTATAAACAACATATCAACAAAAAGTAATAGTTTAGGCGAATCAATTGGTGCATCTCTTCTTGTGCTTGAAAAAGGCGGTGGAGTCTCCAGTGTTGTATCCACAGTTCGTGCAAGAATACGGCATATCGCCCTTGTGGGTGCGTTTGTGCGACTTCAGAGTGCTGAGTTGCGCTGCCTTGTACTCACATTTATCACATTCGTAAGGGCGTTCCCCGGTGTGGGTACGCTTGTGTACCTTCAAACCATTAAGCCGGTCTGTCTTATATCCGCAGATATCACACTCAAAAGGCCGAGTGTGGGTTCGCATGTGCTGGTTCAACGCAGCCCGGCCACTGAAGCCGTTGTAGCAGATCATACAGGAAAACGGCTTCTCATCGACGTGAATCAGTTGATGGTCCTTGAGAAGACAGGGATTCCATGTCTTGTATTCATATTCCTTACACTCGTAGCTACGAGGATGCATCAGCTGGTGCCCACATAGCGAGGACAGGCTATGATCCTTCAAATGATCCATCAGGCCTCCAGAAGATGCGAATTCCTCGGAACATACATTCACGGGGCACTTCTTCTCATCGATTCCATCACCCTACAACGTAAAATTCACTAGTTTCTTTCAAAAAACAAACCTCATAGTCGTCCTCATCGCCAGCTTCATCGTAACGGGCGATTGTATGAACGATAGGCAACCTCTGAAATGTACTTAATTGATCTTATTCAACGAAATCGGGAGCTTTACGACAGGATTCCACAGAAATTTCCGTGGACTTGACAACGTGCCAATGAGCAGCGTAATTACGGTTGCAAAAATAGGCGGCAATAACAAGCATTCAGGGCTTGATTACGGGAGCTAAGATATTTTTCCCACCAAAGTTGGCTTGCTGCCATCTCCACAGAAATTTCCGTCGAAACCCAAGCGGATCTTACCGTGCACGACCTTTCTGCTTTACGCAATTTGGGAAGTTCACCGCCATTGCGTACCGGCCACGGACCATTGGCAGGAATTCAAAATTTTACCCTGCGGGGATTACGGTCGCTCAATATGATGCTGTTGACATGGGAAAGTTGATTGTTGTAAATTGTGTATTTTTTCATATTTTCGCCACATTTTTTGGTATTTCATTAAGAAAATTAAATTAGAGTCGTAATTTTAACGAAATATACCACAAAAAAGCGAAAAAATGGATAAATAAGGTCTTTTTCTTACCCAAAGGACCCTATTTAGGTTATAATGGCATTGATTCTTGTGTTTACGTTTTCTTTGGTATGTATTAGCACTTTTAAAGCATGTGGGCTCTTTTGAAGGCAAAAGCAAGGGTAGAACTCTTCAAACCCTACAAATATTGTGATTTCGTTCGATTTTTCTCAAAAAATGAATTTATTTTTTCACTTTATGCCACTTTTATTTGCTATATTAGACCTGTTTTAACCGTGAAATAAAGAAAAAGCCGTCCATTTTTGCGATTTCAATTGTTTTTGAGCCGCGCGGCGGCTGCGTCGCGGCTCGGCCGACGTTTCCATTGCCGCCTACTTCCCGTCCAGAAAGGCCGTGCGTGGCTTTAAAAACAAAATGTTACCTTTATTTCCACATCATCCACCTCTTCTTTCACCGCAGTCTGATTGGAAAAATACTCGTGAGCATTGAAACAGCCACCACTGTCAGTCTGAATATTCATTTTTGTCATTTCACTGGGAAAATTCCGTTACCTCCTCCTTAACGTCCGCCATTTCCTCTTTTCCCTTTGTCAGCTGCCTCCCGTCCTCTTCAGAATCCAATATTTCTTCCTAAAATGAGCCAATTACTTCAAACCAACTACATCTCACCGTTACTTCTTTGGCGCACAGTTTTTGGTCCTTGAAAGTCGATTCCATTCTGCGATCAAACCCAGAATTTCCCTGAAAACATAATTAACCTACGACCGACAGCCGGATAAAAAAACTGGTCAAAATCCTCCCACGGCCTATCCCTCCTTAACATTTGAAAGAACTCCAGGTGCCAAAACCTCCATGGGGACTTTGCCAAAAACCCAGAACAAAAGGGTTATAGATTGCATTGGTCCCACCACGAACAGCGTTGACAACGTGCCGAACCTCGTTGGCTCTGCTAGCCAAGTTGTGTGTCTCAGCCCTTCCAGGTCAGGTCAACCCTTTATTGATCACATTGGGAGGCCTGGCTCTGTGATAGGGCGGAGCTTATTAGACAGTCGGAGGACAGGGCGGCCTAGCGCGTGGCGGCGCAGGGCTGCCCGTCTGACCCGGCCACGAGTTATGGAGGAGTCCCGTGGGATGGAAACAGCCCCAGACACCCCTGACTCAAACTAAGGGAAGTGCTTCTACATAATCGTACTTTACGCTCTATTATATCCATGAGCATTCTTGTAATAAACATGTATCTTTTACACTGTTTTCATATCTTTGTTCTTTGGGGAAAGCTATATTAGCCGTACCTCTGGACCACACAAGGTGCGTAAATCCTGTGGTCAACCCTTGGCATAGCCATAGTGGAATGCCCGGGACTAATAGCTAATGTGGAGGTCCTGGCTCGAACAAATTTCCGTCGCACCTTCAAGAATGTCAGTTCAATGCCCTACGTTTTCACTAACGCGAGGCATTCAGATTGCTTTCTTTTAATTGTCCTTCGCCTCTTTTGACAAGGACATTTGATTAACTTTACCTACCGCTACACCATGTTTACCTTTATTTTCCCTACTACTTTGCGTATTGCTAAGTCGTACTGGTAAGCGGAGACAGACGGTTGAGGCTATGGCAAAGCACCGTGCACCGCACAGGTGGAGGTCACTGTAGGGCGACACGACCCCTCAGGAGAGACGCCATCTCAGGGCCTTAGACGTTTTTTCTTGGGAAATTCACGACGGAGGGCCCCTTAAGGGCAGTGTTTCCCACCCCATGGATCTGGGGTTATTTTTATTTTTTTTTCTCAGCTTATGGCCAACAGGGTCTAAAGAGTGCGGCCACACTCTTTCCTGCTCCGTTCCTACGGAGGCTGATCGAGACCTTTTGAGATACGTCTAGTGCTTTTAAAAAAGAGACTCCTTATCGCGTCGGAGTTGCACGAAACCGGCGGCATGTTGCCACAGTCGGGCCCTAGTTCCCAACCCCCCTCCATCTCCGTCGGCCTCTTACGCAATTAGCGCGAGCAGAACAAAGAGAAAAAGTGGGTCAGGTCACAATTGCGGAACGCCTGGTGAGCCTAATCAAGGCACACAGGTCACCCAAAAGTACCTCAACCTATCGGATTACCCAATATAAGACGATTACGTAACGCATTTAGGTATCCTCTTTTCGGCTTTCGTCATTTCAGCGATCACCGTCGACAGCTCATGAGCGCACGCAACAAACTTCACCCCCGAAGCCTTCCCTGCCTGACCGCCTTCTTAGTCGACAAGCAGGTCGGTCATTTTTATACGGTTTTGTATGGTTAGAGATGTGGTTGATTGTCTTGTCCCTGGTTACTTTACTCCCCAAGGGACCTATCAAAGCTAGGCGGAGTCAATGTTGACTATGACCCCCGGTTAGATAGAAAGAAGCGACCCCCTGACCCTCGCGGCATCAACGGCAAGAGTGTGTCTTAAGGGTGTGTTCATTCTTGTAAACTACACACCTCTCAAAACCACAACCGTTTGTCTTCACCTTTTCGATTTGCCCTCTTTCTCCACATTATTGTACGCGAAAGCAAAACCACTTGTAAACACTGGCATCGGTCCGTCATGCTCGAGATGGCGCGTCGCCCTTATATGCTGTGAAGGGTTGAAGTGCTTGTACAATGCTAATTTGAAACACGAGCTTTCGAAAGGGAGGACGTTAATGTTGCTGCAAATCAGACCAAGCAGACAATTTTTATCTTGTGTTTTGAAAAAAAAAGTATCCAACAGAAGAGAAAACTTGCATCACTTTCTATGTGCCATACCCCACTGCAAGTGAGGGACAATGGTTAGAATCTCGAAAGCTATTGTGGCTCTGAAACCGAGAGACGTCTCGCTCAGTAAGCCCTTAGCTAACGATTGTAATTATCTTCTGCTTGGTTATCAAGTTCATAAAATTCCACATGTCAAATGCAGATTCAAGTGAGGGAATCCTTGTCTGCAAACTGGTATTTTGAACGCTTTTCTTCAAATTTTGACGGCATCTGCTAGCCCTTCTCTGACCCGCTGAAAGATTGCGATTGGACAGACAGACAGTGGATTGCAGAATGTAATCACGCCTGTAGTGCTCCTGATTACGGAAAGCGTGCTCTGTCGACCGCACGTGTACAGTTGAGCTTCCTCACGGTTGTGTGAACTCGCCGTCAACAAGATTTTTGGATTTTATTCTTTTTGGGTTACCTCATTACCACTAAAAATCAATAAAATTGATGTTTCTGAAGCTGAGAAACTGACATTGTTTTGAATGAAAGTGAAAAAAAGGGCTATTGTCCAACATACTGCTCCACTCACATTGGTTGAAAACATCTAGACCAATAAAACAAAACTTTGAGAGCTTTGGTATTCTGAAGGGGTATTCTGAAGGCCAGTTATTCCGGCTCGCCTACCTAGCCCTCTTGTCTCGCCTGCTTATTTTACTTGCTATTTGTTGGAGTTCGCTAGTTCAAACTACAGAACAACAAAGGTTGCCCAACGCGACATTTTGAACGCGTCACTCGGGAGACACCGTTGAAGCACGCCGTTTGACTGAAGGAACAACTACACCATCTTCAACGAAATCTTCGTTCCGAATGAAGGCTAAGCCTGCAAGATCAAACTAATTTTCTAATTTAGGACGGGAACTTTGATCTACTTCAGAAGATTCACAAGCAAGACTCCTTTGGACAAGGAACCGCTGGGAAAGTCTAAAGAAGACAACACAACACCATCACATTTATGATAATTTTTCATTGCTATTTAGGTTTAACACACCCCTAATATGTTTAAAAATGTTCCTGAGACACACTTCTGTAGAGCGGTGCAAATGAGGCTCCGGGAGTAGCCTCTTTCTTGAAAAAGTGGCACGTTGGCTCTGCTAGCCAAGTTGTGTGTCTCAGCCCTTCCAGGTCAGGTCAACCCTTCATTGATCACATTGGGAGGCCTGGCTCTGTGATAGGGCGGAGCTTATTAGACAGTCGGAGGACAGGGCGGCCTAGCGCGTGGCGGCGCAGGGCTGCCCGTCTGACCCGGCCACGAGTTATGGAGGAGTCCCGTGGGATGGAAACAGCCCCAGACACCCCTGACTCAAACTAAGGGAAGTGCTTCTACATAATCGTACTTTACGCTCTATTATATCCATGAGCATTCTTGTAATAAACATGTATCTTTTACACTGTTTTCATATCTTTGTTCTTTGGGGAAAGCTATATTAGCCGTACCTCTGGACCACACAAGGTGCGTAAATCCTGTGGTCAACCCTTGGCATAGCCATAGTGGAATGCCCGGGACTAATAGCTAATGACCTCTCAAATGTATTATATACGTGGTATTTCGGCGTTTATCGTGGCGGGACTCTGCCCAAATATTGGAAAAGGGGCGGAGCTTGGCTAAATTCCAATTCTGTTTTTGAAGTGACCCCAGTTACCAATTGGAAAGGCCGTGCTCAGAACCGATTTTGAAGCCAGGCCCTGGTTTGTAAATACATGCTTTCAACCGATAAAGACGAACTCTCAAAGTAATGAAGAGGAGAATCACCATTTAACAGAAAAAAATACCCTTCATATTTTATTTTATGATAATTAAAACAGGGGCGGAATCGATAGGAAACAATAAAACCGGCTAAAACAAAACGATGGAATGTACATACTACATATAAATGCGATGGAATCACTCGGTGCATTTCTTCTTGTGCTCGGAAAAAGCGGAGGGGTCCTTAGTGTTGTAATCACAGTTCGTGCAAGAAAACGGCGTATCGTCCGTGTGGGTGCGTTTGTGCTTCTTCAGACTGGTGAGGTACGCTGCCTTGTAGTCACATTTGTCACATGCGTAAGGGCGTTCTCCGGTGTGAGTGCGCTTGTGTATCGTCAAACTATAAGACACATTCGTCCTATATCCACAGATATCACACTCAAAAGGCCGCTCTTCAGTGTGGCTTCGCATGTGCACGTTCAACGCAGATCGGCGACTGAAGTCTTTGTGGCAGACCGTGCAGGAATACGGCTTCTCCTCGGCGTGAATGCGTTGGTGGGCCTTCAGACGAGAGGGATACGACGTCTTGTAGTTGCATTGATCACACTTGTAGCTACGAGAATGTATCTGCTGATGGCTCTTCAGGTGGACGGATTTGCGAAACCTCCTCCTGCAATTCTCACACTTGAAAGGCTTTTCTCCGTGTTTCATGCGCTGGTGAAAGTCAAGATCGGCCTGCTGGAGAAACAATTTCTTGCAAATCTCGCACTCCGGGTGAGTCTCGTGATGCAAAATAAGTTTAGACGGCTCCGCCCAGTGGCGTTTGCAAACTCCACACATCAAGGGGAGGGAATGAGTCTGCATATGCTCCATCAGGGCTTCAAAAGACCCAAATTCCTCGGAACATCCACTCACAGGACACTTCTTCTTCTTCTTATCATTTCCAGCATCCTACAACACAAAGTTTACCATTGTATTTCAAAAGCCAACCTCAGAGTCGTCCTCCTCACCAGCTTCGTCTCTCTGAGCAACATCCGCAAAATCATCCCCGTAGGCGATCGTTCGAATGACAGGCAATATCTGAAAAGTGAATATTTGTCTCGTTGAACAGAAAGTTGGATTGAAAATGTAAATCTTGACGAAGCTAAAATTATACCTCGGAAGGGTGTAAATTGTAAAACCCCATGTTAAGGAGGGTAGAGACAAAAAAAACACAGACGTTAAGGGAGGTTGGACACTATTTTCTTTTTTACCCCCTAAAAGTTAATGGTGGGTCCGTCAACTGTGAGGATATCACGAGGTATGCCGCAAACCGACATCCAGGGAAGTGAAAAGTGAATATTTGTCTCGTTGAACAGAAAGTTGGATTGAAAATGTAAATCTTGACGTCGGTTTGCGGTGAATGTTCCCCAAATCGGACATATTATTGGGGTTTATAATGTTTCCTAAACCCATATTCTTGGGGATGGAGGCACATATGAACAAGCTGCCCGTGGGGTTCGTTTTGCGCCACCCCCACCACCACATTGCACACACGGCGTGTAGCGCGAGTACCCCAAATAGGCTTTTCCGTTCAAACATCACGGTAGTTCATGTTTTTACAACTCGTGTTTTTCTATGACTGAATGACCGAATTTTCGGAGCGCACCCCCCCCCCCCCCATCCCTGCCTCCAAACCTGGGGATACCCCTATTTTCACGGCCTTTCCCTCAACGATTAATGAACAATTACCAAAAAAGACATGAACAATTTGCCAACCAATGTTATAGGTTTCATGTGGTCCCGCCACGAATAGCATTGACAAAGTGCCTAAACTCACAAAAGTGTTGGTTTTTCAGCGCTTATCGTTGCGGGATTCTTTGTACAAATGCAGGAGAGTAGAACGACTTACCAATTAGAAGGGCGTTATTTATTTCACCCCCACGCCCAAGTTGGGCCCCAATTTAGGTCATGTTCTTCTAGAAACCTACAATTGCGTTCCTAATGCGTTCCTTCTCCTCCTTTTTATCATCACTTTCCGAACTGCTTTCTCCGTTTTCTTCTGTGTTTCCCTTCATCTGATGATTGTTACTTCTCTTCACAGGCACAGGCTTCTAAAAATGAACATTCGAAATGTCGTGAAAATGCAAAATCGGGGCTTTAAAACAAGAAATTACCTTAATTTCCACATCCTCCACTTTTTCTTTCACCGTAGTCTCATTGGAAAAATACTCGTGTGCATTGAAGGCGCCGCTGCGATTCTGCTGAAAATAAAATTTTCAGTAGCCTTCTTTATTTGTCTCTTCTTTTTAAACCATCCAAGCAAATTGTAATATTTTTCAGCCGCTGCAGGTTGTTTAATTAGGAAAAATTACCTCCTCTTTCGCGAATTCGTGATTTCCCTTCGTCAGCCGCGCCTCGTCCTCTTCAGGATTCAAAATTTCCTCCTGAAAATGTTTGAATTAGTGGGAACTAACCGCATTTTACCTTAATTTCCTTGGATAACTGCTCCAGGGCTTCGAAAATCGTAGCCATTCTGGGACGAACCCAGAATTTTCCTGAAAACAAAGCGAATTGATTGAAAAACACTCCAAGGTCTTTCCAATTGGTAATTCGAGTTCGCTTCAAAACCAGAACTGGAAGTTTGCCAAGCCCCGCCCCGTTTTAGCGTTTGGACAAAGAGTCCCGCCGCGATAAGCGCTGAAATCTCGCGTATTTATTGCAATTTTGGTTGCCTTGGCACTTCGCCAATCTATTCGTGGTGGGACCAAGATAATGACACTCTGTTCTGCATGTTGGTCTGCCGGTTTTTTGACAGCTGGAGTTCCATCAAACGTTAAGGGGGAAAGGCCGTGGCTTGGGATCGCCTGACACTGAGAATCGAGGTATAAATGGCAAAATCACCATATCTTTGAAGGAAAAGAAACTCCAGTATGTTTTATTAAACAAAAACAACAAATTCAACTGCGACGTAATAAAATGACAAAACGAAAGATCAATGGGAGAATCTCGTCTTGTGGCCGGACAAATCGCTGGCCTTGGCAGCCTTGAATCCACATTCCGTGCAGGAATACGGCCTCCCTCCCTTGGGGTTGCATTTGTGTCTCCTCAAATTCGCCTTATCTCCCGCCGTATATTCACAGGATTCACATGCGAAAGGCCGTTCCCCCGTGTGCGTGCGCAGGTGTCTGTCCAAATTGTAGGAATCGGTGAAGCGCTTGTCGCAGAAAGTACAGTAATAAGGCTTCTCCTCTTTGTGAATGCGTTTGTGTTGCTTCAAATCCCTCGGGTTCGATGACTTGAATTCGCAGAATTCACAGCGGAACGGCTGTTCTCCCTTGTGCCTCCGTAAATGTGCATTCAAAATGTCGCTTCTTCCGAAGCTCTTATAGCAGATACAGCAGAAATAGGGCTTCTCCCCGGTGTGTATTCTGTAGTGATTGCGGAGCTCAGATCCACTTTGGCAGGAACGCTTGCACTCCCTACAAAGCAAAGGCTTCGGGTGCGTCTTCATGTGCTCCATCAGATTTTTGTCGCCGTAGGACTTCTCAGAACATCCATCGACGGGACACTCCCTCTCGTACATGGGATGATTCTGAAGCTCATTTCAACAAGGTAGAGATAGGAAACAAACCGCAGAATCGTCCTCGACCACTGCCAGGCGCATTCCTCGAGCAGCGACAAACTCCTCGTTCAGAATGGCATCTCTCTGCTCCTAAAGAAAGAAATTAAGACAACGTTTCTGTAATATTCGAGCGGCAGCCGCCAATTTAGTCATTTACCAAAACTAATTTTTTCCCGATCAAATTGGTGAAAAAAAATTAACTTCCAAATAGATTTTCGTTAGGATGGTTTTTGAACTGTGCGCAAAAACACGTAGAATTTAATAAGCATATAGCTGTCGCCAAATTGGAATCATGCCAATAAAATTAAAATGTTCTAGTGATCCTCTGTTGGCATTGAAGTTCGTAGTCCACGGCTCGCCGTCCAATGGAATCCTCGGGCATGTTAAAGGACTGCCTCCTGTTAAACGTCGGGCAGGAATTGAAACTTTCCGACTCTTGCAATTTGGACTTTTTGGGTGGTTTTTTGATTTTCCGGCTTTAAATGGTAGACAATACAATGAAGTTTCGGAGGCAATTTTGGTGGAGCAGGAAATTCACCCGAACAAAAGATATAAAGCATAAACTTCAGAACTCAGCGGGTATTTTTTCGTTGGATCTGAAAAAATTGCTTCCAAAACTTTGATGTATTTGCTATTTTTTAAGCATTTTAGAACTTTTAAATCCAGAAACAACGGAGAACTAGAGTCGGAAAGATTTTTCAATTAGAAATTCAATGGACAATATTGGTCCCACAACGATTCGAGAAGAAAAGATCGGCGGGAACCTCGAATTTTTAAAATATTGCAATCTGTCGCCATACTTGGGCAACCTACCGCTGGGGTATAATTTGCGACCCCCCACTCCTCCCAAAAGATGGTGATCTGCGACCCCCCTCAGTCGATTCCCCGGTCATTTTTACCCCCGGATACAAAATTTCATGAAATTTGGTTGAAAACAGACAAAAATCTGGGGGGTCGCACTTTCAACCGCAACCGGCGGCCGACTCAATTGAATCCGCCGCCAAACGCGGTAAGTCATTTTTTACCCTAATTATGGATTTTAAAAAAAATCAAATTACGAATTCTCAGTGGCATATATACTGTCTTCTTAATAGGGGCGTCGCTTTTCATTTATTTTGACGCTTTCGTTTAATTTACATTAATAAAGTTTGGCGAGGTTTCCATAATTGCGCGCCGCCGCGTTGAAATGACGGCCGTACCGCAAATTGACAAGGGAGCCGGAAAGCGCAGCAGCATGCGGGGCACGCCACACACCAGTCGTTGGATCGATCCCCGCCGGTGACATTACTGCTAAAACCCGTTTTATAGTATCTTATTGAATCCCCTCTCCATCCTTTTGCTCAATTTTTCAATTCACAATCCCAATTTGCGACCCCCAACCCCTCCCACCCCCAAATTTGCGACCCTCCTCGGACCGCCGGGTGCGGAGCTTGCCCAAGTCTGTCTGTCGCACATTCTAGGCCTGGGTATGCAATCTTGTTCACATTGTTTTGTAAACAGCGGACTCATTGAAACTGCCCACCTCCGCGAGCCGTGAGTCTAATCAGTAGACGACAGAGCATGCTTTGCACATTTCCGCAATTAGCATATGACTTCGGTTTGGCGACAGCTATAGTCCCATTTGTCAACGGTCGAAAAAATTCAAAAAAAAAAATGCATTTTCAAACCCAATTTTTCCCATTTTCGTGGTTTTCGGGGTCCTGCACAATGGTCTTACCATCTGAAGGTTTGATTTGGTCTATTCAGGAGGATTCATAACAACCGTTTCCATCTATTGTGACCAATTTAAAAATACACAGTACCCTACCGAAACCACAGTCAAAAACTCGATATTGGGTTTTTCACAATGAGCGTACTTGTCCAATATGAGAAATTCGGCAGACCCCACGCTTCCAGGTATTTCAAGGAAAATCCCCTGCCTCGTTTCCTCTTTGTTTACTCACCAGGTCGCCCGTCTCCGTAGGAATCGAGAAATTCGGCAAGACGACGGGAAAATCAGTGATCGGCTCCTCCTAGAAGCAGATATTTGGTGAAAACAAATCCCAATATACCTTGATCTCGACGTTATTTTCATGTTCCGTTGTAAAGGGCAAGGCAAGTCCAACCTTGATGGGAGACGTCTCCAACTCCTTCTATAAGATGCTTTTATACACAAACTACAGCATTTTTACCTTGACTTCAGTATTTAGCTTCTGACCGGTGGCGCAGTTTTCGGCGAACGGCGCCAATCCTCCAAAACATGATCTCACTTGGAACTCGATGTCGAATTTTCGCTGAAAATGTGAAAATGGACAAAATTAAACTATACGGTTACTGCAATTTGACACTGGTTCAGATTTAAGCCAAGAATGGATAAAATCGACTTACGAGGCAATCGAAAACGGGAGAAAAGTCCCTGTTTTGGGGAAGAATCGCGAGGAGAAATGACATTCTGGAAAATAACGAAGAAGTTCTGCAGACTTTGAATTTTCGAGATATAAAGTGGAGATATTACCACAATTTGGTACAAAAACACCATTTATTTTTTTGCTTTATTAAACAACAGAAACAACAGTATTTCAAGAGAACAAGAAAATAACGTAACAAGGTAAAACGAAAAAGGAAATCAGTGGGCGTATTTCTTCTTGTGCCTGTTCAATGCGGAGGAGTCTGTTGCCTTGTATGCACAGTTTGTGCAAGAGTACGGCTTTTCTCCCGTGTGGGTGCGTTTGTGCCTCGTCAGATTGGTGAGTTTCGTTGTCTTGTACTCACATTTGTCACATTCGTAAGGGCGTTCTCCGGTGTGGATGAGCTTGTGACTCTTGAAACTGGAGGACACGAATGTCTTATATCCGCAGATATCACACTCAAAAGGCAGCTTATCAGTGTGGGTTCGTCTATGAATCTTCAATTGGAGCAGAGAGGTTGTTTTGAAAGCGCACGTGTCGCATTCATAGTCTCCGGTGTGGATCCGTTTGTGCCTCTTCAAATCGGAGCGCTGAGCTGCCTTGTAGTCACATTCGAAAGGTTTTTCTCCAGAGTGCATTCGTCTGTGAATCTTCAAATGAGAGAGATTTGATGTCTTGTATCCACAACTGTCACACTCGTAAGGACGTTCTCCGGTGTGAGTGCGCATGTGACAGACCAAAGATTGCGATTGAGTGAAGCGTTTGTTGCAGATCGAACAGGAAAATGGCTTCTCCCCGGTGTGCATTCGTCGGTGTACCTTCAGATGGTAAGTATTCTTCGCCTTGTAGCTACAAATGTCACATTCATACGGCCGCTCTTCGGAGTGGGTTCGCATGTGAGTCGTCAAATTGATGTACTGGGCTCCTTTGTAGTCACATAGAGTACACTCAAAGGGACGCTCTCCTGTATGCACCCGTTCGTGAATCTTCACTTTGGCAGAGGAGACAAACCCTTTCTTGCAGACTCCACACTTGAAAGGCCTTTCTCCATTGTGGTACATGTAGTGTCGACGCAATTCAGATCGAAACGGCAAAACATGTTTGCAGACTCCGCAAATGAATGGGGCAACATGTTGCTTCATGTACTCGACCAGATCTTCGGACGAACTGAGCGTTTCGGAGCATCCATCGATGGGGCATTTCTTCTTTTCACTGTCATTGCCACAATCCTGAAACCAAGACTTTGCCAGGTAATTACAAAACACCAACCCCAGGATCGTCGTTATCCACCGTATCATCCATTTCATCGTCTTCCTGCTCATCATCCGTATCACAGCTCGAGGCAGTCCTTCGCTTGGGAAGCAGCTTCTGAAAAAGCAGGTTTGGCTTCAATTAACACCCCGTTCAATAAGTATAGGGACACTTTCAGTTTTACATTTTTAGAAGATTTGAGTAAGGTTGAAGTGTTATAACATAATTTATTAGATAGAGCGTCAACTATCCAACAGATCCATCAAGCCAGAAATACATTAGCATACGACCCAGATAAACCATTGAGGAACCACTGAATAGCCCTTTTAAAATTGTCGTGTAAAATATTGCGGTTGTTTTTCAGAAAAAATTCCTGTTAGAACAAGCTTTAAGATATAAATTCTGCTTTGAAAATACTATGAAATACAAATTTACAATTCGTATCTAATGAAAAATTAGAAAATGAAACGTTTTGAAACCCGAACAAATCACGATTTTAGTATTTCAAAGATTTTCTGTTCAAACAGGAAATTTTTCTGAAAAAGAAACACAACATTTTCCACGCCAATTTTAAAAGGGCTATCCAATGGTGGCTCTCTCAAGGTCTGAAAAAATTTCATTTTGATAAGTGTTTACGCGTGTCTCTGTGTCGTATGTAAATGAATTTCTGACATGTTGGAATCTGTTCGTTAGTTGACCCTCTATCGATTGAAGTATGTAATAACACCCCAAACTTAATAAAATATTCTAAAAATGTTAAAATAAAAACGTTCATATACTTATGGGACGGGGTGTAGAGCTGGGTTGAACATTTGAAGGTATATCTCTGCTCCAAGCAAACAATTACAATTACCCCATTCAGTTCTTCATCCTGATCACTCTCCGAATTCCTGTCTTCGTCGTTTTCAGAAGACTCGTCTTTGTCATTCTCCTCCATTGAATGCGTATCGGGCTCTACCTGACGATAGGCCCAAAAGAAAACTATTACATTTACATACAAATTTTCACCTCACAGTCCTCCAGATCACTCTCCGAACTTCCTTCGTCTTCAGAAGACTCATCATCACTGTCCTTCTCCATTGCGTAGGTCACTGGCTTCGTTTGGCGAATGCTCCTCCTCACGAACTTCTGAAAACAAAAATATTCAAAATTTCAAGGCTGAAGTAGAAAAGAACAATGCTCACCCTCTTAACAGGAGCCTCCGTGTCGCAGAATTCGTTCAAGTCACAGCCACCTCCAAGGTCCTAAAAAACCATTTTCTCCATTTACACAAGGAAACGAACATTTTCCTCTCCCTGGTCATCCACTTCTTCTCTGTCACTTTCTTCTTCAACAATCTTCCTTCTTTTCACAGGCTGAAACTTAAAAATGATTTTGGGATCCGTAGTTTTCACAATCTGGGCTTCAACCATAGAGTTTTAAATAAAAATTAATAGAATCCACCTTTTCCGATTCTCCCTCCGCCGGTTCCTCCCTCATTTCACCCAAAGTCTCTTCATTTCCCTGATCCATCTCGATATCGACCGGTTGTGGTGGAAGAGCAGCAGTGTCTTCATAGCCCCCATCCACTTCTTCCTCCTTCACAATCACTTCAGACGGCTGAAAATAAACAATTATTCAATTTTCAAAAGGAAAACGACCTCTTCAGATTTCGTCAGATTTCCATCGACCTGAAAATCGACAAAGTTTAAAAAAACATTAAATTATCACCGTTTCCTCGTGGTGAACCTGTCGATGGAGGTCATTGACCTGCGGTTCTTCAGAAGAAAACTGCACGCTGTTTACAGCCACGAGGTGGTCAATCTGGTCAGCCTAGAAATATACACTTAGAAGGGAAATTAATCATTAGATCCCAATTTATCGAAAAATTGTAAAGAAATACCTCATTTTCCACTCCGGCACTTCCTTCCTCCATGTCCACGTCCTCCTCCTCTTGTTTTACCTCTTTCTTCATGTCAGAATCGTCAACTTCCTAAAACCTCTCCTTAAATAAGCTATTTAAAGCCTTACAAAGGCATAAATACAGTAATAAAGTTAGATATTACCTTGTCACGGCTCATTTCCAACCGCTTTTGCTCCACTTCTCCCGTCGAAAGAAGCACATTGGTCTGCGTGTTTTTAGGCGACGGCTGCACGGTGTTTACAGTAAGTTGGTGATCGGTCTCTTTCTCCTAAAAATTATTCAATTTTCTGAAGAAAAACTACCTCTTTTTCAACCCCATCCGACTGGTCTTTCGCAGTTCTATCGCCTCCTTCGCCCATCTCCACATCCTCCTCTTGTTTCACCTCCTCCTTGATCTCAGAATTTTCCTGGAAAAGGTAATAAATAAGTGATTTAACGGCTAAACAATGTAAAAGACATAAAAACGACATAATCACTGCCAACCTTGTTGTGCCTCCTTGGCAGCCGCCTTTTCTCCCCTTTCCCACTCAGAATCTTCGGCTGAGGCGTCAACTTTCTACCGAACTGAAAATCGACAAAGTTTTTAAATACAAACATTAAATTATCACCGTTTCCTGGCGTTGAACCTGTCGAGAAAGGCCAATGGCCTGTGGATCTTCAGAAGACAAATGCACGGTGTTTACAGCCACCTGGTGGTCAGTCTCGTCCTTCTAGAAATATACAATTGAAAGGAAAATAATTCAAATGACAAGAAATTTGGTTAATCCCCAATTTGTCGAAAAATTGTAAAGAAATACCTCATTTTCTACCACGCCCTCCTCTTGTTTCACCTCCTTCTTCACCTCAGAATCATCAGTCTCCTGAAAATAAGAAACCAATTAACTTTTAAAGGCCTAATAAGGTATAAATGCAGTTATAACCGTAGGAATTACACTATTGTGACTCAGTATTCGCTTTTTCTTCGCTTTTCCCGTGGGAAGGAGCAGATTGGTCGTCGATTCTCCAGAAGACGCCGCCTGCACGGTGTTTACGGCTACGTTTTTGGCATTTTCCTGTTCCTGAATTTTTCGGAATCGAAGGAAATACAGAGGAAGTTACCTGAACTTTGGTGTTTTCTTCGTCTTTCACAGCGTAGGTCTCGGCGAACGGAGCAAGGCTTTCGAAAGTCGGTTCCATCTTGAATGAAAAATCATGCATTTTCTGAAAATCGGAGTTTTTGATTTAAATTGGAAGAAATACCAGCTGTTCGATAATAGATGAAGCATCACGAGAGGGAGGGACGATCGTCAGCAGGAAGGAGAACCTAGAAAAAGAATTTCAAGGTTTATGATGCATTTTATGCTTACTTGTTTTTAAAAAAAAAACCCATAAAAGGTCATTTTTCCACTGAAAACCCACCTCTTCTCATCTCTGTCATTTTCCTCTCCTCCTCCCTCCAAAATCTCCTCCATTTCCTTCCAACATTCCTCCTCCAATTTCTTCATCTTCATTCCAACCCTCTTTCTGACGGCGGCGATTCCCAGAACTTTTCTGTCCAAAATGGCCATTTCTTCGTGCGTCAAGAGCTTTCCCGGTCGGCTGTAGAGCTTTTCGGTTTCTTCAATCTTCTGAAACCGAGAACTTTCATTCAAAATGTTTCGAAAAACCTGTTCAGCCTCCTTCAGAAACTTCTCGAGCAGAGCTACTGCTTTTGGAAAGGAGAAACTCTTTCGGCGGAGCACGATGGCTTCAGAATCCGGTTCTGAAATACATTCTGTTGTTTAAAAAAAATATAAAAAGACATAATTCTCCAACGAGTTAAAACTGACGCGCAAAAAAAAACAAAAAAAACCTGTACCCGCATCCGAATCCGAGGGCGGTGTGGAATTCTCCTTAACGGGGATCCTTTCTTTTCTCTTCTTAGCCATTTTCTTATTAATACCCTGGAACAAAATGTTTCTATTCTAATAATCGAAAAATATAGAAAGAAAGACGCCAGGATTTAGACATTTTGAAAAACATCGGCAAACTGTAAAGCCAAATATGGGATTTCCATATATGAGATGGCCCGGGCTGGGCCGGGGCATCTCACAGGTATAAAAATGGAGAAATCATCATATTTCGGTACAAATAACACATTCATTTTGCTTTATTACCAACGAAAACAACATTATTTCAAGAGAACAACAGAATAATGCAATAAAATATAACAAAATGAGGAAATCGGTGAGCGCAGTTCAATCAAATCAACTGATAACAACATGACAATGACAAATCTATGGAATCAATGTGCGTATCTCTTCTTGTGTTTGCTCAAATCCGACTGGTACGCTGTGTTGTATCCACAATTCGTGCAAGAGTAGGGCTTCTCCCCCGTGTGGCTGCGTTTATGCGTCTTCAGATCGAAGCTCTGGCTGAACTTATGTCCACAGATATCACACCCAAAAGGTCGCTCTCCTGTGTGAGTTTGCATGTGCCTGTTCACATTGGACGATTTAATGAAGAACTTGTGGCAGACCGAACAGGAAAAGGGTTTCTCCCCCGTGTGAACGCGTCGGTGGTACGTCAAATGAGTGAGATTCCCTGTCTTGTAGTCACAGACGTCACACGCAAACGGGCGCTCTCCAGTATGTGTCAGTTGATGCCTCTTCAGGTGATCAGGTCGAGAGAACCCTTTCTTGCAAATCCCACACTTGTGCGGTTTTTCTCCAGTATGAGTCCTGTAGTGCTCACGAAGGCGGTCCCTCCTCTGGCACACTCGCTTGCAAACTCCACACAACAGAGGCGGGAGGTGATTCTTCATGTGTTCGATCAGGTCTTCAGAAGATGGGAGCTTCTCGGAGCATCCATCGACGGGGCACTTCTTCTCCGGACTGTCATCATCCTGTAATGCATACTGTACCATGCATATTTTTAAAACCAACCACTGCATCGTCCTTATCCACAGTCTCATCTAATTCTCCGTCCTCTTGCTCCTCCTGGTCATCACCTTCAGCTTCACCAGACAAGATCCTTCGACTGTGACGCACCCTCTGAAACATTTCATTAAAGGGCTCGTCAGGGGCCTTGTCGAAAAAACATGCTAATTAAGAATTGGCAAGCATTTTGCACATAACCGTTGGCTGGTGCGGTGTTCGGGAAAATGATTTCAATTGAAATGACTTGTTCCCATTTTTCTCATTTCCACTTCGATAAGGCCTCTGACGGTCCCTTTTAAAGACCAGTTTTTCAACAATGAAGCCATCCTTCCATTGTGATTCAACTTCTGCCCCCAATTTCGTTCATTATTAAAACAACCAACCTCTTCTCTCTGCTCCTCCTTCTGAAATCTCTCACTTTCCGGACTTTTCGCACCAAAATCGATAAAGTCTCCGTAAAACCTCTTGGGCTTCGCCACACGGCCACTCTTCCTCCGCTTCTGAAACATTCCCAATTAGAGCTAGATATAGCCAAGGTACCATTTCTCCCTCCGGCGGCTCATCCCTCAAACAACTGAATTTCACTTTAAACGAATAAAAACCAACGTCATTTGGCTCCAGGTCTCCCAGCGGAGGGTCCAATTCGTCAAAATCATTCATCCCGTCGAAATCATCGTGAAAATCCAGGTTCGTCTTTAAAAATCAAAAATTCAAACGAAATCCATGACACAAACCACATTCTGGCGGAAATCCGGCTCGTTGAAGCCGATTTCTTCCGAAATTTTGGGTCTCCTCCTTTTTAGCTCCTGGAATTACTCCTTTCCAGCGGAAATTTAAAAAAAACAAACCGGGTGAATACGGAATTTCACTCCTTCGTTACGTAAGCCTCTTCCTTTTTCGTCTCCTTCGCCCATTTGACCATCCTTCTCTTGTTTGACGTCCTTCTTAACTTCAGAATTCCCAATCTCCTAAATTTTGGGCATAATTAATTACTCCACCTTAATTAAAACAAACCACTAATTATATAATTAGGTAACTAACCTCGTTGTACAACTCTGCCAGCCGCTTCTGCTCCAATTCGTCCTCCTAAAAATGTTTCGAATTGGAACATAAAAGGGTGAAAATACCTGCTTTTCGGCGGTTTCTTCTTTAATGGCGTAGGTCTTAGCGAACGGGGCGAGGCCTTCGAAAGTGGGTTCCATTGTGTAGGGGAAATCGTTGATTTTCTGAAAAATGGGTATTTTTTGGAGAATACAAAGTGAAAGACCAGATGTTCGATGACAGAGGCGGGGTCGCGAGAGGGAGGGACGATCGTCAGCAAATAGGAGAACCTGGAAGACGAAATTATACGATTTTAAACTGATTTTCAAGCCCATTGACGCGACTTTTAACAATTTTTAACTGAAAAATAAAAGCGTGCTAATCATTTTGGACGGTCAGGTAATTTTCCCATTAAAACTCACCTTTTCTCATCTCTATCGTCCTCATTTCCCCCTCCCTCCAAAATCTCCTCCAATTCCTTCCAAGAATCCTCCTCCAGCTCCTTCATTTTCTCCCCGACCCTCCTTCTGATGGCAGCAATTCCCAGAATCTTTCTGTCGAAGGCGTACATTTCCTCATGCGTTAAGAGCTTTCCCGGTCGACTGTAGTACCCTTCAGTTTCGTCAATCTTCTGAAAATGGGCAATTTTAGCTACAAAGTTTAAAAAAACCTGTTCAGCTCCTTTCAGAAATCTCTCCAAAAGGCCGACGGCTTCTGAAAAGGAAAAGCCTTCCCTCCTTCGACGGAGCCTCATCGCTTCAGAATCCGGTTCTAAAACACGAATTTTCATTAGCATGGCAGGTTTCGAAACTTTAAAGGACTGTGAGCGGTACTAAAAGAGAAAGTCGAGAAAAAAACCCTCACCTGAATCATATTCCAACGGCGGAGTGTACTCCCTATCGGGAATACTTTCCTGTTTCTTTCTGTGCATTTTGACTAAGATTTTCTGAAACAGGTACTTTAGAGCTGGTCTGGGGCATAGTTATATATTAATTATATATTAATATATGAACAAATTTAAAACAAAAAGATTAAAACCCGCTAGTCACACCAAAAAATCAATAAATTTGTAAAATTACACGTTTTGCGCACAGTTCAGCGCGTCAGTTTTGCAGCATCGCTGCGGGGCCTTTCACTATTGCATGTTTTAATTAAAAAAGTTATCAAGGTTATCCAAGTTTTATTTCGCACACACACGCAAATACAGAACTAAGACGAATCAATAGGCTACCAGGGATAGTAGAACATTTGCAAAGTCGCTTTATCAGCCCTTTGACCCAGTTTCGCCTAGTCTAACCTCGAAAGCGAACATGGTTTTTTTGTTGTGAAAATGCTATAAAAAGCCGTTAGACCAATGATTAAGCAGTGCCATCACTTCCACCTCTACTTCTACCACCACACACACAAACACACATACACAAACGCACATACACTCACGCACACACACACACACATTCACAGACACGCACACACACACACACACACACACACACACACACACACACACATTTCTTCTAAAAACCTTTTCTCTTCTCTAGTCAGTTCCACTCAAGAGTCGCAACAACTGGGCCCGGTCCGAAAAATTTTGGGAGCGCGAGTGTTGTTTTGAAGCTGACTGGGCAAGCCATACGGTAGTTCGAATCCGCATAAAAGGTGGATTCGAACTACCGTATTAAAATTTTTCATGTTTTAATGACCGAGTGGCCGAGGTTGCCCCAGTTCGATCCCCCGTCAGAAAAAGTTTTTGTCCTCCATGTTTGATGGAATTTGTATCATAGAGACACGTTTTCTTTATATTAATAGTGTGAAAATTTGTTTTCTAGTTTTTAAGAAATTTTGACCCAAGGCTGTCCCGGCCCGGGCCAAAAAGTTTGCTTGGCGGGTCTACCCCCCTTGCTCTTCTTCTTCTTGGCTAAGTTCGAAATCTTCAATCAGCCACTTATCTAGTCAAACTTAGTCAAACTGTCCTTTTGTTATTTCCTCGCCGGATGTTTTAAACGGAAATATGTCGCCGCCGGCAAAAACAGACACACACACTCACACACTTCGCCGCCGGCAAAGCCTTTGCCGGCGAAAATGTGCAATTGTAGATTTTTGATTTTTTGCTTTCAAACACTGTATACATGAATAATAAACAATAATCAAAAAAGAAAATACGCGGATCGATCGTGTGTAAGCTGCACTGTGCAATTATCCCAAATCAGCCGGAAAGTGCATTCCATTTGGAGCTGTTTATTTTGGTGGATAATTAATTCTTGTTAGTTTTTATGTTTTCTATAAGCGTAAAACAGTTCTCTAAACCAGGTTTCTTAGCAGAATGAACAGTTTGAAGATGTTTCACGGAAATATGGCGTTCTAAAGTAGATAAAAGCTGCTTAAAAAATGTGCAATTGTAGATTTTTTATTTTTTTTTCGTTTTCTCCGTCTCAATTTAGGTCATAGTTTGTGGTTTAATCTAGAAAAAAAAGGGTATTCGGGCAAGCGCGGTTTAAAAACCAAAATTTCTTAACAAATCGGGCTGCTATCGCGGCGCCGCCTTTGCGGCCCCTAGACAAAGGTCTTAATTCAATTTGAACAGTCTAAGAAGCAAAATAATTTATGTTCAGTTCTAATTTCAGTAAAAAGTTGTCCACGAGACTTGGCTGATGGATTCAGCAGATGTTTCACTAATTGTTCGATTATTCTCAGACATAAAAACACCTTTTTAAGCAGTTCCTGAAAATCTATCCCTCATTCAGAAGCCTTTTCATTCATGGACAATTCTACATTGCCCTCACCTACGAAGCAACAATGCGAAATTGCTGAAAACATAGCCCATTCACCCTTTTTTACCATTTGTGTTGTCAAAATCTTTCTGGCCGTCTTGGGACTCCTTGCGTCAACTGTTACATTTTTGAAGGAAGTGAGTCGAACTTTTATTTTCCTTCGAGAAAAAGAACATTTAAAGATGTACAATTAGGGGTGTCCTGGTTGTTGATCAGTGTATTTTTCAAGATAATTTATATTTTAGCTAATCAGTTAGGTCAAAATCAAAAAATTATGTTAATTTTTGGCGTTTCGACGAGTATTTAAACTGCGAAACGTAAGCAAATAAAACCGAATATAGCCACCGCCAAACAGAAATTGGCTAGTAAAAGCCGCTTTTTCTCTGCGTCTTTGCTTTTTGTATGCTATTTTCGCCTGCAGATCGCACGAATGCTGAGTCTGTTTTGACCTGATTCCAATTTGGCTACAGCTATAATTCCGCCAACTTCCCGCGTTGATTGGATGCCTCATTATGTCATAATGTTTTACCTATTCAGTTTTCTTTACTCACACACTCACACACTCACACACTCACACACTCACACACTCACACACTCACACACTCACACACTCACACACTCACACACTCACACACTCACACACTCACACACTCACACACTCACACACTCACACACTCACACACTCACACACTCACACACTCACACACTCACACACTCACACACTCACACACTCACACACTCACACACTCCCACACTCACACACTCACATACTCACACACTCACACACTCACACACTCACACACTCACACACTCACACACTCACACACTCACACACTCACACACTCACACACTCACACACTCACACACTCACACACTCACACACTCACACACTCACACACTCACACACTCACACACTCACACACTCACACACTCACACACTCACACACTCACACACTCACACACTCACACACTCACACACTCACACACTCACACACTCACACACTCACACACTCACACACTCACACACTCACACACTCACACACTCACAAACTCACACACTCACACACTCACACACTCACATACTCACACACTCACACACTCACACACTCACACACTCACACACTCACACACTCACACACTCACACACTCACACACTCACACACTCACACACTCACACACTCACACACTCACACACTCACACACTCACACACTCACACACTCACACACTCACACACTCACACACTCACACACTCACACACTCACACACTCACACACTCACACACTCACACACTCACACACTCACACACTCACACACTCACACACTCACACACTCACACACTCACACACTCACACACTCACACACTCACACACTCACACACTCACACACTCACACACTCACACACTCACACACTCACACACTCACACACTCACACACTCACACACTCACACACTCACACACTCACACACTCACACACTCACACACTCATACACTCACACACTCACATACTCACACACTCACACACTCACACACTCACACACTCACACACTCACACACTCACACACTCACACACTCACACACTCACACACTCACACACTCACACACTCACACACTCACACACTCACACACTCACACACTCACACACTCACACACTCACATACTCACACACTCACACACTCACACACTCACACACTCACACACTCACACACTCACACACTCACACACTCACACACTCACACACTCACACACTCACACACTCACACACTCACACACTCACACACTCACACACTCACACACTCACACACTCACACACTCACACACTCACACACTCACACACTCACACACTCACACACTCACACACTCACACACTCACACACTCACACACTCACACACTCACACACTCACACACTCACACACTCACACACTCACACACTCACACACTCACACACTCACACACTCACACACTCACACACTCACACACTCACACACTCACACACTCACACACTCATACACTCATACACTCACATACTCACACACTCACACACTCACACACTCACACACTCACACACTCACACACTCACACACTCACACACTCACACACTCACACACTCACACACTCACACACTCACACACTCACACACTCACACACTCACACACTCACACACTCACACACTCACACACTCACACACTCACACACTCACACACTCACACACTCACACACTCACACACTCACACACTCACACACTCACACACTCACACACTCACACACTCACACACTCACACACTCACACACTCACACACTCACACACTCACACACTCACACACTCACACACTCACACACTCACACCATATACTCACACACTCACACACTCACACACTCACACACTCACACACTCACACACTCACACACTCACACACTCACACACTCACACACTCACACACTCACACACTCACACACTCACACACTCACACACTCACACACTCACACACTCACACACTCACACACTCACACACTCACACACTCACACACTCACACACTCACACACTCACACACTCACACACTCACACACTCACACACTCACACACTCACACACTCACACACTCACACACTCACACACTCACACACTCACACACTCACACACTCACACACTCACACACTCACACACTCACACACTCACATACTCACACACTCACACACTCACACACTCACACACTCACACACTCACACACTCATATACTCACACACTCACACACTCACACACTCACACACTCACACACTCACACACTCACACACTCACACACTCACACACTCACACACTCACACACTCACACACTCACACACTCACACACTCACATACTCACACACTCACACACTCACACACTCACACACTCACACACTCACACACTCACACACTCACACACTCACACACTCACACACTCACACACTCACACACTCACACACTCACACACTCACACACTCACACACTCACACACTCACACACTCACACACTCACACACTCACACACTCACACACTCACACACTCACATACTCACACACTCACACACTCACACACTCACACACTCACACACTCACACACTCATATACTCACACACTCACACACTCACACACTCACACACTCACACACTCACACACTCACACACTCACACACTCACATACTCACACACTCACACACTCCCACACTCACACACTCACACACTCACACACTCACACACTCACACACTCACACACTCACACACTCACACACTCACACACTCACACACTCACACACTCACACACTCACACACTCACACACTCACACACTCACACACTCACACACTCACATACTCACACACTCACATACTCACACACTCACACACTCACACACTCATATACTCACACACTCACACACTCACACACTCACACACTCACACACTCACACACTCACACACTCACACACTCACACACTCACACACTCACACACTCACACACTCACACACTCACACACTCACACACTCACACACTCACACACTCACACACTCACACACTCACACACTCACACACTCACACACTCACACACTCACACACTCACACACTCACACCATATACTCACACACTCACACACTCACACACTCACACACTCACACACTCACACACTCACACACTCACACACTCACACACTCACACACTCACACACTCACACACTCACACACTCACACACTCACACACTCACACACTCACACACTCACACACTCACACACTCACACACTCACACACTCACACACTCACACACTCACACACTCACACACTCACACACTCACACACTCACACACTCACACACTCACACACTCACACACTCACACACTCACACACTCACACACTCACACACTCACACACTCACACACTCACACACTCACACACTCACACACTCACACACTCACATACTCACACACTCACACACTCACACACTCACACACTCACACACTCACACACTCACACACTCACACACTCACACACTCACACACTCACACACTCACACACTCACACACTCACACACTCACACACTCACACACTCACACACTCACACACTCACACACTCACACACTCACACACTCACACACTCACACACTCACACACTCACACACTCACACACTCACACACTCACACACTCACACCATATACTCACACACTCACACACTCACACACTCACACACTCACACACTCACACACTCACACACTCACACACTCACACACTCACACACTCACACACTCACACACTCACACACTCACACACTCACACACTCACACACTCACACACTCACACACTCACACACTCACACACTCACACACTCACACACTCACACACTCACACACTCACACACTCACACACTCACACACTCACACACTCACACACTCACACACTCACACACTCACACACTCACACACTCACACACTCACACACTCACACACTCACACACTCACACACTCACACACTCACACACTCACACACTCACACACTCACACACTCACACACTCACACACTCACATACTCACACACTCACACACTCACACACTCACACACTCACACACTCACACACTCATATACTCACACACTCACACACTCACACACTCACACACTCACACACTCACACACTCACACACTCACATACTCACACACTCACACACTCCCACACTCACACACTCACACACTCACACACTCACACACTCACACACTCACACACTCACACACTCACACACTCACACACTCACACACTCACACACTCACATACTCACACACTCACATACTCACACACTCACACACTCACACACTCATATACTCACACACTCACACACTCACACACTCACACACTCACACACTCACACACTCACACACTCACACACTCACACACTCACACACTCACACACTCACACACTCACACACTCACACACTCACACACTCACACACTCACACACTCACACACTCACACACTCACACACTCACACACTCACACACTCACACACTCACACACTCACACACTCACACCATATACTCACACACTCACACACTCACACACTCACACACTCACACACTCACACACTCACACACTCACACACTCACACACTCACACACTCACACACTCACACACTCACACACTCACACACTCACACACTCACACACTCACACACTCACACACTCACACACTCACACACTCACACACTCACACACTCACACACTCACACACTCACACACTCACACACTCACACACTCACACACTCACACACTCACACACTCACACACTCACACACTCACACACTCACACACTCACACACTCACACACTCACACACTCACACACTCACACACTCACACACTCACACACTCACACACTCACACACTCACACACTCACACACTCACACACTCACACACTCACACACTCACATACTCACACACTCACACACTCACACACTCACACACTCACACACTCACACACTCATATACTCACACACTCACACACTCACACACTCACACACTCACACACTCACACACTCACACACTCACATACTCACACACTCACACACTCCCACACTCACACACTCACACACTCACACACTCACACACTCACACACTCACACACTCACACACTCACACACTCACACACTCACACACTCACACACTCACACACTCACACACTCACACACTCACACACTCACACACTCACATACTCACACACTCACATACTCACACACTCACACACTCACACACTCATATACTCACACACTCACACACTCACACACTCACACACTCACACACTCACACACTCACACACTCACACACTCACACACTCACACACTCACACACTCACACACTCACACACTCACACACTCACACACTCACACACTCACACACTCACACACTCACACACTCACACACTCACACACTCACACACTCACACACTCACATACTCACACACTCACATACTCACACACTCACATACTCACACACTCACACACTCACACACTCATATACTCACACACTCACACACTCACACACTCACACACTCATATACTCACACACTCACACACTCACACACTCACACACTCACACACTCACACACTCACACACTCACACACTCACACACTCACACACTCACACACTCACACACTCACACACTCACACACTCACACACTCACACACTCACACACTCACACACTCACACACTCACACACTCACACACTCACACACTCACACACTCACACACTCACACACTCACACACTCACACACTCACACACTCACACACTCACACACTCACACACTCACATACTCACACACTCACATACTCACACACTCACATACTCACACACTCACACACTCACACACTCATATACTCACACACTCACACACTCACACACTCACACACTCACACACTCACACACTCACACACTCACACACTCACACACTCACACACTCACACACTCACACGATTACTTTTCAGGGACTGAAATGGCTTGTTCATCCAAACGCCAAAGTGATTTTCTTCCACCACGCTCTTTTTACCATTCTAATGTCTGCAGTATACATCTGTGAGTACTCTTACAAGGTCTACAGGTAAAATCAAAATAAGAAGTTGTAAAATGTATATTACATTCTTAGAATAATGAACCCACCGCCCGGTCCGTGTGGCTTCATTTTTCCTGGAACTCTCGCTTTCTGGGTGAGAATGCCGCTCGTAACTTTGTTTTGCGCCCAAACTTGGATCATGTTCACATTTGTTATGGAACGAGCAATTGCGTCTTTTTGGCCCGAAGAATATGAAAAAGTCACAAGCCCAAATTACGGAATCGCTGCTTCGTTGTGTGCGGTACAATTTTATTTTTCTTTATATAAAAAAACCAATTTAGATCACTTTTGTCCTTCTGTATACATACTTTTTGTTAGTTTTTCCAAATAAGTATGGCTATTATTCAACAGCAATTTCTGTTATCACACCACATAATTTCCACACGGTAAAAGCAACTTTAATTATGGTAATTAGGGTAATTTCAGATATGGATTGGGACAATTGCCGTTGCGGAAGTTATATTTGTGTGTACTATGGTTTGCTGCACTATTGTGACGTTGAAAAAGAGGAAACTTTTGAAAAAAAAGAAACACGGACAACTCGGAAACAAATACCAGGTTGATGACAAAAAGTTCACACAAATACATACGAAAAACGAAAAATCGCATAATAGTCGTATTTTAACGCGCCGCGGCACGTCTACAATTGTTTGCTTTATTTTCAAAAGGTGAAAAAGATGAAAACGTCTGGAAAGATGCAAATGTAATTGGATACGTCACCCCAAACTTGTTGTTCAGTTTACTTTGTTGCTGTAGCCAAAACGAAATCAAGGGGCATCCGCCGAAAAAAAAATATTTTGTCTGCGTCTTCGTAAATTGCACGCTTTCTCGCCAGAGTAATATAATATGAAGTTATTTGTTCCAATCCCAGTATGTGAAAATATATTTCTTTAAGCCCTCCTCACGTTATACTATTTAAATGTGAAATTATGTGCCCATCATGTGGAAGTATATTTTCAAGCCCCCCTCGCGTGAATGTATTTTTTCTACTCTCTCTTTAATAAAATTATATGTTCAAGCCCCCCCCCCCCCTCATGTGAAATTAGGTGTTCAAGTCCTCCTCACGCGAAAGTGTTTGTTCAAGCCCCCCTCAAAAAAGAAAGTATATGTTTAATTTGTGTAACGTGAAAGTATTAGTTAAAGTCCCCCTCTTGGGAAACTGTTCGTTCAAGTCCCCCTCTTGGGAAAATCTTTGTTCAATTCCAGCCCCCCTCCCTCACATAAAACTGTTAAACGTCCCCTCCGAAAAAGAAAAAGATTTGTTCAAGCCCCCCACCCCCCCCCCCCCTCATATAAAAGTAGTATGTTTATTCCTGTACTTATCGAACAAATTCACAGTTAAGGTATCAGTGTGGAATGTTCTCCTCAAAGGGATGGGGGCATAACTCCCCCATCTGCGGGTTATGAGGAGCTAGATTAGGGGGGGGGGTTAAATGAAGTACATAAACGATTGGCGATGAATCAACGGGGAGAG
Source organism: Oscheius myriophilus (assembly GCA_964057215.1). Classification (NCBI taxonomy): domain Eukaryota; kingdom Metazoa; phylum Nematoda; class Chromadorea; order Rhabditida; family Rhabditidae; genus Oscheius; species Oscheius myriophilus. The sequence continues at coordinate 3,772,377 of OZ059905.1, forward strand.
GGGGTTGGGGTATGGCAAATATAGTATTTGTTCAAGTTCCCCTCATGTAAAAGTAAATATGTGTTCAAGTCCCCCTTCGAGTGAAGGTATAGTCTCTGCCCACCGAGCATGGCTACAAAAAGTGTCATTTTTGAACAACCTGCGCATCTAATTAGCGAAATAGGTCACGTAATTGAAAGACGCAGAGAAAAATTGTCAGCCGCTTCGGAATGCTCGCTGGGCAGGGAGTATAATTGTTCAAGCTCCCCTCACGTGAAAATATTTGTTCAAGTCCCGCATATGAAAATCTATTTCTTTTAGCGTATTTTTTCTATTTCTTCATGGTGAAATAATATGTCCCTTATGTGAAAGTATTTGTTAGAGTCCCCCTCGCGTAAACGTTTACATTCAAGCTCCCCTCTCGTGTAAAATATTTGTTTAAGTCTCCCTTAAGTGAAAGTATTTGTTGAAGTCCCCCTAGCGTGGTAATGTCCTTTTTCATTTTGCGAAAGCCCCCTTTATGTGAAAATTTATGTATACAAGTCCCCTCCGAAAAAGATTTGTTCAAGCCCCGCTCTTGAACAATTGTTTGTTCAAGTCCCCGGTAGCATAAATGCATTTGTTCAAGCCCCCTATTCTGTTAGTATAAATTCAAGCCCCCTCCAGTAAAAGTTCTTGTCCCCTCTAACCAAGTGCCACCTCATGTGAAAATCAACCCCCTCATGTAAAAATATTTCCTCAAGCCCCATTTAAAATTGAAAGCTGCTTCTATTTAAACATCTTTTCTATCAGCTGACAAATTTCTTTTCCAGGTCAGCGAGAATCGGGAAATCTTCAAACTCCTTCTTCCCTTATTCATAATCCACAGTGTTCTTCAACTTTTCACTGCTTTAGGAATTACATTCTACAACTGGGTTATTTGTATTTTGAAATGTGAACTTCCTCTTTTTCAGATATTTTCTTCATTTAACCCAGCCCATTCAGCTTTTGCATCGGAAGTCTTCAATCAATCCATTTGGTATACAATTATCATGCCTCTGGCAATCTATACAAGAAACAAATTCTTCAAGAAACAGTCGGTTGTCAACAGCCACACAGAGATTGACGATTATTTTAACCAGCTGCAGTCTGGTTGGAAATAGTAAATAGTTTTCTGTGATTTTTGGCTCAATTGTGTGTGTGTGTGTGTGTGTGTGTGTGTGTGTGTGTGTGTGTGTGTGTGTGTGTGTGTGTGTTCTGGAATTCAACGGACTCTGCTCTGGGTATATGTGAAAAATGAAACCTTCTTCAATCGAGAATGCTTAATCCAGGAAGGAATGACGACAAAGAAGATTCTTCAGATTGAGTACAACAAGATGAATAAACTTAGCCCATGAACTTTTCTGTTTTTTTTTTTTTAAATGTAATGTTTTTCATAAGTACAGTTTAATTTCAAAATAAAAGTAAAACAATTAAGCGGATATGAGAGGGACTGAAAACGATTTCAACTCGTGTTTTTTAGTGATGGGTCCCGACGCGATTCCTCAAAACCGTTGGGCAGAAACGCGCAGCACCAGCGCTTTTTTACTTGGATTTTTTGTTTCGAAAATTTCGATAATTTTGTTTCATTTGTTACATCTTTCACATTAATGACTATCCTTGTAATGGGTTTTAATAGCATTAGTCTACCAGTACAAAGGAATTTGCATTTTTCGAGGAAGAAAGGTCTCCCAAGTCCCGGAAATTTCGAAAGAAATCGGCGTTCTCAGAAGTTGTTGTCTCTGGATGATGTATTTCCGTCTATTGTCACATTTTCATAGTATTATGTCGTGTTTAATGTTTCTAAATTCAGATGCCTCGTGCCCGAGCAAAGAAGAATAAAACTGACGCAAGGGGCCGTGGAGTCGTCGACGATTCGGACGACGATGCTTCTCAAACGGAGGATCCAAAACTTCTTAAGGTAAGACGATAAGGATTAACTTGAGTAAAGTGTTCGTTTCAAGTTGATGAAGCGATTTCTCAGGAAACACGGCGGCGGCGAGTCTTTAGAGGAATTCGGCGACATTTCGAGTGAAGAGGAAGAACAGGGCAAGGTTTGTTCTGATTTTCCTTGTTGGCAGACGCCTTTTCTTTTTATAAATGTTCAGCATTTACCGAATGTTGCCGTGTATTCCCAGATTGTGACGGGCCATGGGACATTTTTGTTGCTACTGGACCGTTTTAGAGCAGAAACCGAGAACAGACTGTTTCTGAAACGCATGCGCACGTTTCATCCTATCCCGCCAATTTTTCCTACAATTTACAGAATTTATTCGGTTGTGGATGTTTAAAATTGAGGGAGAACTTTAATTTTTGGTTTAAAAGTAAGGGATGCATCGCAAAAGTGAAAAAGTCCTTCTCTGTTTAGTGCAGTGTTGTTGAGCCTCACAAGAATTATGAACGCTGGATTTTGGTTTTTTTTTGATCGCACATGTTTCAATGAGAGATTGGAAATTGGGAAAATATCTTTTCATTCAGGAAGACGAAGACAACTCGATGGAGGGCTGTGGAGTCGGCGGCGACCCGGACGCGGAGGCGAATTCGGCGGAGGATTCTTCAGTTATTCAGGTCAGAAAAGAGAGGTTATCATAAGAATGCTCGTTTCAGGAGCCTCAGGGGAAAATAGGCCTCGGCGAAATGGTCAGGCGCTATTTCGGAAGCAAGAGGGACAGGATGCCGTTCAGTGAAGAGCGCGAGAGTGGTCAGGAGGAGGAGCACAGAGAGGTTCGTGCGATTTACCGAGGTTGTTACCGCCTTTCGTATTTTTTCCCGGATCATGTCACCTATTTTCTTTACCCGATGAGGTCACCTATTTTCGGGTTATCACAGCTCGTAACCAATTTTTGTCTGTTTTGAAGAGAAGTTTTATGACCGCCCCGATTTCAAACTCAAATATAGGGAATTTCAACAGAGCCCACCCCCTATTTCACTTGCATGGCTGGACAAGGAGTGTTTGTGGGGGCTCAATGAACCCCCCCCCCCCCCCAGATAGTTCCTCAGACACCGCACATTAGGCGGCCCATTTTGTTACCATTTTCAACCAAACGCAGAATTACGTAGTTTTTGGCATAGCTCTCGCGCCAAAAGGTACGAATTACGGTGGGTCTACCATAATTTGTACCAGCCGGGTGTCAGTAGGGACCAAGCATGGCAACGGGCCGGCCCGCTCCAAAATTTTTAACGGCCCGGCCCGGGCCGGCCTGACTCAACCGAAAATTTATGCCTTTTTTCAATGTAAAAATAAAAGAAAACAAAAAAAAAATTTCGGGCCGGCCCGGGCCGGCCCGCTTCAAAATTTTTCTCGGCCCGGGCCGGCCCCAAATTTTGCCATGCTTGGTAGGGACTAAACTCCTTTTATTATAAAAATTTGAAAAAGCATGGTAAAGCTCATGGCTGTCGGCGGCGGGGGAACGTGTTTTTTTTTTTTTTTAGAATTGGGCCACATTAATCCTACAATGAAGAAATAATTATCCGTTTAGGGGAATGAAGTCGACGCAATCGAAGCTGGTGGAGTCGCCGACGATACGGAGGCCAATCCGACGCAGGATTCCCCAGTTGTTCAGGTCTGAACACAGAGGCTTTCCATGAGAAAGTTTTCGTTTCAGGAGCTTCAAGGGGAAAGTGGTCTGTTAGTGATGCTCAAAAGCTTTTTGGATAACAAGAGAGATAGGAAGCCGTTCGGTGAAGGCGATAGTGATGAGGAGAAGGAGAAACGCAGAGAGGTTGGTTGTAATGACCAAACCAATCTCCCTGGAGAAATCGCCCATCAACTTAAAATTCATTTCAGGCGTCCGTTCGTGCTCGAAAAGACTTCGTCGGCGCCAGAAGAAAGCGGAGGAAAACGGCGGAAAAGGAGGATTCTGAGGTTTGTTTATTGAATTTATGGAGTATACTGGTTGCCAAACCACTTTATCACGACGTGCTGATGTTTTGTTGTTGTTCAGGGTTTCGGGGAATGTAGGATACTCAGGGATTGTTCGAAGCCAAATTGGCCGAAGTAGGTTCGGTGGGGACTGCAATAAGGTTGCCAACCGCGTCGCTGTCATTTCGAGTTCGCAACTCCGAGCCAAATTTCTCACTTGGAGGGCTTGCGCTATAAGCTTTATGTGTAATGTGGGGGTCGCGCAAATGCACCCCACAGTGCTTGTTCATGTATAAAGGGGGCGGGTCATCCGGCTCCCCTATGGGTTGCCAAGACCTCTGTGCTCCGGGCATCTATCCCCAATACCGTTGGGAACTTTGAACTCTTTTTTTGTTTCAGGCGCCCAATCGTGTCCAAAAAGGCTTTGTTGCCGCAAGAGGACGAAAACAGAAGAAGAGGACGGTGGATATGGACGATTCTCGAGTGAGCAACTCGAATTTATTTAGCACACTATGAATTTTAGGATGGCGGCGGAAAGCAGAAGAATAAGGAGGACAAGAAGCTCACCGTCAAGGGAGGTGGGAAGTCGTCGAACGGCGGAGGAGGCGAATCGGATAAGAAAAAGTTGAGAAAGGTGGGTAAAATCCATAGAAAGACGTGAGGTGCCTGTGGTACCTACGAAATTCGGCGTTTGGTTGAAAATGATAACAGAAAGTCAATAGGGGCGTACGTTGCCTCAGAGGCAACATTTGGGGGACTTACGTATCAAGCCCCCCACACGCACCGTGTCCAGCCATGGTAAAATCACATTTGGATAATGAGCGTTTGGGGCTTGATACGTAAGTCCCCCAAATGGTGCCTTGGAGACAACATCGACCCCCATGCAATTTTTGACACCATTTTTACCGAAACGCCGTAGGTGCGTAGGTACCAAGCACCTGACGTTCAGCTATGAATAGAATCGACCTTTTTGCTCTAAGCTGGCACCCGCGTGGCTCAAATCACCAAGCCAATCTCCCTGGAGAAATCAACAAACTTACATTTCATTTTAGGCGCCCGTTCGTCCACGAAAAGGCTCCGACGGCGCCAGAAACCAGAGAAAGAATACGACGGGAAAGGTGGATTCTCAGGTTCGATTGTTCGATTAAGGGGGTGCAATATGTTTTTCAGGGTGACGGCGGGAAGAACCAGTGCCCCATTGGTGGATGCTCCGAGGAGCTCAATTCTTCTGAAGACCTCACGAAGCATATGAAGGAGCACCCCGCTCCCTGGATCTGCGGGATCTGCAAGCGTCATTGGAAGAATCGAGTTGTGCTGCGTCAACACTACAGAAGCCACACCGGAGAACGGCCATTCAAGTGCGCCACTTGCAAGAAGATGTTTTCCCAATTGTCCAATCTGAAGGTGCATCAGCGGACCCACACAGGAGAACGACCGTATGAGTGTGATCTTTGTGACTTCAAAGCTGCGCTTCTCACCAATTTGAAGATCCACAAGCGAATTCACACGGGAGAAAAGCCCTTTGCCTGTACTACTTGTGGATACAAGGCAGCCCAGTTCACCAATTTGAAGGCTCACGAGAAGAGATACGCCCACTGATTCCCTCAAATTGTTATATCTTGCCATGTTGTTACATTGTTTTCAGTTGATTTTTGTTGTTTTCGATGTGAATAAATAAGAATCTGAGGTTTATTTTTTTCTGTCGAGTTGTGGTAACCTTGCCATTGTTATCGCATTCATTGAAATGATCTTGTTGGCAATTTTGTAAAGAATTCCGAGCCCCAGCCATGGGCCATACCTTTTTTCATTGTTTTATTACAAATGGAGGGTGCATCAACTGTTATAATGACGTCATTTTGCGCCCTATTGGCACCCGTCTGGCGCTAAATACGGTAGACCACCCACGAAGAAAGAACCAATAGCGGCCCACGGTGGGATCTAGCGGAAGTGGGGACACCTGATTATGGGGTTATATCCAGCGCCTTAATCAGGTGTATGGGGGTGTATCCAATGTATTTTGAAGGAATTTCCGTACCAAGTACGGATTTCTTGGATGAGGGCCGGGTCCGTCCTCACTTCCGCGGCTGGTATCGCTGGTCCCGCCGTGGGCCCCCTCTTCTGAAAATCAGCATAATCGAGCCCCCCCCCCCCACTACTTTCAGTGCCGCCCATATATATTCCTCTCGAACATCCGAGTATAAATTTTCGTGTTTTTCATAGGAATAGAGGCAGCATTGCTCTTTTTTGTTGCATAGACGGTCTCATTCGGATAGGGTATTCCACATTTAGACCTTTAATGAGTGCAGTAGTGATTGAGCCGCTAAACTAAGGTTCTGTTACCCTAAAAGTAAGTCAAATTTACGTCATTTCGCTAGTTTTTTCAAGCTTTCCACATACATTCTATCGTAAATCGCGTTGAAATCCAATTTTTAAGCAAAATTGTCCCATTTTTACCCATATATGGCTGAATGACTGTAAATTTCGGTCCAAAATCTATTGTTTTTGTATCTTCAGATGCCATTTTTACTGCTACACTTTCCGCCGACGCGGAACACCGCCTGCATCATGGAGTGCGTGGTACTTCATTTTATAAATAAAAATTCAATTGTTTTAAGGCTAGAAGCCTTTTTCCCTTCACTGTCCAGGAAACCTACGAGGAATTGGCGCCGTTCGCCAAGAACTGTGCCACCCGGCAGAAGGGATCGACCGTTGAGACGAATGTGGAGATTAAGGTAATTTATGCTTGTAATTTCAAAATTTTTGTAATTAGGAGGAAATTGTGGGAGGAGACACCGTGACGGACACCCCTCCGGCCCTTGTCGCCTATTTAGAGGTAAATTTTTGTTCTAATTCCCGAAAAAATCGACACTGCAATTTTCGAAATTGGTCTCGTAACGAAAACTGAAAGCCGAGAAGCTTAGCCTCGTTTTACACAGGATTTGGTCAATTTTAAGACAGTCCTTTAACAGGGATCCGTCACGAAAATCAATTATGGCTGTAACGTGCCACCCAGCTGTCACAAATCTCCTAATATTTTGGTATTACACGCCGGGACAATGGTATAAAAGGAAGGTTAAAGGACTATTTTTAAATTGGTAAAATACCAAAATAGACACGAAAGACCAATTTAGGCATAATTTATTTGCGATGGGTCCCGAAAAGCGCTTAGATTCTCATGAAAGTCTACAGTATCCCACCCTTTAACCGGTGTCAATTTTTTTTTGCTTTGGAGCATGTTTGCACTGCCGTTATTGATTAATTGCTGAGACCCAGGTGGCAGATTTGTAACCTCCAAAAAAAAGGAAAAATAAAAGGAGGTTAAGCTTCAAATTTTCAGCCCGTTCCTGTGCCAGCCGAGCCTTCCGCAGTGCCTCAGCCCGTGGACAGCCTGCCTTTTCGTCTCCACGAAAAACAGGTTTTTTTCTCTTTAATTTTCACTGTAATGTGCCTCTTTTAAGGATTTTCGTGATTTGAACGGCTCCGCCGACAATGGAGACCCGGACGTGAAGGTAGTTGGGGAATAACGAGTTTTAACGAGAACCTTTCTTTCAGAATGATCTGATCACCGATGCTCCCTTCGTACTACGAGATCCCACCGTTCCCATTGAGATGGTCGACCTGTGGAGCGAAGATGATGGAGAAATCGATAAAAACGTCAGTCGTCGTCAGAGGAGCTCAACGGGGTTGGAAAAACTATTAATTAAAACCGTTAAAAGTAACACAGGCGCATTTACAAGTTGGGGCGTAACCGATGTTTAACGGAAGACAGTCCTTTAACATGCGCTCAGCTTATACCTCAAGAGAGGTTATCCTGGTTTCCCCAGAGTAAGTATAGTAGACACTACGAATGACCGATAGTTAAGAGTGGTTGGGGCTACTTTGTTAACGGTGCTTACCAAGCATGGCAACGGGCCGGCCCGCTCCAAAATTTTTCACGGCCCGGCCCGGGCCGGCCCGACTCAACCGAAAATTTATGCCTTTTTTCAATGTAAAAATCAAAGAAAACGAAAAAAAAAAATTTCGGGCCGGCCCGCTTCAAAATTTTTCTCGGCCCGGCCCGGCCCCAAATTTTGCCATGCTTGGTGCTTACACATTTTAAGGCCCAAAAGTTAGGGGTGTGTAAGGTGGCAATCTTTCCGGTCCGAAAAAATCTCAGCATTTGGGGCCTAAATTTTGCCATGGATGCCCCGGAGTGAATACCTACGAATTTCATCGTTTGACTTAAAAATTGTAGCAAAAAGGAATGGGCGTTAAAGGACCATCGTTAAAGGACCGGTTTGGGCCTGTGGAAGTCTTTGGAATTTAAAATGGACGGGGCCGGTGCGGTCTACTGCCCATTTATGGTTACGGTAAAATAAAATTTGTAGTGAGCGAGGTTTGACGCGGCTGGCAATTTATATCATTCCGAAAAACAATCCATTAAATTCTGGATAATTTCGAGCGTGCAAACATACAGAAATGAACAAAATTCAACCATACGCATTGCATTTGGGGTGGGGGTTGCTGTGTATGGGAATCTTGAAAATATGGGTAGGGTTTTTAGAGTTTTTCCTAATTGGGGGGTCACTTTTAGAGCCCCCTCGTCATGTTTCCGACTTTAGAAAAAGAAAATACCTTTGGAAGATTTTTTAATCGTGGCTTTCCGTGTTCTAAACTATGAAAAACGACTTTCAGGTAGCTTTTGAGCTATTCTGGTTTGTGGGGGGGGCGACCGAATGGATTTCTCATTTGGGGACTCGCGCCAAAATTCACATTTGGGACGTGGGGTTAGCACAAAACAGACCCCATAGTGAACCCCGGGAGAGTTTGGCGAATAGCGTACCCACCCTTTACTTTAAGGCTTTAAGTCCATCAAGCAAGACATCCATTTATTTGTGACCCTGTCGAATTCCGGCCTATTCGGCCCTTATGCCCTTCGATTTTTGACTTACTTACGATATGCATTTCAGGGTGACGGGGGAAAGAGGAAGAAGAACGACAAAAGGAAGAAATGCCCTGTCGATGGATGCTCCACGAGGCCCACTTCTTCCGAAAAGCTCGCGGAACACATGATGAACCACCCTGCGCCGTGGATTTGTGGAGTTTGCAAGCTTCATTACCAGAGTCGGGCCGGATTGCGTCAACACTACATGAGTCACACCGGAGAGAGGCCATTCAAGTGTGCGATTTGCAAGAAATCGTTCACTCAGAAAGGAAATCTCAAGACTCATCAAGAGATGCATGCGGGAAAAC
>OZ059905.1:3781667-4076667 GCA_964057215.1 Oscheius myriophilus
TGGCAATTTGGGAACGTAATATCACGAAGGTGGGAGTTCGCGACCCATTCTCATACCCATTTTTATAATTAGCAAAATTTTCTTTATCGGAGACGGTAACTGGTAAACCCGTCAGCAAATCTATTAAACCAGTTTTCAAATTTGTGGCCAGAAATGCTCCTTTGCAAAAGTGATGATTTTCGGCCTTCTGTTATCAGGTCAAACTTCCTTATGTATTATCTTATGTTTATCGAAACCAGGCAAATGTTGAGAGCACAGGAGGTTGAGAAAACCCCTTTTGTCAACCAGGGGATTGACACACAGACACAGATACAGACATACGCACACTCACACACTCACTCACACACACACACACACACTCACACACTCACACTCACACACTCACACACTCACACTCACACACTCACTCACACACTCACACACCTCACACCTCACACACTCACACACTCACACACTCACACACTCACACACTCACACACTCACACACTCACACAGTCACACACTCACACACTCACACACTCACACACTCACACACTCACACACTCACACACTCACACACTCACACACTCACACACTCACACACTCACACACTCACACACTCACACACTCACACACTCACACACTCACACACTCACACACTCACACACTCACACAACACACTCATATACTCACACACTCACACACTCACACACTCACACACTCACACACTCACACACTCACACACTCACATACTCACACACTCACACACTCCCACACTCACACACTCACACACTCACACACTCACACACTCACACACTCACACACTCACACACTCACACACTCACACACTCACACACTCACACACACTCACACACTCACACACTCACACACTCACACACTCACACACTCACATACTCACACACTCACACACTCACACACTCACACACTCACACACCTACTCACACACTCACACACTCACACACTCACACACTCACACACTCACACACTCACACACTCACACACTCACACACTCACACACTCACACACTCACACACTCACACACTCACACACTCACACACTCACACACTCACACACTCACACACTCACACACTCACACACTCACACACTCACACACTCACACACTCACATACTCACACACTCACATACTCACACACTCACATACTCACACACTCACACACTCACACACTCATATACTCACACACTCACACACTCACACACTCACACACTCATATACTCACACACTCACACACTCACACACTCACACACTCACACACTCACACACTCACACACTCACACACTCACACACTCACACACTCACACACTCACACACTCACACACTCACACACTCACACACTCACACACTCACACACTCACACACTCACACACTCACACACTCACACACTCACACACTCACACACTCACACACTCACACACTCACACACTCACACACTCACACACTCACACACTCACACACTCACACACTCACATACTCACACACTCACATACTCACACACTCACATACTCACACACTCACACACTCACACACTCATATACTCACACACTCACACACTCACACACTCACACACTCACACACTCACACACTCACACACTCACACACTCACACACTCACACACTCACACACTCACACGATTACTTTTCAGGGACTGAAATGGCTTGTTCATCCAAACGCCAAAGTGATTTTCTTCCACCACGCTCTTTTTACCATTCTAATGTCTGCAGTATACATCTGTGAGTACTCTTACAAGGTCTACAGGTAAAATCAAAATAAGAAGTTGTAAAATGTATATTACATTCTTAGAATAATGAACCCACCGCCCGGTCCGTGTGGCTTCATTTTTCCTGGAACTCTCGCTTTCTGGGTGAGAATGCCGCTCGTAACTTTGTTTTGCGCCCAAACTTGGATCATGTTCACATTTGTTATGGAACGAGCAATTGCGTCTTTTTGGCCCGAAGAATATGAAAAAGTCACAAGCCCAAATTACGGAATCGCTGCTTCGTTGTGTGCGGTACAATTTTATTTTTCTTTATATAAAAAAACCAATTTAGATCACTTTTGTCCTTCTGTATACATACTTTTTGTTAGTTTTTCCAAATAAGTATGGCTATTATTCAACAGCAATTTCTGTTATCACACCACATAATTTCCACACGGTAAAAGCAACTTTAATTATGGTAATTAGGGTAATTTCAGATATGGATTGGGACAATTGCCGTTGCGGAAGTTATATTTGTGTGTACTATGGTTTGCTGCACTATTGTGACGTTGAAAAAGAGGAAACTTTTGAAAAAAAAGAAACACGGACAACTCGGAAACAAATACCAGGTTGATGACAAAAAGTTCACACAAATACATACGAAAAACGAAAAATCGCATAATAGTCGTATTTTAACGCGCCGCGGCACGTCTACAATTGTTTGCTTTATTTTCAAAAGGTGAAAAAGATGAAAACGTCTGGAAAGATGCAAATGTAATTGGATACGTCACCCCAAACTTGTTGTTCAGTTTACTTTGTTGCTGTAGCCAAAACGAAATCAAGGGGCATCCGCCGAAAAAAAAATATTTTGTCTGCGTCTTCGTAAATTGCACGCTTTCTCGCCAGAGTAATATAATATGAAGTTATTTGTTCCAATCCCAGTATGTGAAAATATATTTCTTTAAGCCCTCCTCACGTTATACTATTTAAATGTGAAATTATGTGCCCATCATGTGGAAGTATATTTTCAAGCCCCCCTCGCGTGAATGTATTTTTTCTACTCTCTCTTTAATAAAATTATATGTTCAAGCCCCCCCCCCCCCTCATGTGAAATTAGGTGTTCAAGTCCTCCTCACGCGAAAGTGTTTGTTCAAGCCCCCCTCAAAAAAGAAAGTATATGTTTAATTTGTGTAACGTGAAAGTATTAGTTAAAGTCCCCCTCTTGGGAAACTGTTCGTTCAAGTCCCCCTCTTGGGAAAATCTTTGTTCAATTCCAGCCCCCCTCCCTCACATAAAACTGTTAAACGTCCCCTCCGAAAAAGAAAAAGATTTGTTCAAGCCCCCCACCCCCCCCCCCCCTCATATAAAAGTAGTATGTTTATTCCTGTACTTATCGAACAAATTCACAGTTAAGGTATCAGTGTGGAATGTTCTCCTCAAAGGGATGGGGGCATAACTCCCCCATCTGCGGGTTATGAGGAGCTAGATTAGGGGGGGGGGTTAAATGAAGTACATAAACGATTGGCGATGAATCAACGGGGAGAGGGGGTTGGGGTATGGCAAATATAGTATTTGTTCAAGTTCCCCTCATGTAAAAGTAAATATGTGTTCAAGTCCCCCTTCGAGTGAAGGTATAGTCTCTGCCCACCGAGCATGGCTACAAAAAGTGTCATTTTTGAACAACCTGCGCATCTAATTAGCGAAATAGGTCACGTAATTGAAAGACGCAGAGAAAAATTGTCAGCCGCTTCGGAATGCTCGCTGGGCAGGGAGTATAATTGTTCAAGCTCCCCTCACGTGAAAATATTTGTTCAAGTCCCGCATATGAAAATCTATTTCTTTTAGCGTATTTTTTCTATTTCTTCATGGTGAAATAATATGTCCCTTATGTGAAAGTATTTGTTAGAGTCCCCCTCGCGTAAACGTTTACATTCAAGCTCCCCTCTCGTGTAAAATATTTGTTTAAGTCTCCCTTAAGTGAAAGTATTTGTTGAAGTCCCCCTAGCGTGGTAATGTCCTTTTTCATTTTGCGAAAGCCCCCTTTATGTGAAAATTTATGTATACAAGTCCCCTCCGAAAAAGATTTGTTCAAGCCCCGCTCTTGAACAATTGTTTGTTCAAGTCCCCGGTAGCATAAATGCATTTGTTCAAGCCCCCTATTCTGTTAGTATAAATTCAAGCCCCCTCCAGTAAAAGTTCTTGTCCCCTCTAACCAAGTGCCACCTCATGTGAAAATCAACCCCCTCATGTAAAAATATTTCCTCAAGCCCCATTTAAAATTGAAAGCTGCTTCTATTTAAACATCTTTTCTATCAGCTGACAAATTTCTTTTCCAGGTCAGCGAGAATCGGGAAATCTTCAAACTCCTTCTTCCCTTATTCATAATCCACAGTGTTCTTCAACTTTTCACTGCTTTAGGAATTACATTCTACAACTGGGTTATTTGTATTTTGAAATGTGAACTTCCTCTTTTTCAGATATTTTCTTCATTTAACCCAGCCCATTCAGCTTTTGCATCGGAAGTCTTCAATCAATCCATTTGGTATACAATTATCATGCCTCTGGCAATCTATACAAGAAACAAATTCTTCAAGAAACAGTCGGTTGTCAACAGCCACACAGAGATTGACGATTATTTTAACCAGCTGCAGTCTGGTTGGAAATAGTAAATAGTTTTCTGTGATTTTTGGCTCAATTGTGTGTGTGTGTGTGTGTGTGTGTGTGTGTGTGTGTGTGTGTGTGTGTGTGTGTGTGTGTGTTCTGGAATTCAACGGACTCTGCTCTGGGTATATGTGAAAAATGAAACCTTCTTCAATCGAGAATGCTTAATCCAGGAAGGAATGACGACAAAGAAGATTCTTCAGATTGAGTACAACAAGATGAATAAACTTAGCCCATGAACTTTTCTGTTTTTTTTTTTTTAAATGTAATGTTTTTCATAAGTACAGTTTAATTTCAAAATAAAAGTAAAACAATTAAGCGGATATGAGAGGGACTGAAAACGATTTCAACTCGTGTTTTTTAGTGATGGGTCCCGACGCGATTCCTCAAAACCGTTGGGCAGAAACGCGCAGCACCAGCGCTTTTTTACTTGGATTTTTTGTTTCGAAAATTTCGATAATTTTGTTTCATTTGTTACATCTTTCACATTAATGACTATCCTTGTAATGGGTTTTAATAGCATTAGTCTACCAGTACAAAGGAATTTGCATTTTTCGAGGAAGAAAGGTCTCCCAAGTCCCGGAAATTTCGAAAGAAATCGGCGTTCTCAGAAGTTGTTGTCTCTGGATGATGTATTTCCGTCTATTGTCACATTTTCATAGTATTATGTCGTGTTTAATGTTTCTAAATTCAGATGCCTCGTGCCCGAGCAAAGAAGAATAAAACTGACGCAAGGGGCCGTGGAGTCGTCGACGATTCGGACGACGATGCTTCTCAAACGGAGGATCCAAAACTTCTTAAGGTAAGACGATAAGGATTAACTTGAGTAAAGTGTTCGTTTCAAGTTGATGAAGCGATTTCTCAGGAAACACGGCGGCGGCGAGTCTTTAGAGGAATTCGGCGACATTTCGAGTGAAGAGGAAGAACAGGGCAAGGTTTGTTCTGATTTTCCTTGTTGGCAGACGCCTTTTCTTTTTATAAATGTTCAGCATTTACCGAATGTTGCCGTGTATTCCCAGATTGTGACGGGCCATGGGACATTTTTGTTGCTACTGGACCGTTTTAGAGCAGAAACCGAGAACAGACTGTTTCTGAAACGCATGCGCACGTTTCATCCTATCCCGCCAATTTTTCCTACAATTTACAGAATTTATTCGGTTGTGGATGTTTAAAATTGAGGGAGAACTTTAATTTTTGGTTTAAAAGTAAGGGATGCATCGCAAAAGTGAAAAAGTCCTTCTCTGTTTAGTGCAGTGTTGTTGAGCCTCACAAGAATTATGAACGCTGGATTTTGGTTTTTTTTTGATCGCACATGTTTCAATGAGAGATTGGAAATTGGGAAAATATCTTTTCATTCAGGAAGACGAAGACAACTCGATGGAGGGCTGTGGAGTCGGCGGCGACCCGGACGCGGAGGCGAATTCGGCGGAGGATTCTTCAGTTATTCAGGTCAGAAAAGAGAGGTTATCATAAGAATGCTCGTTTCAGGAGCCTCAGGGGAAAATAGGCCTCGGCGAAATGGTCAGGCGCTATTTCGGAAGCAAGAGGGACAGGATGCCGTTCAGTGAAGAGCGCGAGAGTGGTCAGGAGGAGGAGCACAGAGAGGTTCGTGCGATTTACCGAGGTTGTTACCGCCTTTCGTATTTTTTCCCGGATCATGTCACCTATTTTCTTTACCCGATGAGGTCACCTATTTTCGGGTTATCACAGCTCGTAACCAATTTTTGTCTGTTTTGAAGAGAAGTTTTATGACCGCCCCGATTTCAAACTCAAATATAGGGAATTTCAACAGAGCCCACCCCCTATTTCACTTGCATGGCTGGACAAGGAGTGTTTGTGGGGGCTCAATGAACCCCCCCCCCCCCCCAGATAGTTCCTCAGACACCGCACATTAGGCGGCCCATTTTGTTACCATTTTCAACCAAACGCAGAATTACGTAGTTTTTGGCATAGCTCTCGCGCCAAAAGGTACGAATTACGGTGGGTCTACCATAATTTGTACCAGCCGGGTGTCAGTAGGGACCAAGCATGGCAACGGGCCGGCCCGCTCCAAAATTTTTAACGGCCCGGCCCGGGCCGGCCTGACTCAACCGAAAATTTATGCCTTTTTTCAATGTAAAAATAAAAGAAAACAAAAAAAAAATTTCGGGCCGGCCCGGGCCGGCCCGCTTCAAAATTTTTCTCGGCCCGGGCCGGCCCCAAATTTTGCCATGCTTGGTAGGGACTAAACTCCTTTTATTATAAAAATTTGAAAAAGCATGGTAAAGCTCATGGCTGTCGGCGGCGGGGGAACGTGTTTTTTTTTTTTTTTAGAATTGGGCCACATTAATCCTACAATGAAGAAATAATTATCCGTTTAGGGGAATGAAGTCGACGCAATCGAAGCTGGTGGAGTCGCCGACGATACGGAGGCCAATCCGACGCAGGATTCCCCAGTTGTTCAGGTCTGAACACAGAGGCTTTCCATGAGAAAGTTTTCGTTTCAGGAGCTTCAAGGGGAAAGTGGTCTGTTAGTGATGCTCAAAAGCTTTTTGGATAACAAGAGAGATAGGAAGCCGTTCGGTGAAGGCGATAGTGATGAGGAGAAGGAGAAACGCAGAGAGGTTGGTTGTAATGACCAAACCAATCTCCCTGGAGAAATCGCCCATCAACTTAAAATTCATTTCAGGCGTCCGTTCGTGCTCGAAAAGACTTCGTCGGCGCCAGAAGAAAGCGGAGGAAAACGGCGGAAAAGGAGGATTCTGAGGTTTGTTTATTGAATTTATGGAGTATACTGGTTGCCAAACCACTTTATCACGACGTGCTGATGTTTTGTTGTTGTTCAGGGTTTCGGGGAATGTAGGATACTCAGGGATTGTTCGAAGCCAAATTGGCCGAAGTAGGTTCGGTGGGGACTGCAATAAGGTTGCCAACCGCGTCGCTGTCATTTCGAGTTCGCAACTCCGAGCCAAATTTCTCACTTGGAGGGCTTGCGCTATAAGCTTTATGTGTAATGTGGGGGTCGCGCAAATGCACCCCACAGTGCTTGTTCATGTATAAAGGGGGCGGGTCATCCGGCTCCCCTATGGGTTGCCAAGACCTCTGTGCTCCGGGCATCTATCCCCAATACCGTTGGGAACTTTGAACTCTTTTTTTGTTTCAGGCGCCCAATCGTGTCCAAAAAGGCTTTGTTGCCGCAAGAGGACGAAAACAGAAGAAGAGGACGGTGGATATGGACGATTCTCGAGTGAGCAACTCGAATTTATTTAGCACACTATGAATTTTAGGATGGCGGCGGAAAGCAGAAGAATAAGGAGGACAAGAAGCTCACCGTCAAGGGAGGTGGGAAGTCGTCGAACGGCGGAGGAGGCGAATCGGATAAGAAAAAGTTGAGAAAGGTGGGTAAAATCCATAGAAAGACGTGAGGTGCCTGTGGTACCTACGAAATTCGGCGTTTGGTTGAAAATGATAACAGAAAGTCAATAGGGGCGTACGTTGCCTCAGAGGCAACATTTGGGGGACTTACGTATCAAGCCCCCCACACGCACCGTGTCCAGCCATGGTAAAATCACATTTGGATAATGAGCGTTTGGGGCTTGATACGTAAGTCCCCCAAATGGTGCCTTGGAGACAACATCGACCCCCATGCAATTTTTGACACCATTTTTACCGAAACGCCGTAGGTGCGTAGGTACCAAGCACCTGACGTTCAGCTATGAATAGAATCGACCTTTTTGCTCTAAGCTGGCACCCGCGTGGCTCAAATCACCAAGCCAATCTCCCTGGAGAAATCAACAAACTTACATTTCATTTTAGGCGCCCGTTCGTCCACGAAAAGGCTCCGACGGCGCCAGAAACCAGAGAAAGAATACGACGGGAAAGGTGGATTCTCAGGTTCGATTGTTCGATTAAGGGGGTGCAATATGTTTTTCAGGGTGACGGCGGGAAGAACCAGTGCCCCATTGGTGGATGCTCCGAGGAGCTCAATTCTTCTGAAGACCTCACGAAGCATATGAAGGAGCACCCCGCTCCCTGGATCTGCGGGATCTGCAAGCGTCATTGGAAGAATCGAGTTGTGCTGCGTCAACACTACAGAAGCCACACCGGAGAACGGCCATTCAAGTGCGCCACTTGCAAGAAGATGTTTTCCCAATTGTCCAATCTGAAGGTGCATCAGCGGACCCACACAGGAGAACGACCGTATGAGTGTGATCTTTGTGACTTCAAAGCTGCGCTTCTCACCAATTTGAAGATCCACAAGCGAATTCACACGGGAGAAAAGCCCTTTGCCTGTACTACTTGTGGATACAAGGCAGCCCAGTTCACCAATTTGAAGGCTCACGAGAAGAGATACGCCCACTGATTCCCTCAAATTGTTATATCTTGCCATGTTGTTACATTGTTTTCAGTTGATTTTTGTTGTTTTCGATGTGAATAAATAAGAATCTGAGGTTTATTTTTTTCTGTCGAGTTGTGGTAACCTTGCCATTGTTATCGCATTCATTGAAATGATCTTGTTGGCAATTTTGTAAAGAATTCCGAGCCCCAGCCATGGGCCATACCTTTTTTCATTGTTTTATTACAAATGGAGGGTGCATCAACTGTTATAATGACGTCATTTTGCGCCCTATTGGCACCCGTCTGGCGCTAAATACGGTAGACCACCCACGAAGAAAGAACCAATAGCGGCCCACGGTGGGATCTAGCGGAAGTGGGGACACCTGATTATGGGGTTATATCCAGCGCCTTAATCAGGTGTATGGGGGTGTATCCAATGTATTTTGAAGGAATTTCCGTACCAAGTACGGATTTCTTGGATGAGGGCCGGGTCCGTCCTCACTTCCGCGGCTGGTATCGCTGGTCCCGCCGTGGGCCCCCTCTTCTGAAAATCAGCATAATCGAGCCCCCCCCCCCCACTACTTTCAGTGCCGCCCATATATATTCCTCTCGAACATCCGAGTATAAATTTTCGTGTTTTTCATAGGAATAGAGGCAGCATTGCTCTTTTTTGTTGCATAGACGGTCTCATTCGGATAGGGTATTCCACATTTAGACCTTTAATGAGTGCAGTAGTGATTGAGCCGCTAAACTAAGGTTCTGTTACCCTAAAAGTAAGTCAAATTTACGTCATTTCGCTAGTTTTTTCAAGCTTTCCACATACATTCTATCGTAAATCGCGTTGAAATCCAATTTTTAAGCAAAATTGTCCCATTTTTACCCATATATGGCTGAATGACTGTAAATTTCGGTCCAAAATCTATTGTTTTTGTATCTTCAGATGCCATTTTTACTGCTACACTTTCCGCCGACGCGGAACACCGCCTGCATCATGGAGTGCGTGGTACTTCATTTTATAAATAAAAATTCAATTGTTTTAAGGCTAGAAGCCTTTTTCCCTTCACTGTCCAGGAAACCTACGAGGAATTGGCGCCGTTCGCCAAGAACTGTGCCACCCGGCAGAAGGGATCGACCGTTGAGACGAATGTGGAGATTAAGGTAATTTATGCTTGTAATTTCAAAATTTTTGTAATTAGGAGGAAATTGTGGGAGGAGACACCGTGACGGACACCCCTCCGGCCCTTGTCGCCTATTTAGAGGTAAATTTTTGTTCTAATTCCCGAAAAAATCGACACTGCAATTTTCGAAATTGGTCTCGTAACGAAAACTGAAAGCCGAGAAGCTTAGCCTCGTTTTACACAGGATTTGGTCAATTTTAAGACAGTCCTTTAACAGGGATCCGTCACGAAAATCAATTATGGCTGTAACGTGCCACCCAGCTGTCACAAATCTCCTAATATTTTGGTATTACACGCCGGGACAATGGTATAAAAGGAAGGTTAAAGGACTATTTTTAAATTGGTAAAATACCAAAATAGACACGAAAGACCAATTTAGGCATAATTTATTTGCGATGGGTCCCGAAAAGCGCTTAGATTCTCATGAAAGTCTACAGTATCCCACCCTTTAACCGGTGTCAATTTTTTTTTGCTTTGGAGCATGTTTGCACTGCCGTTATTGATTAATTGCTGAGACCCAGGTGGCAGATTTGTAACCTCCAAAAAAAAGGAAAAATAAAAGGAGGTTAAGCTTCAAATTTTCAGCCCGTTCCTGTGCCAGCCGAGCCTTCCGCAGTGCCTCAGCCCGTGGACAGCCTGCCTTTTCGTCTCCACGAAAAACAGGTTTTTTTCTCTTTAATTTTCACTGTAATGTGCCTCTTTTAAGGATTTTCGTGATTTGAACGGCTCCGCCGACAATGGAGACCCGGACGTGAAGGTAGTTGGGGAATAACGAGTTTTAACGAGAACCTTTCTTTCAGAATGATCTGATCACCGATGCTCCCTTCGTACTACGAGATCCCACCGTTCCCATTGAGATGGTCGACCTGTGGAGCGAAGATGATGGAGAAATCGATAAAAACGTCAGTCGTCGTCAGAGGAGCTCAACGGGGTTGGAAAAACTATTAATTAAAACCGTTAAAAGTAACACAGGCGCATTTACAAGTTGGGGCGTAACCGATGTTTAACGGAAGACAGTCCTTTAACATGCGCTCAGCTTATACCTCAAGAGAGGTTATCCTGGTTTCCCCAGAGTAAGTATAGTAGACACTACGAATGACCGATAGTTAAGAGTGGTTGGGGCTACTTTGTTAACGGTGCTTACCAAGCATGGCAACGGGCCGGCCCGCTCCAAAATTTTTCACGGCCCGGCCCGGGCCGGCCCGACTCAACCGAAAATTTATGCCTTTTTTCAATGTAAAAATCAAAGAAAACGAAAAAAAAAAATTTCGGGCCGGCCCGCTTCAAAATTTTTCTCGGCCCGGCCCGGCCCCAAATTTTGCCATGCTTGGTGCTTACACATTTTAAGGCCCAAAAGTTAGGGGTGTGTAAGGTGGCAATCTTTCCGGTCCGAAAAAATCTCAGCATTTGGGGCCTAAATTTTGCCATGGATGCCCCGGAGTGAATACCTACGAATTTCATCGTTTGACTTAAAAATTGTAGCAAAAAGGAATGGGCGTTAAAGGACCATCGTTAAAGGACCGGTTTGGGCCTGTGGAAGTCTTTGGAATTTAAAATGGACGGGGCCGGTGCGGTCTACTGCCCATTTATGGTTACGGTAAAATAAAATTTGTAGTGAGCGAGGTTTGACGCGGCTGGCAATTTATATCATTCCGAAAAACAATCCATTAAATTCTGGATAATTTCGAGCGTGCAAACATACAGAAATGAACAAAATTCAACCATACGCATTGCATTTGGGGTGGGGGTTGCTGTGTATGGGAATCTTGAAAATATGGGTAGGGTTTTTAGAGTTTTTCCTAATTGGGGGGTCACTTTTAGAGCCCCCTCGTCATGTTTCCGACTTTAGAAAAAGAAAATACCTTTGGAAGATTTTTTAATCGTGGCTTTCCGTGTTCTAAACTATGAAAAACGACTTTCAGGTAGCTTTTGAGCTATTCTGGTTTGTGGGGGGGGCGACCGAATGGATTTCTCATTTGGGGACTCGCGCCAAAATTCACATTTGGGACGTGGGGTTAGCACAAAACAGACCCCATAGTGAACCCCGGGAGAGTTTGGCGAATAGCGTACCCACCCTTTACTTTAAGGCTTTAAGTCCATCAAGCAAGACATCCATTTATTTGTGACCCTGTCGAATTCCGGCCTATTCGGCCCTTATGCCCTTCGATTTTTGACTTACTTACGATATGCATTTCAGGGTGACGGGGGAAAGAGGAAGAAGAACGACAAAAGGAAGAAATGCCCTGTCGATGGATGCTCCACGAGGCCCACTTCTTCCGAAAAGCTCGCGGAACACATGATGAACCACCCTGCGCCGTGGATTTGTGGAGTTTGCAAGCTTCATTACCAGAGTCGGGCCGGATTGCGTCAACACTACATGAGTCACACCGGAGAGAGGCCATTCAAGTGTGCGATTTGCAAGAAATCGTTCACTCAGAAAGGAAATCTCAAGACTCATCAAGAGATGCATGCGGGAAAACAGCCCCGTAAGAGTGGTGCCAGTCAGAAAAGGGTTACCGGGCTTCTGAAGAAGATTCAGCACAAACCCACCAATACGGGAAACCTTCGCCACAAGTGTGACATTTGTGACTACAACACAGCACACTCCTCCCGTCTGAAGGACCACAAACGCACCCACACCGGGGAGAAGCCCTTTTCCTGCTCGGTCTGTCACAAGAGCTTCACTCGATCGACCCATTTGACCAGGCACATGCGAACTCACACAGGAGAGCGGCCTCATGAATGTGAAATCTGTGGCTATAAGTGCATCCAGAACTCCGATCTGAAGAAGCACAAACGCACCCATACGGGTGAAAAACCGTATTCTTGCACGAATTGTGGATTTAAGACAGCGCGCACGTCGGCTTTGAACAGGCACAAGAAGAAGCACACCCACTGATTCCTTTGATATGATCCTTGTGACACAAGAAGACGTTCTCCCATTGATTCGCAAAATTGATGTTTATTGTTCTGTTCTTTGAGATTTTCGGTTGATTTTTGTTTTTTTCCGGTGTGAGTAAACTTTTTAATCTGTATTTCGTTCCCTATCGAATTGTGGTCATTTCTCCATCTCTATCTTTGTAATTTGTAAGTCAGTGGATTTTGAATTACCACGGAGGGGATTGAAATGTGCGCCAAGACTGCACGGCCTTTCCCTCAAAGAGACCCCCTTCTTTGAAAATCATCATTGTTACAGCCTCCAGCCGGCTGCCAATTGTTTTTATCCGGTAATCGCGCGCCAACACCACTTTTAGTCCTTTATCCTTTTGTCATCTTTTCTCAGTGATTCTGATTCTGGTGCTTATCTTTGTTTCTCTTTTGTTATTAGTTTAATAAATATATAAACTTAAAGCTCCTGAACATTCGAGTTTGACTTCCCCCTTTTTGAATACGATTGTAGTTTTTTGACACCTTTGTTGATTTTGCAGGGCTTTCGTTGCGGGACCGTTATTATCCGCGTCACGACGGGACGACCCGTACCAAACGCGGCGGCGGCCGTCCTGTCCCAGGCGGAGGAGACCGCGACGCGCCCCAGAACCGCGACGCGCCTGGTCCTAAACAGATGTACCATACTGTAGCCGCTGCTGGCAAAAGTACCAGACTTTCAATTGTATTTTTCTCATCAGTTCTGCCAGTTTGCTTTGTATTTTTTCAATAAAATATTATTTTAGAACGCAAATTATAAGAAAAAAAACCCTCAACATATTAAAAATACGCGTTCACTTCTGTTTAGAAATTGCTGATTTTCGAGTCAAATTGGGTATTCGTGTCCCAACCCAAATGCGGCATGCGAGCGGTGCGTTGCGGTTTCCTTCAACCCTCTCTGGTCTTTTCCTCCCATCGTGGCGTGCGTGTCGCAACAGCGGTCGACCTTTTTCGACTGACTAGTGATTGGGCCGCAAAATAAAGGTCTTGGTACGCTAAGAGCAGTCCAAATTTACGTCTATTTGACTTTTCTCACATCATTCCATACCATTATTTTCGTCAGTCTTCATTTGAAATAAAATTCTTTAATTTTACACCCTATACGTCCATATAAAGTTTGAATGGACGTATTTTCGCCTTTTTTTTCTAATTTTTGTTCCATTTTCAGATGCCGTTTTTACTGCTTCACTTTCCGCCGACGCGGAACACCACCTGGATCATGGAGTGTGTGGTCCTCCATTTTATAAGTCTAATTACTTGGTTTTTAAGGCTAAGAGCGATTTCCCCTTCGCTGTTCAGACAACCTACGAGGAATTGGCGCCGTTTGCGAAGAACTGCACCAACCGACTGGAAGGATCGGCCGAAGTCCGGGTATTTTTTAAAACAAATTTTTACATTCAATTTTATCGCTCTAGTGACATCTAGCACCCGAAAATATCGGTTCTTTTGCGTTTTTCCGCAACCAACGTGCCAACCGATTGTCAATAGAATAGGTCTAGATTGCACGGCAAGTACGCTCAAGTCAAATGGGCAAGTGGGCGGCAAAAGAGCCGCGTGTGAGACGGCGACGAAAGAGCACGACAAGTGGCGAGACGCAGAGTCGTCGTCTAGCGCCCTCTTCTCCTCACATGCTCTCTCGTGTGTCTGCGCACTAGCGGGGCAACCCGTACCAAAAAGTGGCCGCGGATGTTCATGAGGCCGCGACGCGCCTCAGAGGCGTCGCGTGCGAGGTCCCGAAGGGAAATTTTCTATGGTAACGCTCTCGCAATTAGCTAGAATTTGAGTTTACTGTTTTTCATTACTACCGCCAATTTTTTTTGTATTTTATTTGAATAATTAAAAAAATACGCGTTTACAGTCCTTTAACTTGCCTTCAGAGCTGTTATTTTTACAATATTATTGCTAGAATTTGAATGGTTCTGTTGAGAAACGTTTGTTACACATTAAAAAAGGACGGCTACTTTAGTTTTCCAACAAAAAATACTCCAAAAAGTGTAAAATTTGTAGTTTTCTCCTTTTGGATGCTTCTTTTCTTCATTAAATCTCGCTTTTCTTTCTTTTAATTACATTTTCATGTTGTTTTTGCGAATTTTGATGTTTTAGATCAACATGGCTTCCCCCACCACTAAGAACAACGACGTCCGAGAAATCTGGGACAAATCGGATGAATTGAGGACTGAAATGACCCCGTTGGTGAGAAAAATCGGGGTTTCAACGGAAAAAATTTGTTTTAGGAAAGAATAAAGACACACAAGCGACGTCTTGACAAATTGTACTTTTTGGCCGTAAAATACGGCGGCATTCCGAATAAGAAGAAGGCAGACGAGTATTGTATAAGTTTTTCATATTGTCAGCCGCTTTTTTTTGTTTATTTGAATAGAAAATGCTGTTTTTAGTATTCCGGACATTTGTGGTGCAAAAATTTCGAGTCTTCTAACTTTTGGAGTCGATTAATTACTGCCACTCGGGTGGCAGGATGTGGTTGATAAATTTCTATTTTTTTTTATTTACGCGTGGTAATGTTTACTCTAGCCCACCTAGATTCAATGATGTATTTTAAAATGCAACATTGATTCAATTTGCCCGGAAAAAATCGAGCGATTTGTGAATTTTGGGTGATACTTCAATTTTTCAGCCAATTCCTGAAGCACCCGAGCCATCTGGAGTTCCCCCGACGGATGACGCACCTCCTCTTCTTACGCAGGTGAGAATTTGGGGGTTTCTGGGTAAAAGTGGCATTTTGGTAAAATCGGCTTTAAGAAAGTTGGAATAGCTTGTTTTTAGCTTTTTAAACAATTTTTTTAAAGGAAAATCTCGATCCCATGGTGGATGACTTCCCCGGAATGGTGGTCGGTACGGACGACTTCGACCTTCCCCGCGACGTTTCGCCCTCTCTGGAACATGGAAATGTGAGTAAATTGTTGGAAATTGACTGCAACACCCACAAATTATGGACTTACGGGTTTTGAAAATCGGTCCCTACTAATTTCACGAAAAATCTTTATTTTTCAGCCTGCGAAGCGAAGGAGAGTCATAGAAAGTAACGACGA
The DNA here is from genome assembly GCA_964057215.1 of Oscheius myriophilus. Taxonomy (NCBI): domain Eukaryota; kingdom Metazoa; phylum Nematoda; class Chromadorea; order Rhabditida; family Rhabditidae; genus Oscheius; species Oscheius myriophilus. Next base: position 3,797,514 of record OZ059905.1, read on the forward strand.
AGATTTTTCTGAGACGGGCCATCGCCATGGAAAGGAGCAAATCACGTAGCCAACACGGAGGATCCTCTGGAGGAGGTTGGTATCTTTCTACCGTAGTATTTATGTCGTTTGTCTGAAAATGTTGAAAGTTTTTAGTTTTCTGTCAAGAGAAAGATTGCTATGAGGAGGAACAGGAGAAAGAGGTAGATTTTTGGGGCGATATTCTAAAATTATTTCGATTACACTTTGAAATGTAAACTTACAAAGAAAAAACGTCAGATTCTGGTTAAAATGAAGAATTCTGGCTGTTTCAGGAAATGGAAGAGGACGAAATGGAAGGGGGTGGATTCGACGATGGTTTGGAGGAAAATCCCAATCCGAAGGAGGATTCCCCAGTGGTTGAGGTTCGAAAGAGGGTTTTCATGGGGAAATCTTCGTTTCAGAAGCCGCAGACGAGAAGGAGCAGCCGTGTGGCTCACCTGATGAAGCCCATCGTCGAAAAAGAAGAGGAGGAGTCTTCGGAAGGAGAATCTGACGAATCATCGGATGATGAAGACAGCGAGGTTTGTAAAATATGCAGAGGTTGAAAATACTCATGGAATCGCTGGAAAAAAAGTGTGCAACCGGAATAACCGCGGCGCGTAACGTGCCAATGTTTCGATGTTGTTAATAAAGTAAAGCTTGTAATATAGGATACTCAAGCCGTGTAAGAAGCCAAATCGGTCTAATGAGATTTAGCAAGTTAATGGTTTAAAAAAAATAGAATTATGAACTGAATAAATCTCCGTTTTCAGGAATACGAAGGCGACGCGATGGACGGGGGCGGAACCAGCGAGGATTCCGACGAAGACATCAAGCCGAAGGAGGATTCGCCAGTGCTTCAGGTCAGAAATCCGATTTGTCATTTTTTGTCGCTTTTACGACCAAACCAATCTCTCTGAACAAATCACTAAACTTACCATTCATTTTCAGGAGCCTGTTCGTGCTCGCATCGGCGCCAGAAGCCAGGGAAAGAGGGAGAAGGCGGCGAAAAAGGAGGATTCCGAGGTTTGTTTATTAAATTAATGGAGTACGGTATGTAATTCAGGACGACGGCGGAAAGACGAAGAAGTGTCCGACCGATGGATGTTCCGAGGAGTTCAATTCTTCAGATGACGTGGCGGAGCATTTGAAGGAGCACCCCGCTCCGTGGATCTGCGGCATCTGCAAGCGTTCGTTGCAGAGCCGTGTTCACCTGCGCCAGCACTACAGGAGCCACACGGGAGAGAAGCCGCACATGCGAACTCACTCAGGAGAGCGTTCCCATGAATGCGAAATCTGTGGCTATAAATGCAAACAGAGCTCCGATTGGAAGAAGCACAAACGCAGCCACTCCGGGGAGAAACCCTTTTCCTGTTCGATCTGCCACACGCGGTTCATTTACTCGTCCCATTTCACAATCCACATGCGCATTCATACAGGAGAACGCCCTTATGAATGCGAAATCTGTGGCTATAAGTGCAACCAGAGCTACGATCTGAGGAAGCACAAACGCAGCCATACGGGTGAGAAGCCGTATTCTTGTTCGGCCTGTCACAAGAGCTTCGCTCACACGACTTCTTTGACCACTCACATGCGAACGCACACTGGAGAGCGTCCCTATGAATGTGACATTTGTGGATACAAGGCAACTCAGCTCTTCCATTTGAAGACGCATAAACGCAGCCCTACGGGTGAACAACCGTATTCTTGCTCGGTCTGTCACAAGAGCTTCACTTACTCGTCCCATTTGACCGCGCACATGCGAACGCACACAGGAGAACGCCCTTATGAATGTGACGTCTGTGGATACAAGACAGCGCAACTCTCCAATCTGAAGACTCACAAACGCAGCCACTCGGGGGAGAAGCCCTTCTCTTGCACGAATTGTGGATACAAGACAGCGTACAAGTCGGAGTTGAACAAGCACAAGAAGAAGCACGCCGACTGATTTCATCCTTTTGTCATTATTATGTTGTTCCCTGTTGATTTATTCGTGTTAGTTGTCAATGAAATTGACCGAAAATTTGTTGTTCTTACCAATTCTGGCGATTTCTCCACTTTGCTACCTTTGTCATTTACGAATGATAGATTTTGAATTCGAGTGTATTTGTATCTTGGAAAGGGATTTGTTGTTTGATCCACAATGGCTGGATTGAAACCACGGACAGCTGGAAAGTACGGTTTGGAAAGTACGGCTGAATTTAGACGACCACCTCGGCGGCACTCGGCGATATTATGAAAGTACGGCCGAAAATGGGCGGGGTCTTAGGACCTGACCTCGCCGCCCATACTTTCACAATATGCCTTTGACGGGGTAGGCAGAGGTGTTTTTATGTTATTTAAAACGAAAAACATGTCATTAAAAATCGGTAAACATTGCAGGAGGTGCTTAGAAAAAAAATCGAATTTTTGATCATTTTTGGAAAATTCCATGTGCTTATGTTATTACTCAATTACTGAAATGAAAACTTTTCAGCTTTCGGCTAAAAAAGAATGGATTTCAATTTATATACTCTGACCAGACTCTGAAAATATTTCCATCAGTCCATGTCAATCAGTCCATGGTACTTTTTGAAGCAAAAAAATTTTTTTTTCAATTCAAACCAAACTTGCAGGGGGTGCTTGCCACCTTCATACAAGGTACGGATTCCAGTGGGACGCCGATATCAACCATTTCAATAGAGTTACAGTCCAAAATATGCCAAAAATGACCTATTTTCAGAGTCTGGTCAGAGTATTTAAATTGAAATCCATTCTTTTTTAGCCGAAAGCTGAAAAGTTTTCATTTCAGTAATTGAGTAATTGTGTGCAATTTCAGACTTTTCGTAAAGTTGGTTTCATACTTCACACAGACCAACGTCTTCGACCACTGGAAGAACTTTTTGAGCATAGAGGATCTAGGCACGTGCATACCAACAATAGAGGATGGATCCTAGTGAACAAAGGGGTTTTCTATCTGTGAGTATTCTGTTACAAAAACTGGTTTAAAAAAAGTTCCAGAGCAGTCGACAAAGTTCTACATAATTATAGTCCCCAACTGATCCGACCTCTTACGATCCCCAATTTTGAACTGTTTTGCCTAGAATTGACATATGCAGTCGAAAAATGCCGGAGGAGGAATGGTGGTCTCCCCGCCTCCTACATCCCGAAACTACTGGAAATTGACGCAGAACTCTTCGGCTTGTCGATTTGCACTACAGATGGTCAACTTTTCATCATTGGAGATATGGATTCATTTGCTCTACAAAGTTGTTCGAAGGTAAGTAATTATGAAACGGTTAATATGGGAACCAATCAACATTTAAAATCTACCTTGAGTGTTTTCTCTCAAGAAAGCGGCTGACAAAGCCGCCGCCCGCTCTAAAGCATTGAAATGTGGCAACGGCTTTTTTAATGTTTCACGGGGAAATTTCGCGCGTTCAGAAAAAAAATGCGGTAAAAATTGGTTTTGAACGCTAAAAATGAATAAATGTTGCTTATTGGATTGAAAATAAAACAGATTACAACAAACTCTGAATGAAAAATCTGAAAAGGGTAATTTATTCGTGCTTTTATAGCGAATTTTGAATTTTAATATGAAAAGGTTATAGTAAAACTTGTATTTTGCTTAAATATGTTTTTAACACATTAACATGTCAAATGCAACATTGGGCAAAGTTTTGAACCCATGTACGACTTTGGATGCGAAAAGCAGCAACAGTGGGCCCGCGAAAGGCTGGCGACTGATTCTTTACGTTTTCGACGACTTCAAAATAGGAAAATATTCCGAGAAAAATATATTTTAACTACAAAACATGCTTAACAACATAACCACAACACCTTTTTTGATTATCGGAAAATAAGTCAAGTTTTGTGGGTAGTTCTATATTTCGCTGTCAAAGTTTGATCAGAAATTTTAATTGTATAGTTGCTGCTAAATCTACTACTGTACATCGTAGAAGTTTTTGTTGCCGCAAGGTTTATCGCTGTATATAGGATACTCAGGCGTTGTACGCAGCCAAATCATTCGACGTAGCTTCGCCGGTGGAAAAGGTGTATGATTAGGAATTAAATAGTTTTAATTGATTTACAACTCCGCGGGCAAAATTACGTTGAAAACTACGTGGGTGTAGCGCCCTCAGCAACAAAGTACTTTGAACCCACATTTTCTTTGTCCGGTATAGCTAAAGATGGGCCTAAACATATGTATATTTTAGGCAAATGTCCCAATCCATGCAACAATCTTGGAGCTTTGGCGGTCGTTGGAATGGTGCATCCCAGAATGTCGTCAAACTATAGAATTTCTAAGATACAAAAATTCTACGAAATGTGTGCAGGAGGTAGTGGTCTCGACATAGACAAAGAAATGTGAGTTTTGTATATATTTCTCTGTTTATAAACCTGACATTCAATGTATTTACGTCACATTTTTTCACGTCCATGGGATTTTCCAAGGGATAAATAAATGAGACAAAGCTTTTGAACAGTTTAGATTATTCAAAAGAGTTGTCCACGGTCTGAAAAATGACTGATTTATCAAATAAAGGTTGGGTTTCAGTTCGAAAAATTTAAATAGCGGCATGTTTGAATAAAAGAAAATCCATTTTGGGGCAATACTACCTCAGCCCCAATTTAGTAAAATGTTTGATGGATATAGTCTATTTCCAACAAAAGATTTTCGACTTTTTATCGAGTTTGATATCGAATCGCATTTATCCACTCTCAATTTGAAACATTAATATGAATATCAGAAAAATTAGAGAAATAGCGCTGTAACAGATTAGTGCGCAGACATTTAAATGATCGCGGCGGGACCAAATGTACTTAGTCCTTTAGGAAAATCCCGTTTTTCTTGCCTCTTTTTCGGAAACGCACTATAATATTTTAATAATAGCGTATAAAAACGCCAAATGCCTTGCTTGTAGTTGGATGGCAAGAAGTATCTAACATTAAGACAAAACTAAGAAGACTAAATCCCCTTATATAACTTGAGTTGTGTGGTAACCTTTTTTTCTCGATTTGTTCCCGTTTTAAGGTATCAAATTGAAAGCTTTTTTGTTTCCTGTGCTGGTGGGGGCTTGGGGGGCGAAGCCCCCAACTAGACCGCGGCGGCTCGCTTCGCTCGCCGCCGCGGTCTAGTCAAACAATAACTAGACAAAAAGTTAACTCACATTAAGACAAAAATACAGTCTAAACGAAAGGAATATATTAAAATTACCGCATGGTATAAAAGTAAAATCGCACGTTTAGGGCCAAAGGCGAGCAGGATATCGGCTCCAATAATAAATCCCTTGTCCATCTGTTGAACGCTCGGAAACTACTGTCCCACGATGAATTTCCCAAAGTCAGCCATAAGAAAGCGGAAGAAACACTTGAGGTGTATTCAAACCTATGTAGTACTATTGTCACTCCATCCGCCTCATGTATAATGGCTGGAACTATTGCAAACGGCGGCAGATGCCCAACGACGGGTGAAAGGTGCTTTTCTGATGAAACCGCCAGATGGGTTACGTCAATGATGGCTAATTGCGGTCTCTACGATTCCAGTGCTGAAACATTCTGCAAGGTAGGGAATCAAGCATTTGATTATGGGTCACAATTATTTCAGACAGGAATATGTACGAAGAGCGGCGTTTCTGGAGTCTTGCACTCCGTTGTTCCTGGCCTCATGGGCATTTCAATTTACTCGCCTCGTCTGGAAGACGGCAACAGTGTACGCGGAATAGCCTTACTTGAGGTAACCGATGTATAAGCATTATAACATTACGATCTTCTAGACTTTGGTAAATAGGTTTCCCATGTTCCATTCGATGAGTGCTACTGCGATCGACGCACGCGATGACCCTAGATGTCCGGAGTTCGAAGAGAGGTTGGAAACTTTTTTATATGACAGGATCATGAGCGATTATAAAATCGAAAATCATGAGTTGTTTTTAAACAGACGACTGTTTTTAAAGTAGCCAAATTTTCAGTACACTTGTCAAACGGAAAATTCAATTCATTCGTTAACATTAAAGTTTTTAAATAAAAAAGTTATCACTGTTGCAATTATACTTTTTTGCATAAGGGCGTTAGTTTTCGCGTAATGATCCAATTTGTGTGTGACATCGCCGAATTTGAAAAAAAAACACTGATTTCTGGGCTCCCGCGACTGGTACGTGCAGGCATGCCTCTGTGGCTTATTGGTAGAGTCCTTGCTTCTTAAGAGAAAGCTCACGGGTTCGACACCCGTCTATTTTTATTTTTTGCCTTTTTGTAAAGCAAACAGTTTCAAATGCGAATAGGATAGGTCTTATCATACTTAAGCAATAAAAACCAATTTCACAAGAAGTCCCTTGCGGTTTATATAATTTTTACACATCTATGGCAAACAACTACAAAAAATTGAAACACTGCGCTTTACTGCAGTATGGTTTTTGAGTTTTTGAGCACGAATGCAGTTTGGTGGGTTCGGTAATAGTGGTCAGTTGGGTATTTTGAGCACGAATATCATATTCAAAATTGATATTGCAAAACGGAAACTGTTAGAAAACCATATTCATCGTGTGAAAATATATAAACATGAAGAAAAACAGAAAGATTAAAGCAGGCGGGTGTCGAGCCCGTGATCTTGTTAAACGAGGACTTTACCAATACAACGTCAAGGCATGTTTAAATTTGCCAATCGCGAGCTTTTAAGCCCGCACCTACTGCTCGGCGATGCGCCTACAATATGGAACATTGCACGAAGACTAACGCCGTTCAGCAGAAAATAACTTCATTGCCTTATTCAGCATTGAATGAAACCAATGAAAAAACCAAGGCTCTAGTTGCCAGGACTGGCATTGGCAAATCGCAAGGGGATGTACCATTCTGCAAAATTAATGGCCAATGTTCTTTATTTGGAAACACACTATAGCATGAGATAATTCATAATATTTTCATACATTTAGGGTCAATTTCTCGCTGATTACCAATTAGTTTGCTATGTACGATATACTATGGGTTGTACCAGACAGCTTATGCTGAATTTCACGCAATGAATACATGCATTGGAAAGTATAAGGTTTGCATACATTGTCGTTAACCCCGTTATTTTACCAATGCAAGTAATCGAATTATTTTTTCGTCGCTGAAATAACCTAATTTGTAACTGCTCGATCAATCTATAGTTGCCAACTAGCGAGCATAGGAGAAAAGCGTCTTTCACACTTTTTGCCGCAGTGTAAGACTGTTGAATCAAAGCGTTTTTCAGCTTGAAGCCGATTAAAGGTCATCACAAAAATATACTTTTCTCAAACATCCCTCAAAAAATCCTTTTAGAGAAAATCCCGCAACACGTGTCGCCTCGGAAACCACAGTTTCTTCTAACGAGTCATCTTCTAAACATAGTCAGACTCCCGAGAAAGGCATCGTGGCCCGGGTCGTGTCCTCCGTGCAGGCCATTTTTCAGAGAAAGGTAAATACACTAACCACAAACACATATACACATACACACACGCACACATTGAGGGACTAATAGTAACAAAAAATTCAGAAGAAATTCAGAAGGACCGAGTGAACAAAAGCGAAATCCACAAATGGTTTTCTTGCGAGAACGGCTACCTTGTATGCCAGAAACCCGGATGTGAAGCTCGCTACAAGATTGATGCTAAAAAGTAAAGAGAGTTTTGAAAACAACAATTTTTTTAAATTCAGATCAACTAAAAACGCTAAGGAACATCTTAAGAATGCCCATTAATCCTCCTCCAAAACTCTCTCGTGATTTTTCCCTACTCGGTAGCTTTGGGCTTTTCCTCATGGTACGCTTTAAGAGTCACTGTGACGGTTATTTATTCACAAGAACTTATTCCAACGCTCCTCTTTCAGGTGTCATTTTACCTCTCTTCTTAGCGTCATTTGATACACAAGAGGGTACACTCAGTGTCTCCTGGTATATTTGAGCACAAATGGCATTAAATATTTGTTCTCATGTAAATAAATTCTTCCAGGAATTACTTCCATTTTGTGTCGGGTATAGATTATCAACATGTTTTACATAGAATAGTGGTCAGAACATTCAGTCAATTACTCACTATAATAATGGCTTAGAAGCAACGCCGCTCTTTTAACCGAAGTTTGATTGCCGATTAATAACTTTTCTATAGAAATGGCCGTGTTTAGAACTACCTAATTTGAAAAATTGTTTGTCTCTCATTCCGTTTTTTTACCTTTCCCTAATTAAAATACGTTTGTGCTAACCACGCCTCTGTTCGTTTCTCCCTCCCCCTCCATTCTCACCTGCTCCCAGCTGGCCGGCGGTCTTCCCTTTGGGGAATGTGCGTCCCCAGCAAGAAGAGCATCACTGAGAACAGAGCTTCTCTCGTCGAACCGCCTCCTTCCCAAGTGTCTATTGTTAGCCAGGTTTGTTCCTATGAGGATCTAAAAATCCAACAGCCTTTTTCAGAAACCACTCGTTTCGCCCTCTCCAGACAAAGTCAAATCGTCGAAGACGCCACATCGCTCTGATGGAGACACCACAATTGAGGACAAGACACAGAAATACCAACCAAAGGAAGAGAAAAGGAAACTGCGAGTGATGTACAAGGCGATGGGACTGGAGGGAAACGCAACGAGGATTCTGAAGAAGCAACGGAAGACGAGGGATGTATCGCCGACGAATCCTCAAAAGATGGGAGATATTGTGTACTCGTTCAAGAAGCCGGGACTCACTAAGAACAAGGGAGACGACACGGTCTACAATAGGAAACCGAAGAAGAAATACACCTATGAGAACAAAGGCAAAGGGTTCGTCTCTGTCTCTGTCTCTGTCTCTGTCTCGGTCTCTGTTTCTGTCTCTGTCTCTGTCTCTGTCTCTGTCTCTGTCTCTGTCTCTGTCTCTGTCTCTGTTTCTGTTTCTGTCTCTGTCTCTGTTTCTGTCTCTGTCTCTGTCTCTGTCTCTGTCGCCCCTCTTGTTTCTTACCCTTTCATTTAGTGGTAGTACCCTTCCTCTCTTCGAACAACCGCATGACCCAGCTGAAGATGAGGAACCAAACGAGCAGAACTTCATGATGAACCAAAAGGACATGCAGTACGTGGCCCACGAGATGATGTTCACCTACAACGAGACGATGCTCACCAAAATGAAAAAGGAGGTTCGTAGCAGCCAGAAGCAGCTAGACCAATTCTTTGACTCGATTTATCAAAATTTTCCAGAAATTCGACCCGTATGGCCAGTTGGAAGTGATGGAGAAGGACAAGTGTTTCGGTTGGACGCAGTTCCGAGTGAACACCCTCCTCTCGAACGCCACCACTCTGCCCACAGAAGCCGAAGTTCATTCGAAACCGAGGCGGCCGAAGGCCAAAGCCAAGGAGAGACATGTGATTTGGCAGGAACCTCCGGCGATTGCGATGATGGAACACGAAACGGCGGATGAGGAGGAACTGACGGCCAACGAGTACCTGAGCATGGCCACGGGGGAGGAGATGCCGTAGGAGGGAGGAGGATTCAGAAGAAGAAGATTGTAACAATTAACAATAAACATGCATTCGCTTGTGGGTGTTAATTGGGGGGGGGGGGGGCGGGGGTAAATAAGTTTTTGTCAGTGTTGCCTCCATTAGAACTGTCAATTCCATTTCCCTATGATGTACTCTTTGTATTTGTTTGCCTCTGATTCTCTCTTTTTCAGTATGTCTGTCTGCCTCTCTCTTTCTCGCTCTAACGAGAGAGAGAGAGAGAGAGAGAGAGAGAGAGAGAGAGAGAGAGTGAGAGAGATCTGGCATCTTGTGTAATCTCGCTGATCGCTGACAATTCCGAATATTCAAACCGATAGCAGCTGGGCACTAAAAACACCTTCGTCATCGCTGATCACACCGAGAAAACCTTCTTTGAACGTCTCGACGTGCCTGGGAGAAAAACTTTTTGCGCCTTGCTAGGATCAGAAATTAGCATTTTCTCTTCTAATCCCCCCACCGTTCCCATTCAAATTTATGAATAAATATTTGTTGCTAATGTTGTTTTAGAAGATAGCAGTGTGATTATTTTGATTTAACGTCTATTTATAGCCGTCGCCAAATTGAAATCATGCCAATATAATTAGAATGTTCTAGTGATCGTATGTTGACATTGAACTTCGTAGTCTAATCACTAGACGACAGAGCATGATTTGCACATTACCGCAATTAGCATATGATTTCCGTTTGGCGACAGCTATATTGCATAAATTAAAAAGTTGGAAGTGGGAAAAAACAACAAATGATTCAGAATCGTGGCGGGACCGCGCGCCAGAATTAAAGGTCGAACTCCCCCCGAGGGCTTTGAAATTTGGGCAGAAAACAAAAAAACATGCAGAAACATGCAAACATGCAGACATGCGGCACTACGCGCGGCACCAATTCACGTACTAATACGGACCCACTCCATTCTTTCATTTTAGAATATAATTTTATTTAATAAAATATAATAATTCTCTTTACAAAAATGGATTTTTCAAAAAAAAAAATAATATTAAAAAAACCACTTTATAATTCTAATTTGTACTTTATTTTCTTTTTTTTAACCAAAGCGAACGTGCTTTGTTATTAAACCTGATTATGTTCAGTTTTCGCGATCTTCGTCCGAAAACTGAACAATTTAGGCTCTGGCTTAGGCAGAGTGACGTTCTGTCACTCTGGCGCACTTACATCCCCGCAATATCTCTCTCCCTGTTAGCATTGAGAAACAGAGACAGACCTACAGAGAGCGGGAGTTTATGTGTTGCATGTTTATATCCCTCTGTTACTATTCCTGTGTCTGTGCGTTTGTCTCTCTTGAGATAGAAGGAGAGAGAGAAAGGCAAAACATTCACGTAGCCAAAGTGAATTTCTCTGTATTCTTCTTCTTCTCCTTCTCCTGGTTGGCGCGACCCCCTTAAAGGCAGAGGCCCAGGAAAATGAAAAAGGACCTGTCCATGACGTAACGTAGGCGAGAGAGTGTCATTTTCAATGGTGAAATGCAGAGAATTTTATGATTAGCATGGACAGGTCCCCCTCTTCATTTTACGTGGGCCTCTGCCTTTAACCCAAACGGCGGGCGCTTGTTCTTCTGTGCTCTTTCCCCTCCCACGTTTCTAAACCAAAGAATCTCCTCTCTCTATCTCTATCTCTAGTGAAATGAAACCTCTCTTACTGCCCCTTTAAGGGTGGCAGTCGGTTCGGGTCGGGAATAAAGAAGAAATTGCTGAAGTTCTAGTAGTCGACCATTTGCGCTGTCACACATTAGTAATCAATATCCCCAGCTACAACCGTTTCGGTCGGTTGCTCGTATCGTCTCTGGATGCTTCTTCTCTGGATGCTCTCTGGATGCTTCCTGTCTCTGGATGCTTGTCTCTGTGATTCTTGCCCTCCCACTCTCTCTCTCTCTCTCTCTCTCTCTCTCTCTCTCTCTCTCTCTCTCTCTCTCTCTCTCTCTCAGATCACTGCTGTCAGAGAGGCCGGAGTCTTCATGGCAGATCTCCTGATGCCAATCTTTACGCCAGCATCAATCGTACTATTCAAGTCGCCTCCAAAATCCCATTGTAGATCAGATAACGTAATTTACCAGAAGCCAAAGCCCCGCTACGCGGGTATTCGCCTTCTGGATTCGGCAGCTTTCGGTCGCTCCAAGTAGTTCTCGTGGCCTTCGGCTACTCGATTTCACGTACTCGATTTACCTGGGAAATGAAGGACGGGGTGCGAAAAGACAGAGGGACATCATTCACCAATCCCTTATATCCCTCATAAAAAATAGGGTCTCTCTCTCTCTATCTCTTTCTATAGTTCGAGCCAAAACTACTGCCTGTATCTCAGTCTTCCGGTTGTCAGACTACTAATTTCGGGTGCCTCCCTATGACCATCTACGTGTCATGAGGGAGACGGTGTAGTCGTCTGTTTGTTTCATGAAGAGCGAGAAGATGGTCCAAATGAATGACTGACTCTCGCTCAGACTCTTTCTCAACAAACACACTCGGGGATCGTGCACCGTTACAAGTCCCGAGAACTCTAACAAGCGATTGATTAACTGATATTTCATTACACAAAGAGAAGTTGGGAAGAAATCTAAGGAGGAAAGTAGAACACAGCCAGTCGCCGAGAGCCCATGGCTGCTCTCTGCGGTCGGCGGAGACGCCCACTGCATGTAGTAAACCGCAGTCGAGGGAAAAGCATGACGAAGCCCGGAAGCCGGGCGACACGGTCTCATTCTCTCTCGATCCTGCCAATCTAACTTGATCTCTCTCCCTCTCTCTACCTCTTTCTCTCTCTCTATCTCTCTCTCTCTCCGTTACACGCTGGGTCCGTCTCTATCTTGGAGACCCTGGCGTGCATTAAGGTGGCCCACCCCAACCACAGAGGCCCGAGCGATATGCCCATCGATGAGTGACGTACCGTGGCCTTTCCCTCCTTAACTTTTGAAGGAACTCCAGCTGCCACAAAAAAACCGGCATGGGCACTTTGCCAACAGCCCAGAACGAAGCCCAGAACATAGGTTGCTTGGTCCCACAAATGTTAAAAATTCCTGTTCTGTTTTTAAAGTGATCCGAATTCCCAAAATACGGCAACTACGTTTCTTACCCTCTTAAGCGCAAGTGAGAGAGGCTTCGCTTGAAGGAGATGAACAGTAGGATTCTTGAAAATTTCTAAGTGGCACTGTAAGTGACCCAAGTGCCACTGTATGTGACATTGTTGTCCCGCGCCCTCATTTCGATAATGAAATTCACTTCATTAACATGTCTAAATGCCGAATATACTAGCCGTCTTAAGCTCTTACTGTCCCTTTAGTATTGTGGGATCTTCGGAGACCAATGTAGACAATGATGTCTCCATTTACTTATTTCTCACTCACTCCCTCCCAATCTTTTGTTCACTGACACACAATCCTCACACGACGGCTAAAACCACAAAAGAAAATGGGAGATAGGAAACAAAAGAAACATATAGACACGGATAGAAAAACAGAGAAAGGGAGGGAATGAACCAGAAACACATGTCGACGGTAGGAGAGAAAGGGGAAGAGTGAAATACCGACGGAGAGATAAGACGGACACACAGAAAGAGAAAGAGAAAGAAAAAAAGAGGGATAGAGAGAGAGAGAGAGAGAGAGAGAGAGAGAGAGAGAGAGAGAGAGAGAGATGTAGACTTCCGCCCTCTGTCTGTTTGTCTCTGTAACTCAATGCTAACAAGAAGAGATATAGAGAAAGAGAGAGACTGCGGAGATGTAAGTACGTAAGTGCGTCACAGTGACTATATCATAGTCACTGTGACGCACTTACGTATTTATAACGGACAGTGAGGTTGTAAATTGTAAAATACCAGTTCTAAAATTGTAATCCTTTCGCTCTTCTGCGTAACAAATGCGAGCGATAATGACAATCCATTGTTCCTGGAGGGGATGCCAATGCTTTTTGAAATTGCCAGAAGTAGGGCATTTGCATGTTCTAGTTTAATGACAGAACAGTCGTAGCCAAGCAGAATGAGGTTTAACACTGTTAAAAAGCACGTTCGCTATGGTTAAAAAAAATAAAGTACAAATTAGAATTATAAAGTGGTTTTTTTATTTTATTCTATTTTCTTTATTTTATTTTTTGAAAAATCCATTTTTGTAAAGAGAATTATTAAATTTTACCAAATAAAATTATATTCTAAAATAAAAGAATGGAGTGGGTCCGTATTAGTACGTGAATTGGTGCCGCGCTTAGTGCCGCATGTCTGCATGTTTGCATGTTTGCATGTTCCTGCATGTTTTTTGTTTTCTGCCGAAATTTGGGATTTTGGTTTTGTTTTGCGTTCTTATTTTGCGAAAAATAGGTTTTTTTTTGTATTCTACTATTTAAAAGGGTAAATTGAGGTGGTGTAATTGCGTTATTAAGTAATCAGCTCTTTGCGATGGCCGTCATTTGGCGCGGGCAAAGCAAATTTTAAGATATAAGCGGTTTACATTTGACTTAAGCGACATATGACTTGTTAATTAGTCATTCAAGATAACCTTTGTGCAAATTTTCGGAATAAAAGTACTCTGACCCCATTTGGAGAGCAAATTTTTTTTCTTCGAAAATTTTATTTTCGCGGTTTGATTAATTAACGATAATTAACTAGAATTGGGAATATATCAAAAGAAATTTTTGTTTACGTAAAACACCAATTTTGACCATTTTAATGTCGAATAAATACAAAAAGTTAAATTTCGACCGCGGCCCAACCTACGTTTGTCCTGAAATTATTTTGTTCCAGAATCTCTACACAAAATGGTTAGGAAGAGAAAGGAAAGGATCCCCGTGAAGGAACCTTCGCCGCCTTCGAAAACGGATTCAGGTACGATATTTTAACGGATTTTGGGCACTTTTAATGGTGTACATCCAGCACGTTTCCCTAGCCCTTAAAAAAATCGAAAATCTTCGATTCTCAATTCGAAGCAAAACCCGTATTTCAGACGCGGATTCTGAAGCCATCACGCTCCGCCGAAAGAATTTCCCTTTCCCAAAAGCAGTCGGTCTGCTCCAGACGTTTTTGAAGGAATCTGAACAGGTTTGTTTTAAACTTTGTGACTATGATTTCTCGTTTTCAGAAGATTGAAGAAACTGAAAAACTCTACAGCCGACCGGGAAAAGCGCTGACGAACGAAGAAATTTCGAAATTGGACAGAAAAGTTCTGGGAATCGCTGCCATCAGAAAGAGGGTTGGAGTGAAAATGAAGAAGCTAGAGGAGGAATGTTGGAAGGAAATGGAGGAGATTTTGGAGGGAGGAGAGAAGGAGGGCGAATTGGAGCACAAGCAGTTTGGAGAGTTGTATAATAAGGTGAACTTAATCTATAAAATTACCCTGTTTTTTAAAATTTAAATATGTATTTTTATTTAAATGTTTTCATGTTACGTGAATAATCAAGCCTAATTTTCAGGAGATTGGTTATTCTGAGGTGAAGAAGGAGGCGATGGAAGTGAGCATCAAAGAGGAGCAATCGGCCCATGTTCAGGTACTTTCTCACTTTTTCTTCGACTTGTGAGTATTTTAGAAGGAGGAAGCTGTCGTGATAGATGGAGATGTCTACATTTCGGACGGAGAGGTCATGGAGGATTCCCCTGTGGTTAAGGTGAAAAAGAGTGTTTCCATAGGAAAGGTTTGGTTTCAGAAGCCTAAGAGCAGCCGCGGCGACAAGTTGGTCAAGCGCTTTGTCGAAGAAGAGGGAGACGAGTCTTCTGGAGAAGAAGACGACTTTTCGGATGAGGGGGAGCGCAGTGAGGTTGGTATTTATGACTTCAGCAATGGGTTAAAAATTTTCACCATTTGCACCGAACAAGACCGCTTAGGCCCGGTTGGGGTGGTCGCCCCAGTTGGGGGGGGGGGCACCCTTGTCGCACAGGAAAAATTCTTGCCTCAGAATGGGCTAAAACTGCGTATATAACTTTAATAAAACCTAATTTAAAGGTCCAGGACTGTTTTAGCCTCAGGTCACTACAGTACTCCTGGAGTTACAGTACCCCCTTGGAGTACTGTAAAGATGGCCCAAAACGTGAAGATGGCCCAAAACCCTCAAATATGGCACTCAATCGACTTTTCTAACTTTTTAAGCACGAAGAAAGAAAAATCATGCACAACTGAAAATGGTCTAAAAAGCAGTGACATAAAAAACGACAGAATTTTAGTATTTTGATTTTAAACAGAAAATTACAGGAAATTGCACGCTCTCACTATGCTCATTCGATTCCTCGTGGTTTTTAAACCCAAAATACGTTTTCAGATCTAAAATCGAAGATCCCTGTTTTAAGAAAAGGTGGATTTATTGAGCGAAATGCGGGCCCAACGCGCGTTTTAGCCCCGCCCAACCTGAGAGCGTGCCCAAACACGTTGATATCACTTTATACTTTAAGGTCCAAACTGGTATACGAGCGCAACACATCTTTACTGTTTAGCACATTTAATTATCCGTAATTAGCGCAGTAACCAGTCTCTGTTTTCAAAAACGGATGTGTTTATTGTATTCAGCGACTCCGAAAACATAAGGAACAATAAAAATGGGGGGGGGGGGGGGGTTATATGCATTGGGGGTTTTTTATTGGCCGCGCACCACCCCCGGATCTGGACCCCAATTTAGGGTATGAGCCTGAATATAAAGAAATGTGACTCATTTGCCCAAGCTGACCAAAATAGGTTCCCTTTGTAGGATATCTATTTCAGGATGACGGTGGAAAGAAGAAGAAGTGTCCTGTGGATGGATGCTCCGAGGAGTTCACTTCTATCGAAGATATCCCGGGACATATGATGAAACACGCCGCCCCCTGGAATTGTCGAGTCTGCAAGCTTCGTTGTCACAGTCGGGCTGGACTGCGCAGACACTACCTCACCCACTCCGGGGAAAAGCCGTTCAAGTGTGGATTCTGCGAATTCAGAAGCTATCTGGTACACAATCTCCACGTCCATCTGCGCAAACATACGGGAGAAAGGCCCTTCAAGTGCGGGGCTTGTCAGCAAAGGTTTGCTACCTATACCAATATGAAGGCGCACAAACAACGAATGCACATGGGAGAGCCTAAAGCGGAAGATCCGCCTTTCGAGTGTGACGTCTGCGGATTCAGCGAAAAAGAGTCTTCTCAGTTGAAGAAGCCCAATCGCGCCGACTGCCCGATCTGTGGATACAGGACATAGAAATACTCCAGTTTATCCAAGCTCAAGGAGAATAACAATCACTGATTTCTTCCATTTGTAATACTTGTTAATTCGCTCAACCTGTTATCCTGTCGTTTTGACGTTGTATCCTTATTTTGTTATCAGTAAAGCCTGTAGAAATGTGTTTTAATGTGTAAACGTTTGTTTTTTCTCCACTTGGCTACCTATGTCATTTTATTGACTTTGTATTGCGGAAGTTGCCACCATACCTCGGTAGGTGTGACGTACCCTCGCGTAACTTTTGGGGCCTGAGATGAAGCCCCCCCCCCCGAGCTTGGTGCCCTCGGGCCTGATTTTACCGAAAATGGTGCCTAACCCCCTTAACTTCTGAATTTTCTGAACCTCTACCCCCCTTAACTTAGGGTTAGCTGAACTATACCCACTGTTTGAATGATTACATTTTGGACCCTATTGACACCTGGCTGGCCAGAAATACCACCGCGTACCCAAGACGGATGGGGAGCCTTCCCGGACAGCGACACGTCAAGTTCTCTTTTGGGGCGTAAGATGGCTCATGGTCAAGCATGGCAACGGGCCGGCCCCCTCCAAAATTTTTCACGGCCCGGCCGGCCTGACTAAACCGAAAATTTCTGCCCTTTTTCAATGGCAACTAGACCCCGGTAGTGTGAGCGATAATTTGATTGATTGTTTTGGATACTTTTTATTTTTACTAAAGAATTATCCACTACGAGCTCTAAAATGTTTGTTTCAGAAGATTGTAGTAAAAATGCAACGAAAGAAGCAGGAAATCATTCTGGAGAGGGAGTACACTCCGCCGTGGGAATCAGATTCGGGTGAGGATTTTCGAGTATTTATTTATGTACAGCTTACAACTTTGAATTCTGTCAATAAGCATCGATTCCCTCTAAAAAGCTAATGAAAAGCTGTATTTTAGAACCGGATTCTGAAGCGATGAGGCTCCGCCGAAGGAGGGAGGGGTTCCCATTCCCAGAAGCCGTTGCTCTTCTGGAGAGATTTCTGAAGGAAGCTGAACAGGTTTTTTTAAACTTGTAGCTAAACTGGCTCGTTTTCAGAAGATTGAGGAAACTGAAGGGTACTACAGTCGACCGGGAAAGCTCTTGACGCACGAAGAAATGTACGCCTTCGACAGAAAGATTCTGGGAATTGCTGCCATCAGAAGGAGGGTCGGGGAGAAAATGAAGAAGCTGGAGGAGGATTCTTGGAAGGAAATGGAAGAGATTTTGGAGGGAGGAAGAATGGAGAACGAGAGAGATGAGAGGAGGTGGGTTTTTATAGAAACACTTGCATTGTCCTATCAAAAATTGTTAGAAATCGCCTTTTCTGGCTTCAAAATGGGTCTAAAATATTGAAACTCTGTTTTCCAGGTTCTCCTACCTTCTGACGATCGTCCCTCCCTCTCGCGATCCCGCCTCTATCATCGATCAGCTGGTATTTCACTTGGAATTCACCAAAAACCATATTTTTCAGAAAGTCATTGATTTTCCCTACAAAATGGAACCCACTTTCGAAGGTCTCGCCTCGTTCGCTAAAATCTACGCAATGAAAGACGAAGAATGCACCAAAGTTCAGGTAATTTCTCTATTTTTCCCTTGATATCGAGAAATTCAGGAACAAATTGACAACAACGTGCTTGTAAACACCGTGCAGGCGTCTTCTGGAGAATCGATGACCAATCCCCTCCACCTCTTGGGAAAATTGGAGCAAAAGCGGCTGGCAGTCAGTCGTTACAAGGTATTTCAATTGCCTTTGTGCCTAATTAAGGTCTTAATAAACATAATTACACTCAACTTTTAGGAAGCTGCCGTACCTGAGGCCAAGAAGGAAATGAAGGAAGAAGAGGATGTGGAAATCACCGAAAGAGGAGAAAACACAGCGAAAGATCAGCCGTCTGGAGTTGAAAAAGAGGTATTTATTAGCGATTTTACAATAAAATATTTGTCTCAGTCTCCGAAGAGAAAGGAATGGGAGAATGCGAAAGAAGGAGGTACTTCTGGTGACAAGATGAAAGCGAGGAACGAAAAAGTTCGTTTACCCATAATGATGATGAGAGAAATTACTCATTTTCAGCCGTCCGAAGTGGCTGTGAAAGAGGAGGAATTGGAGAGCGATTGTGGAGAAAACGTCGTGACAACTCCAGAACTACCGATGGACGCTGACGAAGATTTCCATCAAAATGAGGTCAATTTTGAAAGTTTTGATTGCATTTGGTAGGTTTTAGGTCGATTTCCACGATGACTACGACGATTTGAACGAAATGGGACCTCCGCCAGGAGGATTGGATCCAAATGACGTTGGGTTTTACTCGTGTAAAGTGGAAATTAGTTTTTAGAGAAGCGATCAGTGGAATGAAGAGGGTCTGGGTGAAGTGAGCGATAGAGAATTGAGCAAGGTATGTTAAATTACATAAATTTTATAATTTGGATTTTCATTTTATTGGACATTATTTCTTTTCAGCCAACGAAGAGAAGGAGAATTGTTGAAAGCGAAGAAGAAAAGGACTCTTCTGAAGCAGAGCTTGGAGACGCCCTTGATTTCAACGAAACGCAAAGTCATTTGCAAGAGGTAAGCATATACCGTAGTCAAGTAAGCATATACCGCTTCTGCTTTGAAATATGAGATGTTTCTGTTTTCAGAAATTTGTGAGGAGGAGCAAGCGTCAGACGAAGCGGGTTACATACGCTATTGTGAAGAACAGGAAAGATGAGTCTTCAGAAGACGACGGAAGTTCGGAGAGTGATCTGGAGGAGCAGAGTGAGGTAGGAAACAGTGTGTTTGGAGTATGACTAAAGGCAATTTCAGACACTGCCACACAGAGGAACGATAATCTGTGAAGGTGAAGCTCCAGATAACGATCAGCAAGACGAAGAAATGAATCAGACGGTGGATAAGCACGATTCTGTGGTTGGTTCTTTTGAAACGCAGATGGTAATATAATTTTTGCAGGATCATGTCATTCGAGAGTGTGTTGTTGTTGGATGTTCCGAGAAGTTCGCGTCTTCTGAAGATCTGATCAAACACATGAAAAAGCACCTCCCGCCTGTGTCGTGTGGAGTTTGCAAGCGAGTGTTCAAGACGCGGGTCGATCTACGTAAACACTACAGAAGTCACACGGGAGAAAGGCCGTACAAATGTGCGATTTGCAAGAAAACGTTCTCCCGCTCTACCACCTTGAAAACGCACCAACTGGTTCATTCTGGAGTTCGCCCTTTCGAGTGTGACATGTGTGACTACAAGGCATCTCGGCTGTCCCATTTGAAGGATCACAAACGGACCCACACCGGAGAGCGTCCCTATGAATGTGACGTATGTGGATTCAAGTGCAGCACCAGCTCCTATATGAAGACCCACAAACGCATCCACACGGGAGAAAAACCCTTCTCTTGTACGAAATGTGGATACAAGACTGGGGAATCTTCGCATTTGTCGGCGCACAAGAAGACACACCCCCGTTGATTCCACAGATTTATCATTATCATGTTGCTACCAGTTGATTTTATTTAAATACGCCCATTTATTCCTCATTTTGTTATACTTTATTGAAGTCTTGATATACTGTTGTTTTCGTTTGTAATAAAGCAAATTGAATATGCTGTTTGTCACAAAATATGGTGATTTCTCCATTGTCCTACTTCTAATTTTTGTTTTCAAAAAAGTGGAGGGGGGGCTTTGTGAAGGGTTACTTTAGGTCAGTCATATTTGAAATCTGCAGCACTCACGGCGAGACCAGCGATACCAGCCACCCAAGTCAATGCGGACTTGGCACTCGTCCAAGGAATCCGTACTGGTTACGGTAATTCATTTGAAAAGTCATTGAAATTCAAAAATCGCGCCGTTGACAAGTCAAGGTGTACGCTGGGTGTATGACTCAGCGTGTACATCTCGTGAGCGCGGCTTTTGAATTTTCAGTGTATTTTGAAAGAATTTTCAGTGTATTTTGAAAGAATTACTGGTTCATTCTGGAGTTCGCCCTTTCGAGTGTGACATGTGTGACTACAAGGCATCTCGGCTGTCCCATTTGAAGGATCACAAACGGACCCATAAAATTTATTACATCTCAGTACGGATTTCTTGGACGAGTGCCAGGTCCGTCCTCACTTGGGCCAGATCTCACCGTGCACTTCAAGATTACCAGGGATGTGTCATATTACAAACTTTATGTCGAAAAAGATGCCGGCGGTCCAAGAGCGTTCGATATCCCGAAATTCGATCGATTTCACATGACAAGCTATAGATTTCACAGCAGAATAACACCAAGGGAGGTGAGTATCCATGACCCACCCCTAAAGTTTTTTTAGACTCATTTTTAACAAGGTTTGTGTTCGCAACACACCTGGTCAACGTACCGCAGGAGTGTATTTTGCAACTCTGTTAGAAAAACTTTTCGAAATTTGCGGCAGTCCCCCTTTCTTTACAAACCTGGACACGGGACAGAGGGGGCTCAAAATGTAAGACCCCGCAAGTGGGATGAGCGCACAAACATTTTCGAAAAAACCTTCTCTTTGTTGGGGCTTACGCATCGAGCCCCCCAAACGCTCGCTGTTCAGTCATGTTCGCAAACAACCCCCCGGTTTTAAAAAAAATTTATTACATCTGCCTTTTTATCCCATTGAATTAATACAAAGAATAAACCTTCTATATCCCGGATATCTTTGAGGAAATTATTTTTTCGCATAAATCTTTGCTGACTTTTTCGCATCGGCAAGGGCGTGAGGTGCTCGGAGTGTCTACGGGCCAGTTTTGGGGTACCTAGAATAGATTTTTATAAATGGCGCCCAGAATACTTTTTAATTAATGTGCTATATCTATTTTTGCGTAGTCCGTTCTTATTCTTCGTTTATTTCCAGATGTCGTTTTTGCTGGTTCATTTCCCACCGACGAGAAATACTTCATGGATCATGGAATGTGTGGTACTCCATTTTATTAAAACTAAATTATATCGATTTTTTAAAGGAAAGGAGCAATCTCCCCTTCACCGTCCAGACAACCTACGAGAGATTGGCGCCATTCGCCCAGAACTGTGCCACCCGGCTGGCAGAAACCACCCAAGTGGGCGTTTCGGAAATTGGCCCAGTCACCAAGAATGTGGAGATCAAGGCAATTTCTGATTTTGAATGCCAAATTTTGTATATTTAGGAGGAATTTCTCGAATCTGGAGTCGCAGTGGCGGACACCCCTTCGGCCCCTGCCATCAACCCATTCGAGGTAATTTTTTTTTTGTTTCAATTCTCAAGAATTTGATTTTTCTGTTGGTCGAACGCCGGCAGTTTAAAGGACTGCCTGGATATTTTCAATTGAAACTCCGACTCTATTTATCGCATAATAAAAAAAAAATCTTTTCAAGTTTTTCTTTACAATTTGATAAATGTATACATAAAGAATTTACAGCAATTATTTCATATCGTAAAAATTCCTAATTATCGAGAACGACGCCGAGGTAGTTTTTCCTAGTTTATATCAGAAGAAATTTTTGTAGCTCCTGAACACAGCTCGCCGCCCAATGGAAACCGTGTTCGCTTTGAAAATGACCGGCTGCTAAACATCGGACAGCAATTGAAATTTTCCGACTCTAGCGATTTGCGCACATTGCATATTTTTCTGTGTTTTAAAGTCGAAACAGTAGCTGATATATTGAACTTTCGGAGGCAATTTCTTGGATTCTCAAAATTCATCCTACAAAAATAAATACACGTAAAACTTCATATCTTACCGGAGCAACTTTTGTGTTGTTCAGGAAAAGTGCCTCCTGAAATTCAATTTATTAGCTACTTTTTCATGTTTTTAAAGATAATTTTCATCTAAAAATGACGGAGAACTAGAGTCGGGAAAAAAATGTGCTTCTAAGAAGTTGGGTCTCGTAGCGAAGGCGTTGGGTCCCGAGCCGTTACAGTACAAAAGGGCCAAAATTCAAATTATTGACAATAAAAATTCTGTGCGCTCGTTGCAAACAAGCATGCGGAGATCGGCTTGCAATCGGTGCACAGAATTTTCCACAGATTTTGTTAAACACCGGACACATTGAAAGCGCCAACTCCGGCGAAAAGTTCCAAGAATTTTTCAAAATTTCCACTCGGGTAACCATGGAAGCGGGCCGGCACTCCCCCAAACGCATTATTTATGCTTTATTTCAATGTAAAAATAACAAATGTTTAAAAAAAAATTGACATGCTTGCACTCGGCGTTTCTAGTGACAGTCCTTCAAGGAAAAAGTACCGATCTCGGCGCGTTGTAACTTCTGCCACCCATGTCGCGGCGAGCGCGCTCCTTTCCTCTGACCCCGCCCCGCCCCTTCGGGCGCCGTCTTTGTCAGTCGACGGTCCAGAGATGTGACCGAGTGTCGTACCTTGTTGGTTTGGAGTGCAGTTGAGTAAATCCCCTGTTAACGTTGTTCCTAAGGTGTGAGAGGTTAGAGAGTGTGTGTTAGAGAGAGTGAGAGAGTGAGTGAGGAGTAAGGGGAAGTGAGTGTGACGCTTGGCAACCGTCACATTTTGGTGCATCGGCTTTGGTGATCCCCGGGCCTCTTTTGTTCTTGTCTCTCAATTTCTTGTTACTTTGTGGCGAAGTTTCCGCCAAGGCGCTAGACACCGCCTACGGGACAGAGGTTCCCGATCCTGGAAGGATAACCCCAGGCCGACAAGTCTAAAGTGACAATGTCGTGGTCATTCTTGGCCAAATGCGTCAAAAATGACGCTACCAGTTTGGATGAGCTGTTGGAGGCAGCTCGTCCACTTGTTCGAGAGCCCGAATACGCTTCGGAGCTCAAAATGTGTCTCAAACAGTGCAATGTGATCCGCGAGCGATTGCTGGGATCGATCGAAGGCCTACAGGAGGTAACTGCTGACTTATCGAACCATCTGGAACAACTCAGTGTGTTCTTCCAGAACCAAATAAAAGCTGAAAAAACAGCCACAACCGATGAGTATTTTGTTGACTTAGGCTACTATGACATGGTTTGTGAAGCAAAAAATCTAATGCGAGGACTGAAAATCCGAGTAAGGGAAAATGAGGCCATAAACACCAATGTTCTTTTTGACCTACAGGAAATAACGATTACCAAAAGTAGCCGGAACACCCAAATTAGAAGGGACCAGACTAAACTGTTGGATTTAACAATGTTGATAAACCAAACGAAAAATTCAAAAGTGAAAAGGATTCCCATGTTGAACGAGATACAGCGGGAAAAAATGTGTTCGTCTGAAAAAGAGGTCAATGGTTCTGATGGTTCCAAGAACCGCCCTGGTTTGCATAATTCAAATGCACATTCAATCATCGTGTTCGCCGTCCTCTTCTCTGCCGTCCCCTGCTGTCTCCTTCTACTACCGTCTGTCTGTCGCCCAACAACGTTCAACTTCGATCCACAACCGTACCACTACAGTACCTGTGAACCACGACCGTGATCAACACTGAATACCTTTGTGAGTCCGCCGTTTCCCCCTCTTCCCCGTCGCCGCCGGGAGAGGCCTCGGCCCAGTTGGTCCATCGTTCACATTCATATTCGTCGGTCATCTACGTAGTCTTCATCAGCCACTCAGTTGAATCCACAAGTTCGTAATCTCATTGTAGTTGTAATCACACTACTGGCCCCCTGGCCCCCGGGAGTGTCGCGGCGAGCGCGCTCCTTTCCTCTGACCCCGCCCCGCCCCTTCGGGCGCCGTCTTTGTCAGTCGACGGTCCAGAGATGTGACCGAGTGTCGTACCTTGTTGGTTTGGAGTGCAGTTGAGTGAATCCCCTGTTAACGTTGTTCCTAAGGTGTGAGAGGTTAGAGAGTGTGTGTTAGAGAGAGTGAGAGAGTGAGTGAGGAGTAAGGGGAAGTGAGTGTGACGCTTGGCAACCGTCACAACCCAGCTGTCAAGCGGTTCCGAACTATTTAAGTATTCAGTAATTTCTGCCACTCGGGTCATAACTATGTTTACTGAAACTGTGATATTTGTCGATAATTGACTCAAAAATTGATTGATTTTTACACACCCCGCCGCAACCATTGCGGCGACGGCACCGTCCGTAATCGTGCTCCAATGCCAATGGAATACAATGGAAACTGGCGGACACAAACCTGAGAATACTGCTGTATTTCTTAACAATCTGAGTTCATAGATCGATAGAGCACCTCCGATTCTCTTGGAATGAGTTTTTTCACGGTACAACAGTGATTACAAACCGAAAGGCACTGTTTTTCTTGTTTTTCTCATAAACCAATTGGACAACTATTGGTGCCAAAACTCATTCCAAGAGAAGCATGTGTGTGCTAATATTTCATGATTAGAACGTCAAAATTGATGCAGTATTCGCTGAGAAAACGTGTCCGCCAATTTCAGCTCGACGTTTAGCAGGCCGCCCGTTGTTTAGTGATTCAGTACGGTAAGACAGCTGCTCCTGATTAAGCTTATCTAGCGATGACTACTATTGAAAATATACATAATTTGGCGTATTGGACCACATTCTCTCAGATAAAGCTTGAAAGTGAAAAATTACATGTTAAAATGAATTTTAAAAGCCCGTTTTCTTTCGCCTGCTTGAACCTCAGGGTTTTCGTGGCGGGACCCAGCTTCAATGAAACGGCGCATTTCCGAAATACGACCGCAGCAAATGTGAGAATTCTGGGGTGTTTTTCGTAGATTTCTTTTTAAAAGTTTATGCAAAACACTTTTATCATTTGGCCTGAGTTTTTTGCCGACCCAAAAATGTCTACATTCAAAGAAATATGGTTTTTTGTGTTTTTCGTTATTTTCCGGTCGCTGAATTTTAGAGAACAAACTCAGGCCACATAAGGATAAACATAAGGAAGTGGGAAACACCATTTTTAATCTTTCAAACTCTTTTTATATACTTCTAACATGACTTAATTCTGTGTTAACAAAAATTAAGCGCCCCGGATCGAACCTTGGTCGTGTAGGTGGCAGTTTGACTATTGACTATGTGGTTCGATTACATAGAGTAGACGGGCCGGGCCGAGAATTTTTTTTCAAGTCGGCAAAGCTCGTGAGAACTGTGTACGGGGGATATTGGTTTTACCTTAAGACTCTTAGACAGACTTTTGGATTCGCGGGGGAGGGACATTAATTTTTGCCACTTCCGTTTCGGGTACTGGTTTTCTCCAAATTGGGCCTTCTTTTCCACTTTTACTGCGCAATTCTAGGTAAAAGGGAGAATGCGTTTAGCCCAAGTACTTTTAACAAGCGTATATCAGTGTTTCAGAGTCTGGATGCCACTCAAAGGAGCATGTGTTACGATGAAAATGAGGAAAATCGGGAGGTAATGGACGATTCTAGGGTACCTTTTTTTAAAGTCTCCAGGTACGTTGGGTATTTCACAGTCCAGACGGCGGTGAGAAGAAGTGCCCAGTTGACGGGTGCTCCGTGATGGCCTCATCTTCCGACAAACTGACGCGACATATGAAGATTCACTCGATCCCTTTGATGTGTAGAGTCTGCAAGCGTTATCTGTGGAGCAGGCCTGATTTATGTCAACACTACCGAAAGCACACCGGAGAAAAGCCGTTCAAGTGCGATTTGTGCGAAAAAGCCTTTGGGGCAAAATCATCGCTCATCGTTCATCAACGGATACACACGGGAGAGAGGCCTTACAAATGTCTCACTTGTCTGAAGGCGTTCCTCTGCTCTAGCAACCTCAGGAACCACGAACGTATTCACACAAGGAGTGGAAGTGCCGTGCCTTCACAAACTGATCAGCTCAAAGGCATGCCTTTCGACAATCCAGAGGTAATTTGCAGTTTATACCATAGCTGGACATAGGGTGCCCTTGGTTTTGGGGGTTGCCTTACGTTCGTACACTTTTGAGGCTCAAAAATTAATGTTCGCTACGTTAAGCGACAGACTCAATAGTACAATGCTGGCTAACAGCTCCATTCACACACTTGGACACGTAATGCTTGTGGGGGCCTTGGTTTTAGGCATCCCTCGGGGGGAGGGGGGGGGCGTGTGAGTTTACCCCATGTTAAGGGGGTAGAGCCTCCAAAAGCAGAAACGTTTTTTTTTTGGGGGGGGGGGGGGGGGGGGGGTTAGACACTATTTTTGTAAAAATCAGCTCTGAATGCCAAGAGTTGAAAAGAGCTACCCCCTTTGTGCCCCCTCCCCACCCAAGGTAAAGCGTGGGTCCGTCAACTGACTGGGCCTGCCGAGGTACGGGAAAAATGGGGATATTCAGTTCTTGGGATCCCCTCCCTTTGGGGACTCAACTTTTTGAGCCCTCTCCGTACCGTTGACAATATGCCCATTCAATCGTTTGGGATATTCCTCAGAATGTGTTTTTCAGCCCAACCATGGCACTTTCAACGCTCACCAGTACTTTTCGAACGAGGCGGCAAAAGAAATAAAGGATGTTGAGATAAAAGTATGTTTTGTCGTGTTTTCCCGTAGTTTCAATATTTTAGGAGGAATCGATAACTGATCGGTCGAATACGATTCTTCCAGTGGCGGGCGGCCCGAGCAGCCAAGGCCGATCGCAAGTAAGCATTATTTAAGACGTTTGTTTGTAAATTTACGGGCTTAAGCGATAATTTACTTGTCCGGCCGGTAATTGTTTCGAAATTCCAGGCCGAGCTCGGATTCCACAATGAGCACCACGTGATGACCGACGATTTGGGTGACGCCGAGGATAGACTGCCGGAGGGAGAAATGGTAGTTTTTCTTTTGTCCGCCTCAGTGGGAATTTTTCAGAAACCAAAGCGAGCGAAGAGCGGCAGGGTAGCCCAACCCAAGAAGTACTACGGAGACTTTGTGGATTTTGGAGAAGAACATCAGGAAAAAAGTGAATGCCCCCAGCAGAGCGGAGTGAAGGTAGGTGTGGAATATCGATGTGGACCACCCAGATACCCACACGTCTTGAGCTTTTTCTTATTAAGGGGAAATGACACCCACTTTGTCAGTTTTTGTGTGGATAACATACATGAAAAAGGTACCTACCCCGCCGGGCAAACGGGACTCCCCCTCTCCCGCCCGAAATCGACGGCTACCGTAAGACCGTATGGCCTGGGGCAAATTACTGATTTGGGTGAAACTTTCTCTCATATTCTTTTACCGTTTCACCTTAATATCGCAACTTCAGGGAATCACGTAGAGCTCTGCCCGCATTTCAGGCGTATAAATTTGACCGAAATGGGGCAGGCTCCCCACGTGAAACTTTTTGAGTCAAACTTGGTATGCACTTTCATAGAACCCTTGGCAACGCCCCAAAAATTTCGAA
The DNA here is from genome assembly GCA_964057215.1 of Oscheius myriophilus. NCBI lineage: Eukaryota > Metazoa > Nematoda > Chromadorea > Rhabditida > Rhabditidae > Oscheius > Oscheius myriophilus. The sequence goes on from OZ059905.1 coordinate 3,825,308, forward strand.
CTTCGAAGACCCCCTCAAGACCCTCTCGGTGCGACCCCCGCAGAAGTTAACGGGGATTGGGCAGTATTTTCGGTAAAATCAGCCCTGAGGGCACAAAGTTAAGGGGACTACCTCTTTTAGGCCCCAAAAGTTAGGGGTGGGCACGTCAATGACGGACCCTCCCGAGTATAAGGCAAAGTTTCTGTACACCCCGATTTCATAAATGTTTCAGAGGTTGGACTCCCGCAAGCAGACGTGTCCGGTTGATGGGTGCTTCATGTAGGTCGCATCTTCTGAAGAACTCGTGGAACATATGATGGAACACTTCTTCCCTTTTATTTGTGGAGTCTGCAAACTTTCCTGGAAGTTTCGCGATGGTCTTCGTGGACACTACATGACGCACACTAAAGAAAAGCCGTTCAAATGTGACATTTGCAAGAAAAGGTTCAGCATCGCCGGAAACCTAAAGGTCCACCAAATGATCCACACGAATGAGCGTCGCCTCGAGTGTGATTTCTGTGGATACAAGACATGCCGGTCTTCCGATCTGAAGCAGCACAAGAAAATCCACAAGCCCTATTCCTGCACATTCTGTACATTCAAGACGGCGTGCATGGCGAACTTGGACAAGCACAGGAAGAGATACGCCCACTGATTCCATTTGTTATACTTTGTCATGTTGTTGCGTGGTTCACAGTTGATTTTGTTGTTAATAAATCGTTACAAATGTTCTTTTCTGCAAGCCTGTGGTAATTTATCCACCGTGTTATCTATGCTTGGTTTTCCCCACGTTTTTCGATTTTCAAACAGAATTACTGAATCAAACCTTGCGTGAAGTGTGGTTCCGCAGCGATTTTTCAAAAGCAATGCGTCGAAGTTCCAGTAATTTCATATTTTCGCTGATTTGTTACTCCCAGTAGCGATTTTTCCTCTCGTTTTGAAGCAATTTTCAAGACAACATTTTGGTGGTGCGCTGACCATTCTATCATTGAACCCGTGGATTATCGAGTCAGAATCCCTATTGAAGTAAGCGACGCAACGCCGTTGTGACAAACACACATATTAGGTCCCGCCAGTGGCGCGACCCCTATTTGCCGCGTGCGTGTCGCGACGGCGGGCCGCCGTTTTCTTCTACAGGGTGGACTGCACTCGGTCCTATAAGACAAATCGCCGTGTGAAATATAAATGGACTTTCAATACCACCCAACGTTCAGAGAAGTTCTGGGTTCGATCCCAGCATGGAATCAACTTCCGAAGAACAGGAGCTGTTTTCCAATGAAATAAAGGTATGATGGTTGGTTTCCACCGATTCATTCATTTTGAGGAGGAAATATTGGATCCTGAAGAGGGCGGGACGCGGCTGACAAAAGAAAAGGAGGAGGTATCGAGTTTTGTTTAATAGTAAACTTCGAACGTGGTAAACTTCGAACCAACTTAAAATTTCATTTTCAGCCTGACCCACGCGCCTTCAATGCCCACGAGTACTTCTCAAACGAGGTGAAAGAAGAAGCCGAGGATGTGGAGAAAAAGGTGATTTTTCGAAATTTGTGAAAACATGGAGAATGAAATCACTCAGAGAACGGCGGAAAGAAGACGGTTCAACAGTGGAGCTGGTTGGGACCCCTTTTGTCAAGCCCCCTTGTGTGGACATTACGTTTTGACACCCGTTTCTTATTGGGTTCATGTTTGCTCCGAATTGGAACTTCTCCTTCAGTTTCTCTACGCAATTTTATAAGTGAAACGGGTATAGTATTTCGCCGAAGTGCTTTTGGCAAGCGTATTTGAAAGATTCAGAGGCCGGACCCCGCGCAAGGAAACATGTGTTACGGTGGAATTGAGGGAAATGGGACGGAATCGGACGATTCTAACAAAGCCATTTTCAGCCCGATCCCCGCTCCTTCAACGCTCACGATTATTTCTCAAAAGAAGCTCTGGTGAAAGAAGAAGCCGAGGATGTGGAGGAAAAGGTGATTTTTCGATTTGTGAAAACGAACAAAATTACTCTTTTTTTTAAATTACCAAATATTCGTGTTTTAGAATTACGACAGCGATGAGAAGAGGTGCCCTGTCCTCGGCTGCTCCGAGATGTTCTCATCTTCCGAAGACCTCGTGGAACACATGAAGACCCACCGGAAGCCTCTGATGTGTGGGGTTTGCCATACCGTCTGGCATTGTGGCTCCCATCTCCGTTTCCACTACAGAAAACACTCTGGCGAAAAGCCTTTCCAATGCGATGTTTGCCAAAAGAGCTTTTCCCAGGAAGGACTTCTCCGCGTTCATAAACTCACACATCCTCGAGAGATGTCCTACAAGGGGATGCACCCCTGTGCTACTTGTCAGAAAGTTTTTTCAAAGACTAGATATCTGAGAAGACATCAACTCACGCACTCCGGGGGAAAGCCGTATTCTTGCCAGACTTGTGGATTTAAGACTGCGGACAAGTACTACTTGGGAGTGCATAAAAGGAGATTAGACCACGGATTCAACTGAATTGTTATACTTTGTCATGTTGTCCCGTTGTTCAGTTCTTTTTGTTGTCAATGAAGCAAAATTGAAGCATTTTTCGGTAAATACTGGTGGTTTCTTTCCTTATACCGTTGAAGTGTAAATCAACTTTCGATACCAACTTCTAGGACAATTCTGGGTTTAATTCCAAAATGGAATCGATTTTCGAAGAACAGCAGCTGTTCTCCATTGAAATAAAGGTAAGCTGCGGTGTGTTTCCACTAATTAATTCATTTTGAGGAGGAAATAATGGATCCTGAAGAGGGCGGGATGCGGCTGACAAAGGCAGAGGAGGAAATTGCGACCGTCAAAGAAGAGGTATCGAGAATTGTTTAGTAGAGCAAAAATGGGGTGGTAAACTTCGAACCAACTTAAAATTTCATTTTTAGCCTGAGCCACGCGCCTTCAATGCTCACGATTACTTCTCAAACGAAGCTACGGTGAAAGAAGAAGCCAAGGATGTGGAGGAAAAGGTGATTTTAAAAGTTGCCCTGAAGTTACAAATTTGAGTTTTAACTTTGCGAATGTGCTCCTTTCACAACTACAGAATTTAATGAGCAGTTTCTTTTTTAGCCCGGTCCCCGCGCCTTTAACGCTCACGAGTATTTTTTAAACGAGGCCACGGTGGAAGAAGAAGAAGCCGAGAACGTGAAGGAAAAGGTGATTATTCGTTTTATGAAAACGGGGAAAATGCGATTATTTCTCCAGAGAGCGAGGCCGATTCACTGGAACTCGTTTGATGGTGGAACTGCTGCAGTGATTCGAAGGAAGCACCAGGATAATTCTATGGTGGGTGCTTCCAAATCACCAAATATTTATGTTTTTAGAATTCCGACAGTGTTGAGCAGAGATATCCTGTCGACAGATGCTCCGAGACGTTCTTCAAGTGTAATATTTGTCACGAGAGCTTTTCCCAGGAAGGAAATCTCCGCTGCCATCGATTCAACCACGCTCGAAAGAGCATGCACCCAAAACTGCCTCATAAGTGTGCTACTTGTCAGAAAGTGTGTGTGTCGCGTAGCCATCTGAGCAGACATCAACTCACTCACTCCGGAGAAAAGCCGTATTCTTGCCCGACCTGTGGATTCAAAACAGCCTACAAATAATACTTGGAAGCGCATAAGAGGAGATTAGACCACTGATTCCACTGAATTGTTATAATTTGTCATGTTGTCCCGTTGTTCAGTTTTTTTTTGTTGTCAGTGAAGCAAAGTTGAAGCTGTTTTCGGTAAATACTGGTGGTTTCTTTTCCTATACCGTTGAAGTGTAAATCAACTTTCGATACCAATTTATAGGGCAATTCTGGGTTCGATTCCAAAATGGAATCGACTTTCGAAGAACAGAAGCTGTTCTCCAATGAAATTAAGGTAAGCTGCGGTGTGTTTTCACTAATTTATTCATTTTGAGGAGGAAGTATGGGATCCAGACGAGGGCGATCCAGACTGACAAAGGAAGAGGAGGAATTGGCGGCCGTCAAGGAGGAGGTATCGGATCTTGTTTAGTAAAGCAAAAATGGGGTGGTAAACTTCGAACCAACTTAAAATTTCATTTTCAGCCTGACCCACGCGCCTTCAATGCCCACGAGTACTTCGCAAACGAGGCAACAGTGAAAGAAGAAGCCGAGGATGTGGAGAAAAATGTGATTATTCGATTTATGAAATCGTGAAATGAAAAAATCAACGTCTCGCCATCTCCCTGTATCTTTTATTGCGAAATTGGAGACAGACCGACAAAATATAAGTTCTCTTGTGTCACTTTAATACGTCAAAAATGGAAAGAGCGTGCAAATATATGAATAGTGATTTTGCGCAAAACAGGATTTTGTATTCTTAAATGTCTGTATGAGGGAGGTTATTCTGATGTTGAAAGTCGAAGCACAAATAGGGGCGTGGTCTAATTATGGTCAAAGTAGGACGAGCGAGAAGTATATGTACCACAATACCCTGGAGCTTCTAATCTGCCGGTCTCCAATTTTGCTATGAAAGAGATAGGGAGACCTCGGGTGCCTGGTCTCCTCATTCATGAAAAATTTCTCTTTTAGAGAACGAGGCCGATTCAGTGGAACTCGTTTGATGATGGAACTGCTGCAGTGCTTCGACTGACGCATCAGGATAATTCTGTGGTTGGTGCTTTCAAATCACCAAATATTTATATTTTAGAATGGCGACAGTGTTGAGCAGAGATGTCCTGTCGATAGATGCGCCGAGACGTTCTCATCTTCTGAAGACCTCGTGGAACACATGAAGACGCACCCGAACCCTCTTAAATGTGGGGTTTGCCATACCGTCTGGCATTGTGGCTCTCATCTTCGTTTCCACTACAGAAAACTCCGGCGAAAAGCCTTTCCAATGCGATGTTTGCCAAAAGAGCTTTTCCCAGGAAGGTCTTCTCCGCCGTCATAAACTCACACATGCTCGAAAGAGGCCTGTCAACTCTTTCGAGTGGATTTCAAGTGCCTTTCAAGTGGACCAGGCGATGGCTGATCGGCTTTATAAGTGTGATACGTGTCGGAAAACGTTTTCAACGCATATCTATCTGAGCAGACAACAACTCACTCACTCCGCAGAAAAGCGGTATTCTTGCTCGACCTGTGGATACAAGACGGCGAACAAATTCTCATTTGAAGTACATAAAAGGAGATTAGATCACGGATTCCACTGAATTGTTGTACTTTGTCATGTTGTTGCGTTGTTCACAGTTGTTTTTGTTGTCAATGAAGCAAAATGACGAGTTTTCTGGAAAATATTGCTGCGCGCGCGGGGAAAGCATAGTTCATAGGGCCTGTCCGCGCGCCGGGCCAAGAAAAGTGCCGGGCCTGTTAGCAAACTTGTCAAATTAAATTTATTTAAATCGTTATTTCAGTTTACGTAAAAATTTTTAAATCTTCCAAATTCTCATATTACTTCTATTGCATATTTCAACTAATTCTAAGTTTGAAAAAATTAAGTGCCTCGACCGGGATCGAATCTTGGTCACGTGGGTGACAGTTTGACTGGGTGTTCAGAGTAGGCGTGCCGGGCTAATTGTAAGGATTTTTTTCAAACCGACCCGGCCCGTGAGGACTATGGGTAAGCTTGCTCTCCGAGAACTTCTTTCCCAGTTCGTGAAAATGCGTTTGAAAAGCAAGCTTATAAAAAAATCAGCATAAGAAAACTGAACTTTTGGAGAAAACTGAACTTCGAAGCGAAACTTTTACAACTTGAGGCATTCCAGCAGAGTCACAATATGCTTCGCGCGAGAGACAAACTATACTTCGGTGAAGCCCTGGAATTTCTCAAAACACAACAGAATAGTACTTTTGATGTTTCGCAGCCTTTCCCTCCTTAACGTTTGAAGAAATTCCTGCTGCCAAAAAACCGGCACTGACACTTTTCCAGCCGCCCAGAACAAAGTGTTATAGGTTGCCTTGGTCCCACCACGAAGGGCATAGGCAAAGTGCCAAAACTCTCGAATGCGTTGAATACGCGGTTTTTCAGCGCTGGGACTCTTTGTCTAACTGTTGGAAACGGAGCGAGGTTTGGCAAAATGGCAAAAATACCCGTCCCATTGGATCTACCCGTCCCAATCGGATATACCCGTCCCAATCCGATATGCCCGTCCCAATCCAAAATACCCGTCCGAAAAATCTAAGTTCCAACAGATATATAACCCAAAGGAAATGGGACTACAAAGTTCATTTTTAAATTCCTAATAATCAAACACTCACATTTTTCCGAACACCATATTTTTCATGGACCCTTTCAAAGCACTCCACTGTGAATCGATATTCCGAGTGTGAGTTTAAGTCGTTCGAGTTTTTTCATTAACTGATACTTGGCAAGTAACCTAAAGGATTTCAAGCAGTCGTCCGCAGTTGATCCCATATCGTTGGGACGGGTAAGACTAACAGTAAGGTAATACATATCAAGTGCGTTGTGTAAGACTCGCCGATGCCCAGTTAAAAAAGAGTTTACATATGAAATATATGAAAAATGGGGGTTGGTGGTCTAGCGGTCTAAGGCGCGGCTACCACTCGAAGGGTCACAGGTTCGATCCGGCCCCGGGTCAACCCAGCCTACTACGCTTCGGCGAAGGTACAGTGGGTAGTAGACGAGTCTACGAAAGTAATACGCCTGGAGAAACGTTGGCACGCCAGGAAGAGAGCCTCAACCCCGCCACCGGGCTTAGCCGTTGGTTCCCGCAGGTACTACAAACCTTGATACGGGGGAAACTTTACTTTACATATGAAAAATCTCCTAAAAATCTTCGGACGGGTATAACGTATTGGGACGGGTATATCGGATTGGGACGGGTATATCAAATGTCGGACGAGTAAAACTGCTTCGGACGGGTAAGACAGAATAGAGCCAAATTCAGTTCTGTTTTCGAAGCAACCCGAGTTACGAATGGTACGGTTTGTAATTACAAAAAATTTTATGTCGAGGGGTGCCGGCGGTCCAAAACGTCAGTCACAGATTTTACATGAAAATCATTCGATGCTACAGTATATATACTAAGTGGGGGGTCGTAGAATCGAACTACAAAGTTATGGCCCACCAATTGGAAAGGCCGTGGTCTACTGTTCACATAATCAATGGGTTTCAAATCAAATGGCATCAACTGTTCGCCAAAGCTACTTAGGCCGCTTTAGCTGCGTAGACTGCCTGAGTATCCTATGTTACGTGCATAACTCGAAGCAAAACATTGGAACGTTGTGACAAACTAGCTTTGGCAACAACTATAGCCTAAAATCCACTAGTTTCAACACACGATGATACGTTTAGGCAAGAATAAGAACTTCCCACACAAATACATACACTAAATAGACAAAACATGGCCCACAGTTCATTCACTTTATCTCCACAACTTCGTAGCCGTTGTCATCCTTCTTGCCTCCGTCCTTCTTCTTGCAGCAGTTCGGAGCAGCGAGGACCAGGAACAAGACGCTCAGGGCGGAGTTGAAGAGGAGGGGCATTTGAAGAGGAGGCGACCGTCCACGAAGGGAGAAGGAGGCGGAATAAGAGGAAATGAGAGGGACAATCTGCGGAACGCGACTCACGTACTCACGCGATTCTCTCACTCTCTCTTTGAGAACACGGTCTTCCTCAGAATGTTATTTTCAACGCAGATACAAAAAGGTAAAATCAATAGACCCGAGTAAAACACACAATACATGAATACAAGGAGTATCACTTGCCAGCTGCGCGCAGGAGGTACTTGTTCGGCTTCCAGGACGGGTCGTTCTTCCGCATTATTCTCTCCGTGGTGCGTATAACCGACTTGGAGACTATCTTCAACGGAGCGCCCTCCGAGCCCTCGTCCGGCGTATCTCTGAAGTACTGGCAGAGGATGTTCAGGTGATCTGGAAATGCCTCTTTTAGAGAGGGAGAGAGAGACAGAGTGTGTGTGTGTGTGAGAGAGAGAGAGAGAGAGTGAGTGAGAGCCTCACCCCGTATTCCCAGTTCGTCCAGGCCCAGTTTCGACACGAAAAAGCTCCTCGAACAGTGACCGAGCATGTCATTCAGCCCCACGAGGGCGTCGACGGCCACCTTATTGCCCAGCCGGATTTTCTTCGCCTTTATCCTAAATTTACACATATTATTATACTTCCCGCCAATCCTACTTCAGCCAAAATGGGCCACGCCCCTTTTGTAGCCGACTATTTTGATGTAATAATGGGAAATTCGAATGTCAACATCAGAATAATATCACTCATTTCCAAAATCCGCCGAAGTAGGATCGGCGGGCGGTATATACTAAAGTATAATTAAAACTTACATTTTGCGAATATTGTCCCAGGAATTCATTACACAGGCGCGGAAGGTGTCTTTGGTGGCTTTTTTGTCCAGATGGCGGATGACGCATGAGATGAAAGAGGCAAACTCGTTGCGTGAAATCTTCAGCATCTTGCCCTGGAATGAGGAGAATTCTTCAGAAGCAAATATATTTCTGATTGGGATCGAATCGTAGTGGTAAAATAGTTGCAGTCTACTTCACATTGAGACCTTCGTTATAAAAATGGCCTATGGGTGGAAAATATCGACACCCCTCGTATATAATCTTTTAGCGATAGCCGCGAGCCAGGGCTGGTCGCGGGCTGGGCCCGGCCCGTCTCCAAAACCTCTCGGCCCGGCCCGTGGGCCCGTTTTCAAAATCGATTGACAAGTCAAGGTAAAACTTTTAGTCATTAAGCTTTAAAATTGATTATAAATTTAAATTTGTTTAATAATATAACAAAAAGATTAAAGAAACAACACTTTAACTTAAAAATATCCTTCACAAAGACGTTTCACTACACCATATTTGCTCAATCCTAGCAAGATCGGGCCGGGCCGGGCCCGGTCTGTCCAACTTTCTCGGCCCAGCCCGGGCCGGGCTGAGCCTAATGTTTGGCCACCCCTGCCGCGAGCCGTCAAAGTCGAACTGACGCCCATGTATGATTTTGACAAATACTACGATATCGATTGTTATTAAAGTGAAATCGATAAATGGTTTGAACTCCTGTGTCCAGTTCCCTCCATAGCTGGACGTAAGGTTCTCGGAGTATCTACGTAATTCGGCGTTTGCTTGAAAATGGCAACAAAAACTGAAGGGGACTTACGTCACCCCCAAGGCACCATTTGGGGGGCTTACGCATCGAGCCCCCAAACGCTGCCCGTCCAGCTATGGTTCCCACCAATCCTAGCTCTCCATGCGAATTGCAATGAAATGTTTTGAAATGTGTACCGTTTTTGGGTGGCAAGATAGCTATTCAAAAAAAAAATTCTCTCACGCTTTGCTTTTAATGTAATGGCAAATGGTTAGGTCAGGCAAACGAAAGTCAGGTTTGACCTGACAGATTCTCAAATTTTAGTCGGCTTATTACAGTTTGGCAGTACCAGTTGGCTCTGGCTGTATCGTGATTTGGCATACGATCCGACGAAAAATACCGCGCGCACAAGCCGCCGACAAGGGCATTGGTAGTTAAAGGACTGCGTTGCTCTGTTCTTGAAACGACTTTCTTTAATTTGCGCTACAATAGACCCGGACAGTGCCGCGGAGGGTAGCCTGACAGAGGTAGGCCTCGGGAAGTACCGCGCGAGGGTCCGATTATGGTTCGCATACGTAAATGCACGCGGGGCGCGTTGGATTTTAACGATTTCGTTGTAGGATATTCCCCCTGAAGCAGACATGTATGGGCAGCATCAAATTCTCCGTAAATATGCATTTTTAATTAATCCTATTATTACCATCGTAACGAGCTAAATTTGAAACTGACATAGCAATTCTTTGGTAAGCAACGAAAATTTCTCCGATGAGAAATCGCGTTTTGTAATTTTCAGTTGCGTGTTTCTACCTCACAGAAGAATTTATTTTCTACCAAAGAATTGATCTGTTATCTACGTATGTAAAGCTACAAAACTGTAATTGTCAGCTTTTTATGGCACTTACACTTGGGCAACCCGTCGCGGGGGTCAATTTTGTAAAAGCCCCTTTTATTACAAAAAGTTTCGAAAATTTGCGGCGGACCCCCTTTTTTTAACAAAAGTTGACGAACACTTAAAATTCCGACGGCCTCACCGCCGCTTATAGCTGAGCTTGACAATGTATGATGGCACTTCCTAGTTTCTGAGATTTTGATGCAGGTTTTGCCAATAGAGAAATCGCAGACAGTCCTTCAATGTGGCCGGCGAAATCGTTGAGCAGCGGCTTTTACTGGACTTTAGCAGGTTGTGTCTGAAAACGCCGAGCTGTTGCGCGTGATTTTGTCACAACAATCAATAAATTTTCAAATATTACACAAGTTCTTGAACACTGCGAACCAACTTGCACCCCATGGATAAATCCACATTTCTGGCTGTCCATTAATTGAATCTCTCCAACCTGTTCCACGGCGACCCTCTCGGCCTTATCAATATTCTCCTTCCTCGCCTGTCGCTCCGCCTCATTTTTCTTCCTAATCTCATTCTTCTTCGCCTCCAGCAGAAGTGTATCAATCTGAAAGCCCCGATTAATAATCCCAAATTCCCTTACAGAAACATTCGGTTCGTCGTCCTCCTCGTCCGGACTCAGTTCCAAGTCAGCCGCGTACTGCATAGCATCTGAACCAATTTTTTTAAACTTTTAAAAATAACATTACATTAAATTAAAAATAGAAAACCCTACTTTCGTGGTGCTTGTCGTTTTCCTCCTCGCCCAGAGCTCGCAGGGCTCCGCGGCCACACTTCAGGGCGCATTCGAGTGTATGAAAATGCCAAAAATTGGGAAAAATTAAAAGAAAATACCGAGATAATCTTCTTCAGGGTATCGTCTTTTTCTTCGCCACCGCTTGCGTCAGGAGGATCCGCCATTGTCTGAAAAAAACAGAATGAATATTTTTTTTTAAAAAATAAACAAAAAGGGATATGGTGAGGAATTTAACGAAAATGGCGGCCTATGGTTGCCAAAGTGATTTATGAGTAGGAAAAGCGGCCTAACGTTGTCAAACAATGCTATCTAAAAGAAAAGCTCAAGTTTACACGATAAGGGCGGCCTATGGTTGCCAAAAGTGCCTTCAGATTGGCAAAAACTCGCCAAAATGCCAAAATCGAAAATAAAAGCGGCCTACTGTTGTCAAAATGGAGTCTAGGTGGGAAAATATTGGCAGAAGCAACGCTAAAGTTGAAACATACCCACAAAATTCGAATAAACACGCAAATCTTCAAAATTCTAATATCTCCCTCACAATCTATCTTTAGGCGTTAATTTCCAAGAAAAATGGAGGAAAAGCGGTTGTTTCTTCTACTTTTCGTCATTTTCCTCCTCGCCGACAATTGCCAAGCCGATACATGGTTAGTAAAAGTTAAAATAGGGAACACGGTGTCAAAATAAGAAAATACGAGAATCGCGAGAAATACCACGAATTTCCTAGGTTTCAAGAGCGAAAACCAACAGTTTTAACTAACGGTCGATTTAATATTTTTTATTCTTTAAATTACAGGTTTTAAAAGAGAACAACATATTTCGCTATTTAAAGAGTGAAAATAGCGAGAAATACCGCAGTTTGTCAGCAAATGCAAGAAATAAACTGATAAAAAGGTCGCCGCGGGGAAGAAGAGTATGAATCAGTGAAAGAATGGCCATATCCACGCCTATATAGGAAAGGAGAAAAAAAAAAATAAAAGTAAATAGACCGAATACAACTTTCGAATTTATCGGGAAATTGACGGGAAAATGTGTAATTCGCGGTGGGACCGCTTCCCTTAACTGCAAGATAGCTGGAAGACAATTCGAATTAAATAGTATTTTACAAACAAAAAAGCACTAGAGTAGGAAAAATACCACTTTTCAGCGAGCAAAGTGTCTACAGTGGCTGGGATGATGAAGTCCAAGCGGAAAACTTCAAATCCATCTACCCGCCTTCTCCCTTCGGCGTCAAGTGGGTTTTAAATTTGAAAGAAATGCAAGAAAAAAACAAAAAAAAGCATGGAAAAGAAATACACACAAAAGTTACCACAAACGTACAAAGTTATCGTTTCGCTGCGGGACCCAAAACTTTCGTCAAGATTCGTTATTGATTGGGAATTGGACGGTTTTCTAATTCTAAAAACAGTTCTTTAACCAGGATCGCATAAATAGCAGCCAGTTTCCGCTGTGAGCGCGCGGAAAATCTGTTTGAAGGTAGAGAATTGCGCAAACTGTTTAACTTTAAGGCAACGAAAAATTAAAATTTTGTAATTTATCGCCTCGGGACCCTGCACCTTCGCTACGAGACCCGCCTTATCACAACAACAAATTTCATTTGACTCCCGTTCCCTTGCTAAAGTAAATTTCCGCCCGATGTTTAGCAGCCAATCATATATAAAAAAATTTCCGCCCGTAAACTACGAGCCATAGGAATAACGATTCGAAAACTTTTCTTTTTTTTTACAGACGCAAACGCGTTTCGGAGGAGGATTGCAAAGAGGCCAAACTACAATGTATGAAGGTGCCATTATTTCTCTGTTACAGATAAATTCATACCAATTCAGTACAAGTACTGCAACCGTCATTGTGGCCACTACGCCACCGAATCGGAGCTGCTCGGTAGATACGCGGGAGTGAACCCGTGTCGTCTGGTGGTGCCCATCTGCCATGGCTTGGATGTGGCCGAGTACATCAACTTGCGAGGATTCAGCAACAAACAGCCCTTCGACTTTTGAAAAGATTTAATGGGAACAAATAACAAAAAAACTAATAAATATCTAACAGCTAGAAAAACAACGGAGATCACCAGTTTCGTTGAATTGGGGATTCGATGGCGTAGCCGCCGAGGTCGAGCACGGCGCGGCCCGCGTTGAGCACGGAGGGGTTGAACTTGACGAGGCCGAAGTAGTCGGAGAGCGCCTCCAGTTGGAACCAGTTGTCGCGCGAGAGTCTGAAAAATGTATGTTTAAAGGGAGGTTTTTTGAGTTTACTTTCCCTACGTTACTTCAAACTACCCTACGCTAATTTTTCCTCTGCGTCTCTAACTCTGTCCTTCTTACTAATGTCAGCTGATCACACTGTGTCATTATGTTGATGTGTTGCTGGTTTAAAAGCCATTTTTGGGATTCAGAAGTGCTATGGGAATTTTCATTCCATTGAGGAACTTCTTAGGAATCGATCCAGTTTTTGAAACCAGAAATTCATTAGCATACGACACAGAAATGCACAAAATTACGACCCCGAAAGAAATTTTTTTTAGGACATTGTCACATAAACCATTGGAAATCCCTTGAAAAGTTCCCTGAGAAAATGTTCTTGTGCAGTTTCGCAACAAAAAAAATCTGTTCGAACGCACAAGCTTTGAAAAGACACACAATTCCGTTTTTCTACTAACAAAATGGTAACTTTTCATTCGAATACCGAGTGTGATTTCGTTTTTCAAAGCTTGTCTGTTCAAAATTTTTCTAAAACTGAACAAAACATTTTCCCAGACTACTTTTTAATGGCTTTCCAATTGTGTATGTGACATTGCGCCAAAAAATTCCTTCGGGTTTGTAATTTTGTGTTGTTCGACAAACGGCGATGGTCTGTGTCGTATGCTAATGAATTTTTGGTTTCAACAACTGAATCGGTTGTCTGGTAGCGTCTGGTAGCTCGATGCGTAAGCCCCCCAAATGGTACTTCGAAGAAAACTGAAGCCCCCCTTTAATGTTTTGTTACCATTTTTACCCAAACGCCGAAATACGTAGGTACCGAAAGCACCTCACGTCCAGCTATGATCGGTTCGTCAAAAGTTCCTCAACCAAATGAATATTTCCATAGCACTTATGCCCAAACATGGCTGTTTAAACCAGCAACAAAAAGCCGGGCCGACCAATATTTTGAAAATGGCCCCGTCCGTGAGAAGTCCGTTCTCAACCACTGCCAAATGTTTTCTCTGCATCTCTAGCCAAGTCTCAAGCCAAAGTTTTGCAGCTTCTCTACCTCTGCGTCTCATAATCGTTCCTCCTCACCTAGTGGCAATTACAGTAGCCCATGCCAGTTCCAAATCGGCGTTCCTCAGCCCGATGGCATACGACCGCGACGCCCGAGAAATCGTGGCCACCATGCACAGGTGGTTCTGGAAAACAGCATTTTTATCCAATCGTACAAAGAGAAACAAAACCTGTAAAACCTTGGCGAGTCCCTCAATGCTGCCAAAATCCTGTGTGACGTTCTTTCCCTGCTCCGTCACCATTTTGTTTATCACGGCGTGTACCCGCGACATTGAGAATTCCAGTTCCTGACACGCCAACTGGAAAAAAAGAAGTTTATGAAATTCGGAACTAGAACGTTTTGCTTAAAAAGGTATGTAAAAAGCAAAAAAAGCACCTGGAGGGAAGGGTGGGCGTGTTCTGCCACGTAATGTTGCAGTTTCGGGTTCTTCAGGTCGGATTCGATCTTTTCGTTGAATAACATTCGTTTCAGGGTGCTGGTGATACTAAAAAAAGAATTTGAACATCAATTCAAGGGGAAATTCATTTAAGCCCCCCAACCTAGTATGCCACCCCACGCTCGGTTTAGCCCACCAATCATAGATGACGAAGCGCCCGTAGATTAGGTAGAGGGTGTCGCGCCGAGCCTAATTTCATATTTGGGGGACTCGCGCATACAACTCATTTGTATTGTGGGGGGGGGGGTCGCGCAAAACGGACCCCACAGGTAGCTTGTTCATGTATGCCCCCAATCAATGCAAATTTGTGAACGTCCTTAGGTGGGGCGTAAATGAATAATGTACCATGGGATGTTTACCAAAATTCAGTTTAACACCCTCTAATTCAGTTAATCACAAAGGGGTACAAATCAGATACTTTTAAAAAACGCACACGGAAACATGGCTGGATAATTTCGGTTTTTGGTTTAAAAAGGTAACAAAAATTATAGGGAGGGCTTACTTTGCCGCTTAGGCGCCATTTGGGGGGGGGGGCTTACCCATGGAACCCACCATACCTGGACACGGTACGTAGGGGGTTCAAAAAGTAAGGTTCCGAAAAAGGACGGGGCTTCAAAAATCAAGCCCCGCCCATTTCTACAAGGTCCCCAGAATTAGAAACGCCCAAAACAAAGGTCCCGCAAGCACCACGAGTCCAGGTATGGAACCCACCCAACCCAACGCCGATTTACATAGGTACCTAACCACTATGGTGCCTTCAAAGCGGCCTAAGCCTGCCAGTTGATGTTGGATGCTTCCAATTTCGTCCCTCCAAAGCGGCCTAAGGCTACTCGTTAAATTTGCGTCCTGAGGCAGCCACTTTGGTGCCTACATGCGGCCTGAGGCCAGTTCCATGCCTTGAAAGCGGCCTACCTATCACCCGTTTTCAGGGCGACGAGCCTGACTTAAAATAAAGCGTCGAGCATGGGATACTCAGGGGGCTTAAATGAATTTGATGGAGTATTTATCCGAATATGGGGGGGGGGCAACAAAATTGACTGGGGGAGGGGGTTAAAACCCATAGCTGAAAATGATAGCAAAATTGGGTGTATGTTCCGTCCGATACGCACTTCGGGGGGGGGGGGGGGTTAGTAGGTTGAACCCCCTAAACATTCCGTGTCCAACTATGGGTTTAACTGAATCCCCCGCCCCCCAATTCAGCTATTATTTGTGAGTTTTTCGTTATAAAAAGGTTCAAAAATTGACCCCACCCACCTTGTCTTACTAGCACTCCATGTGGACAACGTGGCCACAGAAATCTGCTCCACACTGTCTCCCTCGGTGAACATTCCCAGAATGGCCGTCACATCCCTGATGTTCTTCTCGAACTGCCGTGTAACCTGGCTGGAACACATGCCGAGGACTTCCACCGAACAGCGCACAGTCTCCAGGAGCAGCTCTCTCGTCAGTTTCTGAATTTTTATATTTAAAAAAAGAGGGGGTTGTGGAGACGAACCAGGAGGAGGGCGTTTTCAACATCGACGACGACGGGTATTCCCTCGTCGAGAAGGCCTCCGATGTAGTAGACAGCGGATTCCAAGGCGTAGAGACGGAGAGAGATATCGGCGATGAGGCGTTGCGTACTGGGATTGGAGGACATAGGTAGTTTATTCTGAAAGAAGGAGGCGTTTCTCTGTCTTTTTCCATTTCTTTCTTGTACACCCCGGCAAATAAGTAAAGTTCCACTTTTGTTGCTGGCCACATTGGGTTTCAGGAGTGCTATGGAAATATTCATTCGGTTGAGGAATTTCTTAGGAACAGAACCAGTTGCTGAATCCAGAAATTCATTAGCATACGACACAGACAGACGTCGTGTGTCAAAAAGCACAAAATTAGGAAGAAATTTTTTGGGACATTGTCACATACACCATTGGAAAGCCAATGTTTTGGAAAAAATATCGTTGAGATTCAGAAAAATTTTCTGTTTGAACAGACTAGGTTTAAAAAAATTGTGTTTTTCTGCTAAAAAAAATGATAATTTTACAATTCCGAGAATGATTTCGTTTTTCAAAGCTTGTGTGTCCGAACAAAAAAATTTCTGAAACTGAACAAAACATTTTCCCTGACAACTTTTTAAGAAGGGCTTTCCAATTGTTTATGTGACAACAGGGGTGGGCTATAAGTTTGTAGTTCGATTCTACTTCACCCCCTCTTGGTATGATTTTGACAGGTTAATGAATATCGATTGATTTTCAAGCAAAATCGATAGATTTCGGGGTATCGATCGATGTTTTGAGCCGCCGGCACCCCCCTCTTGATATAAAAAGATTGTAATTACAAACTATGACCCACTCCTGTGTGACAATGTCCCAAAAAATTTCTTTCGAGGTCGTAATTTTGTGCTTTTTGGCAAACGGCGTCTGTCTGTGTCAAATGCTAATGAATTTTTGATTTCAACAACTTAATCGGTTCCGAAGAAGTTCCTCATCCAAATGAATCTTCCCATAGCACTCCTGAAGCCCAAAAATGGCCTTTGAACCAGCAACAAAAGTGGAACTACACATATTTCCCAGTGTCTCTGGTTTCTATCCATAGCTGGACAGGGAGCGTTTGGGGGGCTCGATGTGCAAGCCCCCCAAATTGTGCCTCGGGGGCAACGTAAGCCCCCCATTAATTTTTTGTTGCCATTTTCAACCAAACTCCGAATTACGTAGGTACCACAAGCACCTCATGTCCACCTATGTTTCTATCCCTCCGCGTCTCTAACCCCAATTCCTCTGCATCTCTGACCTTAACACGTCTGCGTCTCTGGTTGCTGAACACCTTATACGCAATTTCTCCACGCCTATAATCTTTCTCTTTACCCACATTCACAGCAGACGGCGTCCTGTTGCAAAATCCAGCCAAATCCGCCAAAACTCTCTTCGAATAGCCGACTGCGGTCGCGGCCAGCGGGAGAACCCTCCCACTCACCAGCTCACCCTTCACCTAAAATTTGGATTATAAAATCTTTTAAAATTTCAAAGAATACCTCATCTCCCCGGCCCATTTCTCCCAACATGTTATCCACATTGATCGTAGAGCTCAGACTGAGGGTTCCAACTGTAACAATCAAAATGTGGGAAGAAAGGGTTACAAAATTACCCTCAACAGCCTTCAGTCCCATTGTCTCTCCCTTGGTGAATGTCCATTTGTCGGTCTCTCGCAGCTGAGCCTTGTCCAGGATGTAGCACGACATCTGACGGGTGTTCTGAAATATGGCAGTTAATGATCAATAATCAATAAATATCACCAATAGGCAGACATGGGATATACCTTGTCTTTTCAAACTTTTATGACAAAGGGAGAGCGCGCTGAGGTTCATATTGACGTCATTACAGTCCATTATGACACCCGGCTGGTACGAATTACGGTAGACCACCCACGAAGTACCCCATTTATTACAAAAAAAGGAGGGGGCGTTTAGGATATACGGAGTTCTCAAATGACCGGCCGGCAGGGCCGGGCCGAGAGATTTTTTTTGGGCGGCCCGGCCGGCCCGTTTTTGAAAATCAAATTTTTAATTTTTGTATAAATCGGTGCAATAATTTTTTAAACTATTTTAAATGCCGTAATAGTGTTTGTTACTAACATATAAGTCAACATTAGTTGTACAAAAAGAATGTCACCGACCGGGACCGAACCCTGGTCGTGTGGGTGGCAATCTGACTGGGTGGTCCAGGGTAAACGGGCCGACTCGGGCCGACCAAAATTCTGAAAACGGCCCGGCCCGTGAGAACCCCGAGGATATAGAACAAACTTTTTTGCCTGCATGCCAATAGCACACCATCATGAAGTTAGAAAAAAAAACATCTACCGTAATTTCCGGTTAAGGGGGTCACGCCGGGCCCATTTTCTTTCTTGTGGGACCCGCACCACACTTCGTATGGAAAATTTTGGTCGGCCCGGCCCGAGTCGATCCGTTAACCATTTTGAAGCGGAAAGAGATCGTTATAATTTCTGCTGCGTTACGCAGAGTACGTGCCCCAATTTACGCAGGAGTCGCTCATTTCCTCCATGTCGGTACCTTCGACGGCCCTCTCACTGCTCAGCTGTGAGCCGAATCTCGACTCTGAGCTCTCCTCCCTCGTCCATAGGGTATTTCAACCACAATTTTCCGTGATGTACTGGATTCAGGCCAAATCTTGGGCGTCCCACGACGACACCAGTCAGACGCAGATCACCGCCCTCCCGGCTGTCAAGAAGTCGGAGGCCGTCGAACAGAAGGATCCGCGGCTTGTTCAGCTGGCCAACGCCATCACCCTCTTCGTCACCGACGAAATCATGCGAAAACTCGGCTACCCGCCGAAAAACGAAGAGAAGTAGACGGAAACTGCTACTACAGTACGACAAGTGATAGTTTTGAATACAAAATTCAATTGCCGTTTTGGTGAATTGAAGAGCACATACTCGATAGCGATATGATAGCCTCAGGCCTTGTGGTTTGTAAACTTGTAAAATTGAAATGTCATTAAATCGTTATTTTAGCTTACATTAAAATTTTAAAAATTTGCAAATTCTTTTGTAATACTTCTATTACATATTTGAACTACTTATAAGTTAGAAAAAATTAAGTGCACCGACCGGGATCGAACCTTGGTCGCGTGGGTGACATTTTGACTAAGTGGTCTGAGTAAACGGGTCAAAACGGCCCAAAGCTGACCGGGACGAGAATTTTTTCCAAGTCGGCCTGGCCCGTGAGAACTATGGGCCCAGGCGACTTTTAATTAACCACTTCTGGGAACCGCAGGCCGCTTGTATTAGGTGGTGATAGGCAGACTGCTTCACTGGAAAATTCAGTTCGTATGGAACGAGCCGCATCTGGTAACCTGAGGCCGCAAACAAACAGAATTTCAGTCAACCAGACCGCTAGTTGTGACCTCAGGCCGCTTGGAAACTCATCACAAACCGCTTACAAACCCGCTGTTTCTGTGAACAGTAGGCCGCCCGCATCAAATCACCTCTGTTAGGCTCAGGCCGCTTTGGGCTACCGCAGGCGCGCCATATTGATTCTACAGTATCCTACAAGCTTTTAACAACTTTCCACACAAAAAACAATAGTTCTCACAGGCCGGGCCGACTTCAAAAAAAAATCCTCGGCCCGGCCAGCTTCTGCCCGGCCAGCTTCTGCCCGTCTACACCTAGTCAAACTGTTACCCACGTGACCAAGGTTCGATCCCGGTCAGGACACTTAAATTTTGCTAGTTTAAAATTAGTTTAAATGTGTAATAGAAGAATTATAAGTGTTTTCGGGGTTTAAACATTATAAAGTAAGCTTTAAGAAACGATTCAAAATTATCTCAATTTGACAAATTCCTAAACCTGGCCGGGCCGACACTTTTCGCGGCCCGGCCCGTTTTGGTCCGCGCGCCGAGTCTTCTCGTGAGCACTATGCAAAAAAACCAGTCCCTTATTTCGAGAAACACAATTAATCACTCCGTTTCGCTCAAAAACAAGAACTGTCTTTCTCTTACCGTAATCCTGTCCCTGGTTTCGGCAAAAACAAAGGCAAGGTTGGCGTCGTTCTGTCCAATCACGGGCACATCTTGCAAGGAGACGTGGGACTCGGTTCCCATACAGCTGGTGACCTCAGCGGAGCCTCTGAAAAAAGATTGAAAATGAAAACAAGCATCAAAAACTTTAAAACCTACCCGGCCACTTCCACATTGGTGATGAGGACGCGGGCGGAGCCGTCGGCCAGCATTGGCAGGTACTTTTGCTTCTGTTCCTCCGTTCCGTAAAGGAGAAGGAGGTTGGCAGCGACGCC
This sequence comes from Oscheius myriophilus, assembly GCA_964057215.1. NCBI lineage: Eukaryota > Metazoa > Nematoda > Chromadorea > Rhabditida > Rhabditidae > Oscheius > Oscheius myriophilus. Next base: position 3,845,413 of record OZ059905.1, read on the forward strand.
GGAGGCACTGAGATTCGCGAAGATGTTCCAATCGATGCCGAGTTCCTGGAAGTGAAACATTGATTGAGTAATACAGTACTGTAGCCACGCGATTTAAATTTGGCCAGGAATTTTCGGCGAAAGCTGGAACAATGCCAAATTACCGTAACCCCAAAGTTTTCGACGGTTAGCGGATATGGGCAGTTTCATGACTGAGAAGTTGCAAATGTTTAAAAAATTGAGTTTCCCGCCATTTTCTCCTGCTCAAATCGTTGTGGGACCACTTTTATTTTTAAACATTTCCAAGAAAAAATGTCTCAAACGTTCTCCGTCACTAAATACATTTCCAAACCCACCGAAAAATTATCGACGGAGTTCTAAAGTTTATGCTTTATATCTAATTTTTCCGGTGAATTTCCAGCTTTTTTTTCAGAATTGCCTCCGAAACTTCATTGTATAATCAACCATTTAAAGCCAGAAAATAAAAAAAAAACTACCCAAAAAGCCCAATTGCGGGAGTCGGAAAGTTTCAACAACTCATGCCCGATTTTTAACAGGAGGCAGTCCTTTAACATGGACGGAGCTTCTATTGATAACAAAAATGTAAACAAAAATAAAAAATAGCCAAGCACCAACCTCAAAAATTCTACAGGTATCCTTGCGGCACATTCCGAGTCCTCCGAACTCAGCGGGAATTCCAGCAGCGAAGATCTTGTTGCTGGCGAGGGCTTCCTGCACCTGCGGCGTCAAGGAGCCGTTTTTCTCGATTTCCGAGGCGTGAACTGAAAATAAAATAAAGAGGAATATAAATGCTTTAAAAGCTATTTTTTAGAAAGCAGCAGGGCAGTACGATTCTCGGGGTTCTCACGGGCCGGGTCACTTGGAAAATTTTGGTACACCCAGCCCGTTCAGGCGATCCCGATGTGCAGTAAGTCTGTTTCGCTATTTTTCTCCTTCCTATCTAGGTTCTCACGTTTTTCGTCGGCCCGTTCGCCCCGTTTACCCTAGACCACCCAGTCAGATTGCCACCCACACGATCAGGGTTCGATCCCGGTCGGTGACATTCTATTTTGTACAACTAATATTGACTTATATGTTAAAAACAACCATTATTAAGTAATTTAAAGCAGTTTAAAAACTTATTTTACCGCTTTAAGCAATACTTAGAAACGGGTCGGCCAGGCGGCCAAAAAAAAAATCTCTCGGCTCGGCCCGCCGACTATACTAAAAATTTCAAAGTTTGTCCATGAAAGGTAATGAGAACCCTTTCTTAAAGGAATAGTTGGTTATTGGCCTGACTATTCACCAAGCATGGCAACGGGCCGGCCCGCTCCAAAATTTTTCACGGCCCGGCCCGGGCCGGCCCGACTCAACCGAAAATTTATGCCTTTTTTCAATGTAAAAATGAAAAAAAAAACCAACAAAAAAAATTTTCGGGCCGGCCCGGCCCCAAATTTTGCCATGCTTGCTATTCACACAAAATAGACAAAACATTTCAGTCCTTTAAGGGACAGTACATTGCATCAGGACCCTTAAGGACTTTTAGGATCACAAAGGGCTTCAGGACCACATGACCTTTATACAGCACCGATAAATTCGCCAATTGTCCGGTCCTTTAAAAAAAAAAACCATTCATTTACAGCCCTTTAAAAGAATCTTCTACGATTTCAAAAAGAGATTTTAATAATATTTTAGACCAATTTCAAACGTCAGAGTAGATTTGTTCCCGCAACGAAATATTTTTCCAGCAATAAACGTTGTGATAAAAAAATTAAAATTAAAAAGGGCTCACCACTGTGTTCCAGCGAATCTCTGAGTGAAGTGGTGAAGCCGGAGATGGTGACGACGTCCTCGGTGTCGGCGTATTCGGGAAAAATCATGAAATCCTGCAAGAATTACGTGGAAAAACATAAATTTTGCACCAGAAAGGGGACAAAAACAAGAAATACCGACCTTTTCAAACCTATTCATAGCGAGTCCTCTGCTCAACGAGACCTTCTCCACCTGAAGCCCGGAATCGGCCAGATTCTGAATCCTGGAGGGTTTGACGGTGGCCGGCGAGGTGGTGGAGGACTGCTCGGCCGGCGTGCTCAGACAACGGAGGTTGTGTCTGCCGACCGGCAACACGCCGAGCCTCTTCGTCAGAGACTGCATCTGAAAATATGTATTTTTGGTGGGGAAAAGGGGTTTAGGATGGAAAAAAGCGAAAACTGTCGGAGTAGAAACCAAAATTATAAATTCCTTAAAAAATGCATAAAAAAGCGGTAATTTTTCGAATTTTCTAGGTATTTCAACTGGAAATTTCGGTACAATTGAACATTTTAGTGGTGACAGAAGAAAAGATACGAATATACACATTAAGGCATACTAAACTATGAATTACAGAGTCCAGTTAACCAAGACAACAAAAACAAAGTCGGAAAATTGGATTTAAAGAGAAAAATAAGAACCAGTCGGCTGGCTAGTTGATGAAATGGAACCAGCCGGCTGCCTCTTTTAAAAGCATTTTTTTTAAATTTTTAGCATTAGTTTTTCGTTGCAGCTTTGAGCTTTTGCAAACGAAAAGGTAATTAAATAATTCGCACCAAATAACACCTTTTAATGTGCTAAATGTAACAAAAGTACTACTAGTTCACTAATTTGGTGCAAAAAGCCCGCAGAAGCACTAAACACTCCAAATTGCAACCGGTTCCCAAGCACCGGCAACCAGCCGACTGGCACTTCAACGACAGTCTTTCCTGCCAGCGCACTAATTATCGAATTAGCGCCATCTTCATCTAATCGTAAGGTTTTTGTTCTTTTACCCCACATTTATTGATTTTTGTATTATAAATACGCGAAATAGTTTAAAGGAATGCTCCAGTTTGAAAGGGTGGTGGTACTTTTTTTTATGTAATGGTCTCACAACGGTGGCAAAACCCAGCTCTTAAAGTACTAGATTATAGGCTAGATAGGCCTAGGGCTGGCAAAGGGCCGGGCCGGCCCGCGCTATAAAAATTTGGGCCCGGCCTTTAAATTTGCCCCACTTTTCTATTGTTTTTTTTTCGAGACCGGGCCGGCCCGCTCCCTTAAAAGGGGGTCCCGGTCCTCCCTCAAATTTACCAGCCCTGCGTAGGCCTTTAAATATATGGCCCACTGGGCTACACAGATCATTAAAATAATAAGGAGCTAAGGATCGTCCCATTCGTTCGTGCTAAGACCAGAACTTAGGCAATCCTTTAAAGAAATGGGCTCAGAAAACTGTCTTCAATGGATCTTAAATCAGAAAATTGTCGTTTTATAGCTCGTGCTATAAAATTCTGAATGCAAAAACAGATTTTTCACCACTTTCCCAAAAATTTCAGCATTTCGGGGGTACTTCTGGGCTGAATTCGGCATTCATTTCACTGTAATTCACAGTTAACGTGTGGTAGAAGTTTTAAAGCAAGGGATCTTTTAAAAATTGCCGTGTAAAAGCTCGCGGTGCAAAAATTCTTGTTAAAAACCGATTTTTCAATCAATTTCCCAAAAATTGCAGCATTTTGGGGGTATTTCTGGGTTGAATTCGGCAATTCTGCCACTGTAATTCCCCGTTGACGTGTGGATAACTTCCAAAAAGGGTCCAGCTGGTCGCTGGTTTGGCGATAACAGCCGTGGTTTGTGTGTGTTGTGTGCCTGGCTTCCGGGAAGCGCGCCCCACCGCCATTTACCCGAATTGATCGGGGAGCTGCTTCGGTGAAGAGAAGATAGCTATCGCTAATAGAAATCTTATCTCCAGCTCAGACTCCTCCGTTCCTCCTAAGCCATGTTTTCGATCCAACGACGGAAAAAACCTTCTTTCCATCTCCAATCCACCGCCCGGCGGGAAATCGCCGTCTCCATCGCTCGCGCGCTCGATACAACCAACATTCCCATCCCACGCTCGTTTTATAACGCACCCAACAGCGCTCTTTTCGATCCCGACACCGGTGATTACACGCCAGCCACATTAATTCTGCCATTTTAGGCAATTATTTCATTTTTCCATGGGAAAAATTAATTTTCCCAGGCCTGGGAACTCTAAATATGAGATTCGAGGCTTTAAAATCCCCCGAACCACTGTAAATCAGTTTTAGACTATTTTCCTATAATTTTATAACTAGTTATTTATTTTTAACGAATATTTTTATTCTAAATTGTAAAAACCAAGGTGGATCGTGGTAACGAATCACAGAAATCGCCAAAACCATCTGCATGCCGGGAAATCCCCCTTTCTCGCTATTTAATAAATTTTATTCAAAATATTATTCATATTCAAAAATTTATGCTTAAAATAAATAATAGCTCGTTTGATCAAATTGAAAATAATGTTGTCAATCGCCAAATTACAGTTTTACGAGAAGATATTTTCAAATTTTCAATCATTATTGTTGTTGTTGGCATTTTTATGGTATTTTGTAAACCAAATAATAACATGAACACAAAAAATACAGCGGAAAAACGAAAATGAAAATTTTATTTTTTTTAAAGTTCATGTGAAATTAAGTAAGAATGATATTGGTCCCACAACGATTACTTTAATTTGGTTTTTCATTATCGTACTTGACCTGTATGTTTTATAAAATTTTATTATCACTGCGGGACCTTCGGGCTAGTCCTTGAACTTCTATAGCGCCAATTTTTTGACTTTCCGAATTTTCTGTTGTTTTCAGGTGTTTTCTTTCGTTTTCGCGGGTTAAATCTCACAATTTTTCTTCGTTAAAGTTGTAAAAGGCGGAAATATGTATGTTTAAATTGCTTTGTCACGTTCCGCGCTTATTTGGACACTGATTGACGCAAAATCATCGATCTATCATTATTCACTTGAAATTCATCGTCGGACAACTAACTAATGCATTTTCATCGATCTTTATTATCAGTTTTACGGTGAAATTCTGCGGTAACCTATTTTTAGTTTGTTACAGGGCCAGTTATCTTTATCTTTACCGCATTTCAGCAATTTCCGGCTTCTCGTTCCCACGTCGTCTTTCATTTACTCCAAATTGACGATTATGAAAGGCGTGAGAATTGCGGAATTTCCCTGTGATTGTTTGTTGCACCCGGAATTCCACGAAAACGTCCTGGTGTGGTTTTTGCTTTACAGCCCCTTTGTTTCGTGGCGAAACTGCCTATTTCTGCCCGCAAACCATACACAAATACTTGGAAATTAATTAAATTCCAAAGTTTATGGTGAAATTGTAGCTAAATTGTATTATTCTTTGGTTTAACTGTGTTTCAATCACGTCTTCCCACTCATATGGTAAAATTTGTTGTCATTATATCCTTTTCCCGTTTTTTTTCTTTGAGGGTACAGAAATTTGTAAAATACACATGAGGAACAGATCTTGTAACAAGTAGTTCCTTTTTTGTACTTTGATCCCGATGGATATGACCGTAAACGGAAAGTTTCATTGGACCTAATACGATGTGACAGTGAGGAGAAGGAGATCCAGTCCTTTAAGGCTAGCCCCACCGTCTGAATTCGAGGAGTTTTGTAGTTTCAATCGGTTCATTCCGGTTTATCGGTCCCAACACGATTTTGTCAAGTAAGTCCTTCGTACCTTATTCAGCTACTGTTTTACATAGTTTCGTGACAATGAGACGCAGTCCTTTAAAGATACGCAGGTACCAGTCGACTGGCAGGTTTCCTGTACTTTGATCTCGACGGCGCCGTCTGATCGGTCCTAACACGATTATCTTCGGAAAATTAAAACAGCGCGTACATACCGATTTCTGGGAACGGTTGTTCGAGCTGTATCGGAGAGACGTTGATTTGGATGAATTTGTGCGCAAGGCGGGGCGTTAGTCTCTTTTGGGAACCATATGCCGCTCTATTCACTGCACGCCGCTTGTACCGCTCTGGCAATAGCAGGCCGCCTGTACCCCTCTGGCAACATCAGACCGTTGGTGCCGCTCTGTCAACAACAGGCCGCGTGTGCCGCTCTGTCAACAACAGGCCGCGTGTGCCGCTCTGTCAACAGCAGGCCGCTGGCAATGGCTATAAATCTCATCACTGTGTTTGTGTGGGAAACGTGACTGGAACCTCAGTTGCCAGAATAATAATACAATTTTTACTACATTTTCCCCAATAACCTTTAGAATTAATTAAATTCCATACCCTAAATTGCTGGGTGCGGCTGGGTCCGGGCGGAGCCCCCCGGATTTTTTGGCGGGTCCGGTGGGGCGGCGGAACCCCCCGTTTTTACGCGTTTTCGAGGACACAATTTTTGCCCCCCCTGCGGCCCCCCCCCCCTCCCCGAAAACCCCTCTCCTGACTCAGGGTCCCGATTTTCCCCGGCGCACCCCCCCCCCCCCCCGCAGATCCTTACCCCAATTTAGGGTATGATTTCCATGCCAAAATTACTATTTTTCACACAAAACGTTGGGGGAAAATAGACAAAATCCACTTTATTCACATTTCTGCCCATGGGGCATCTCGTCGAAAAACGGTAGATTGACACGATCAGTCGTTTATTGTGGACATAATCAATTCGTACCCGTCGTGGTCGAAAACAGCATAAATTAGCACTTTTTGTGACTTTTCACTGTTTCAAAGGTCCCTATTTTGTAGGGTCTCGCAACGATTATTTGTCGCATCGTTTGAGGACTTGGTTTTTCTGGGTACCGCAACGATTTCTTTCTCCTCACTATACTTCTTCGCCACTTCGGACCATTTGGCTGTGTACACGGGCTGAGTAGTATAGTAACAACATCGAAACATTGGCACGCCGTGACGGAGTAATTTTGGCTCCAACTATACATTTACCTCTATGAATACCCTCAATTACCCTCTCCTCAATTGAGTCTCCCTGAATACCCTCAATTAATCCCTCATTTTCAGATACATATTCGTGGCTGTGCTTACCGGATGAAGCTCGTTAGGTGAGTTGTCTCCTCCGCCGCTCCCGGCTCATCCCGTGATCCTCTTTCCAGCTGATATCGCCTCATCCGTCGTTTGTGAGAATAGATGGAGGCCTGGCGCCAATCGGTCACCAGGTTGAAGCAGGGACACCCTCAAAAGGTCCGATTTTCTTCGTTTTTACGCTCTAAAGTGTATTTTCCCGGGCTTGGTGTAGTTTTTACAACAAAAAAGCGCATAATCTAGGCTATTTTCTCAATTTTAATGGTATTTTTAAGGCTCAAGCAGTCGACCACTTACTCAGCTCCTCGGAGAGCGCCCACACATGGGTCCAGCTTCAGGTAGTATTTTTGATTTATTTTTTTTTAAAATTCCATATTTTAGTACACCCCGACACAGCTTTTGAAGCGACCCCGGTTCTGCAATGTGTGCAGGGACAAACTAACCGGTTTCCCGCATCACGGATGGAGTTGTGACAGTGAGTTTTACGTTTTTATTTAATTTTTGGAATTTTTTTACTTATAGTTTGAACCCGTTTTTCATGAATCGATAAAATTTGGGTGGAGTAAATCACAGTTCTTGTGGGTCGGGCTGGCTTGAAAAAAATCCTCCTCGCCCGGCCCGCTTCGGTCCGCCTTCTCGGACCACCGACCTAGTCAAACTGTCACCCACGCGACGATGGTTCGATCCCGGCCGGGGCTGTTGCTAACGTAGAATTAGTTAAAATATGCAATAGAAGTATTATCATATAGCCTGGAAGATTGTAGAAATTTGGTCAATGTCGGTGGGCGAGGAGAATAAAAAAATGGCTACCGTTATCCCGAAACTACTTCAAATTTGAGGGAAAGTAAGTTCGCATTCTGACCAAGCACCGTTCAGCGTCATAGACATACCTTGGGAACAAAAATAACGGGGTTTCAAAGTGAGGGGGGTTAGTCTAGTATTTCATAGAAAATTGAGGGGTAACCTTTTTTCTTCACAAGAAGTGAGGGGGGTAGTCCGTTTCTCAGCCAAAAAGTGAGGGGGTAACCCAGTTTTTCCGTCAAAAAGTGATAGGGGTCCCTCCGTGACCGGCCTTTCCCAAGGTATGGTGGTAGAGATCGATATTAAATTAGAAAATTGGGCTTGACTGAGAAAACTCGGTTAAAAACACTCCCCAAGTTAGGAATCACAATTCAGGAAAAGCTAGAGACAGTCCTTTAAATTTATCTCTAATAGAGCAGCCAGTTGGTAGGATTGCAACCGTGGTCGATTGTTTTCATGGTGCCGAACAGATTTATCCATTCAGGAGAAGGACTATAACTGTAATCCCAAAAAGAAAATGTGAGAAATATTGCTTGGCCCGACCCTTTCAAACGAAAGTCACGCTGTTTTTCTACGATTTAGGATATTCCATAAATATTTCTGGCAACCTCAGGCCGCGGAGGGCGGTATGCTTACTTCATTCCTTGGTTGTTTAAATGATCCACGGTGTGGAACAGAGAAAACGGACATTTTGCCAATTGTCCATAGATGCGGCAACAAGCCTCCGCCGCGAAAGCGCCTGACGATTTGACAAAATCTGCAAGTGTTCGAAGAGGTCCTTGACGGTCCCTTTAACTTTGTACTGTTGGTACTATTTTCGGTTAAAAAATTAGCCCTGAGGGCGCAAAGTTTAGGGGGGCTACACCATTTTGTGCCCCAAAAGTGTTGAGGTTGGGTACGCAAAATCACGGATTCTCAGTATATGTCGTATTTATATATTTGCATCTATATGCTCTCTTTTCAGTTTGTAAAATCAAGACCCATCGAAAATGCATGAACCACGTGGCGGACAAGTGCAAATGGACCGTCGGAACCCTCATTCCCCAACACATTCAGTACATCAGTCCCGAGGTAATCTCTCTCTCTCTCTCTCTCTCTCTCTCTCTCTCTCTCTCTCTCTCTATCTCTCTATCTCTCTATTCCACCTACTTTTTCAGAATTCGATCATGCCTCATCAGTGGGTCGAGGGCAACATCTCCCCCTCGTCGCGATGTGCCGTGTGCGAGAAAAACTGCGGCTCTTCCCTCCGACTACAGGTATTTCTTTTATCTTTTTCTATTTCCTTTTCTTCAGGATTGGCGTTGTTTGTGGTGCGCTTGCACAGTCCACGACGGGTGTCTCTCGAATCTAGGCAGAGGTTGCGATCTAGGAGCTTTCGCTATTTCCTGCGTTCCCCCGCTCTCCGTCAACGAAGTGTCTCCGGACGGGGAGTTCCTCTTTCGACAAGATGCTATAGGTTAGTCAATGAAAAAATGTCGAAAACAAAGATAATGTTGGGACAGCCAGCCGGCTCGATTTTTTGATTTTGGGACCAGCCGACTGGGTTGTTTGCTGGAAATTGCAAATGTCACAGTGTCATAAGCATACATGGGCAAGCTCCCCAATATGGGGCGGTAGGGGCGTCGCAATTTTAAGTTTTCGGCAGTTTTTCTTAGAAAAGGAGACCCGTCGCAAATTTTCGACGCTTTCAACAATTGAAGGGGGCCTCGCAAAATTGACCCCCGCGGTAGGTTGCCCAGGTATGGTCATAAGGCGGGCCAGGCCTACTTGAAAAAATCCTCGGCCCGGTCCGCTTCTGCCCGTCTACTCGGACCACCTAGTCAAACTGTCACCCACGCGACCAAGGTTCGATCCTGATCGGGACACTTTATTTTTGCTAATTTAGAATTTGTTCAAATATGGAATAGGAGCATTGCGAGTGGCTAGGAAGATATTAAAAATGTTATGTATGCTGAAATAACGATTTATTGAAATTTCAATTTGACATATTTACAAACCGGACCAAACGGACCGGGGCCGACACTTCTGGGGCTGGTCCGTTTCGGCCCTTCTGTTGATAACGATGACTACGATACGCAACAGTGGACTTTACTTATTTACTTTTATTTTAATTGGAAAAATTGAGACTTGTAAGCTTAAGTTCCATGGAGGGAAAATACGCTGAAGTCTGGATTTTTTGTTTACGGAATTGCATTTAAAAACAAGATTTAATAATTAAAATGATAATGAAAAAAGAACACTTGTGTTCCCCTAAAATAACACAATGCTTACGGCGTTTCGAAACCATTCAAAAGCGGCCTAAGGTTGCCATAGGCGTCCTAGCGGTCATTTGCGATCACCCGGTTTGATAGGTCATTCCATAGTTCTCACGAGATGAGCCGGCCCGAGGGCAAAACGGGACGGGCCGAGAAAAGTGTCGGCCCGGGTTGTAACCTTATCAAATTAAAAAAATTCTTTTTATCGTTTTTTCAGCTTACATAAAAGTTTTGCACCAATTCTAAGTTAGAAAAAATAAGTGTCCCGACCGAGATCGAACCTTGGACGCGTGGGTGAGAGTTTGACTAGGTGGTCCGAGTAGACAGGCCGGGTCGCAGATTTGTTTTTCAAGTCGGCCCGGCCCGTGAGAACTATGGGTCACTCGCAATGTTTCGTCGGTCCAAGGTTTCCCATAGCGGCGGTAACTGCGGCCTGAGGCCACGAATGTTGCGGCCAAAGGTTAACAACTGCGGCTATAAAAGGCAGTTGTATGTTGAAATCCTCCTTTTTCAGGTGCCGAATGTGGAGGCGGTAGTCCTCTGTGCATCCTGGCCAATTCCAAATCCGGCGACAGCCAAGGCCAAAGGATGATCCGAAAGTTCAAACGTCTTCTGAATCCCATCCAAGTCTTCGATATAATCAACAGCGGCCCGGAATTCGCGTAAGACCATTTTTTTCATTTCTTGAACTTGTTTGCTTTCAGGCTGACCCTGTTCAAATCCCTAGATAGCTTCCGAATTTTGGTCTGCGGTGGTGACGGAACGGTCGGATGGGTGCTCAGCACGCTGGATAAGCTGGACCTACACAAAAAGGTTGGGAATATGATGTCTTAAGCGGCCTGAGGCTGGGATTGGGCTGTCTGAAGCGGCCTGAGGCTGGGAATATGCGGCCTCAAGCGACCGGAGGCTGGGAATATGCCGTCTAAAGCGGTCTGCGGCTGGGAGTATGCGACTTCGCACCGCGTTTTATACGGAACGGGACTTCAGGCCAAATGAATTATCCCATGAATCAGCGGCCTGAGGCTGCTTATTTCTGAATTACGCGGTCGGTGGGATGTCCGATCTCTACGGAAAACTCCCAAATTGTTTATAGAACGCGGATTCAGGCTGACATTTCATGTTGAAAGTTTCATTAAAAACGGCCTGCGGCTTATATTTTCTATTGGAAGCGTTCTGAGGCTACCGGCCCCCCGTATCAAAACGCCTTCGTTCAATCGTTTTCTTCCGACCCGATGCTAAAATCCTCTTTTCAGTGCCAGCTAGCTGTCCTCCCACTGGGTACCGGAAACGACTTGGCGCGAGTGCTCGGCTGGGGCCATGCCTTCTACAACGTCCACGAGTTGCCCTCCCTTCTGCAGGAGTTTGAAAGAGCTCCCACCAGCATGTTGGACCGATGGAGTGTGATGATCATGGATGGGCCTTCGGCCAACTCCATCAAAAAATATGAACAACAACTGAAAGCGGAGCTGAAATTGGTGCTGACGGCGGAAGAACCGCATGAAGTCATTCAAGCTGTCAAGTACGTCTCTCTCTCCCTCTCTCTCTCTCGTTTTTTTTAAATCTTCCAATTCTAGGGAACTATGCGGAACGATCACGAAACTGATCAAAGACGTAGCTGAAACCTACAAAAAGGTGGAGGAGTGGGAAACGCGTTCCGAAAATCACGCTAGCGACCCTGTCATTGCGAAGTGAGTTTTATTGTTTTAATAACTTTTTTATGTTTAAAAAGTAGTGAATGTATGATTTCCAGGTGTTCTGTGTTGATGGCCAAGCTGGACAGTGTGAGGAGGTCTCTGGACAAACACTCACCCAATCCACAGTCGACCGGAGAAAGTGGCTTCGAAGCAGAACCGGAAGAAAGTGGGTAACAGACATGCGAAAAATGCTCAACCTGGAGACCGATTGAAAGGTTTCCCGACTAGCACAATCAAAATGGGATGTTGGGTGGGAGACAGTTTCACCCAAAGGGTGGGCCGTAAGTTTGTTGTTCGATTTCATTATAGTATGTGCCAATCCTAGTTCCGGCTATTTGACGCTGTAACACAAGGATACAGTAACCTTAACAAAAGGATACAGTAACGTTGCAAATGAAATGTCACTTATCGAAAACCTCAAAATTAACGCGCAGGGTTCGAACCCGCGACTTTGGAAATTCGTTTGGCTGATAGGCGAACTCTCTACCGCCTGCGCCATGGTCGCCCATTCCTCAAAGGCGCGGCGGAGTTTGATAGATTCGCTTGTTTTCGTTTGCAGCGGTGACGCTTTTTAAAGAAGCCATTTATCCATTCTTTAAAAATAAAGTGAAACACAACAATTATTTAGAACATTTTCAACGAAACAACAAAAAACCATAAAAAATTGAACCAATTTGCCAGAATAATAATACCGTAACGAATGAAATTATCGTGCCGCCGAAAATGGTGTACGTACTGCTCAAAATGAGGGGGGACTAAAATTGGCTAGAACTATACACCTTGGCATAATTTTGACAAGTACAATAATATCGATTGATTTTGATGCAAAATCGATTGATTTTGGGGCATTGATCGAAGTTTTTGGCTTCCGGCACCACCCCCCCCCCCCCATGACAAAAAAGGTTGTAGTCACAAACTGTGGCCCATCCCTTCTTTCACCCAAGGGTGGCTCTGGGCCAGGCCGGCCCGCTCTCCGAAAAATCTCGGCCCGAGGTCAAAATTTGTAAAAGTTAGAAAACAAAAGTTTTACACTTGCTATGCACATAACATGTGTCGATAGCATAACAGTTACGTAAAACAAAGTTTTATGACCGACCTCTTAGAAAAAGACCTGTTAGCCACTCCGACATGAAAATTACATAAAATTAATTTAGGGTAGTTCGAATCCTACTTTACACAATGTTTCGCACAATTAGAACTGTGTTTTGCAATAAACATAAACAGAACTTCAAAATGTTGACTTTGGAAAAAGTTAGATTAAAAAAATGTTTTTTTTTAAATACCCGGGCCGGTCTCGGTTTCAGGCACCCTTGGTTTCACCTGGAGTGGTGGGAATTTATCGGTTTCGCAGAAAAACAAAACAGCCGAGAAACATACTTTGGGAGTTATATCGGAAGTTCCCAGGTTAAGGGTGGTAGATACTACGAGTGGAAGATTGATGTTTGGGGGGGACTAATTTTGTTTAATACGAGATCCCCCAAAGTTAAGGGTGGTTACCAAATTTTAAGGCCCAAAGTTATGAACTACAAAATGTTAACTGAGACAATTTTTTGAAACCTAAGATAGTTTTAACTGACATATCGCACACAGTCCTTTAAACTGTCCGCGTTCTAGTACAAACAACGAGCTGCGAAAACCATCAAGAAAAAACATTTCCATCATACCCTAAATTGGTGGGTGCGGCTGGGTCCGGGCGGAGCCCCCCGGATTTTTTGGCGGGTCCGGTGGGCCGGCGGAACCCCCCGTTTTTACGCGTTTTCGAGGACACAATTTTTGCCCCCCCTGCGGCCCCCCCCCTCCCCGAAAACCCCTCTTCTGACTCAGGGTCCCGATTTTCCCCGGCGCACCCCCCCCCCCCCGCAGATCCTTACCCCAATTTAGGGTATGATTTCCATGCCAAAATTACTATTTTTCACACAAAACGTTGGGGGAAAATAGACAAAATCCACTTTATTCACATTTCTGCCCATGGGGCATCTCGTCGAAAAACGGTAGATTGACACGATCAGTCGTTTATTGTGGACATAATCAATTCGTACCCGTCGTGTTCTTCTTCGCGAGATCCTTCACCATGAAGACGTGCTGAGGATCACCTCCGGAAATGATCACAATGATCATAAGGAAGAAGCCGGTGAGGACGAGCCAGATGAGGGCCATCACTGGAAATTGAGGGTTGATAGACAGAGAGAGAGAGAGAGACTCACCCAGTGAGGCGAAGCAGATGGATCCCTCCACGCGGAGGAGGTAGTTGTCCGACTCGTAGCGATCCTTTCCCCTGATCTTCTTGGTCTTTCCCTTCTTCTTCTTTTTTTTCTTCTTCTTCTTTCCTTCGCCGTCGCTGCTCTCCTCTCCATCCTTCTTGTCGTCATTGACCGCCTGCGTCTTCTTCAGACCAGTGATCAGGTCGTTCATCGTGGAAGCCGTGGCCTTCGCGCCGTCGGCTCCCGTCTCGGCATTCGTGTCGGTGAAGGACACCTGCTGCTCCGCTTCAGTGCCCGCCGCAGCGGGGGCTGAAGGCGCCGCTGGATCCGCCATCAGTGGAGGACAAACCGCACGAAGGAGAGCGAAGTTGAACAATGACCGGAGGAGGAACGCCGGATTCACGGGACTTGTCACTTAGCAGGACTCCACGTAGCGGGATTAGCATCTTCATTAGACTGGTCACGCAACGCAATCTGACCGAGACAGACAATTCTTTTCTGACTCTTCTGGGTTGACAGACTTTTCTGCCCTTCAAGAGAATTTCTTTGCTACCAAAGAATTCTATAGTCTACCCTCGCAGAGCTACAAAATATGGGCCAAAATCGTGATCCTTTCTCTCTGTTGAAGAAACTGCAAAATCTCCTGTACCTCCATTTGTAATAAATGTTTCTTGGATTGACTCATAGTTCTCAAATGACGGTCCGGACCGAGAAAAGTGTTGGTCCGGTTTGTAAATTTGTCAAATTAAAAATTTTTTAAATCGTTATTTTAGCTTGCGCCAAATTTTTTAAACCCCGGAAACACTTTCATTATACTTCTATTACACATTCAAACTAATTTTAAGTTAGCAAAAATAAAGTGTCCCGACCGGGATCGAACCTTGGTCGTGTGGGTGACAGTTTGACTGGGTGGTCCGAGTGGACGGGCCGAGGATTTTTTTTTCAAGTCGGCCCGGCCCGTGAGAACTATGGATTGACTACCGTAATTCGTACCAGCCTGTAATTCGTATCAGGGTGTCAATAGGGGGCTGAAATGACGTCAATACGACCTCAACGCGCCCTTCCTTTGTAATAAAAGTTTGGAAAAGCAAGGTATAGCCCATGTTTGTTGAGAAACTTACTTGTTCGGGGTTTTTATGGTTACGAATGGAAGATTGTTAAGGGTTGTAATGTGTTTAATACGGGAACAGCTCCTAACATTAAGAGTTTCTAAGTTAAGGGGGCTCCAAAGGGTGGGTACGTCAGCTGTCCGACCCAATGGGGCATGTCTTAGTCGACAATTATGGGTTTGAAATATTCGTGCCAGTTAGCTGGTGACATAATTCACCATAATTTCAAACTGAGCCTACGTAGGCTCGCCGAGGCCGGCTAGATGCTCATATTTCTTCAGTAATTAATAATCAGATCACGCTAGCTTGGTTTTAGGGCTAAAATTGAGAATTTTACTTAAATTTTGTTAAAATACAGCATTACATATGCTTAGAAAATGAGTAAACTCATGAACGCATTTAAAATAAAACAGGTGAAATATGACACAAGGGCGTGGTTTAGTTTTTAAAAACAACAAATTAACACCAAACACGCATGCGGTGGCCAAATCTAACTATACTCAGCCATTCGGCAGCGGATTTCAACCTGATTAACAGATACTGATTTGATATCATATCCGCCGAAAACCATAAGAATCTTTGAATTCTGCACAAGACGCCCGATAGCTGCAACACTTTGATTCCTTAGTTAGGTACCTGAATAATCTGGCCACGCCCCTCGAATAGTGGTGCCTGCGCGTAGAAATGGGTGTAGAATTCTGGCGCAGCTGGGAAACAATTCGCTAGGGAATACTAGAGCGTACTTCATTCTAACTTTACTTTTTTAATTTCCATAAAGCGCTCATTTCCTGTTTTCAGACACCGACACCGCCAACGACGAGCGTCAACGTCGAGACTCCCTGGTCAGCCGAGCGAACAGTCTCAAAAAGGCCATCAAAGACATCATGGATTTGGCTGAGAAGGGTCTCGATCAGTATATGAACGAGAGGTTCGTTAATCTTTTTTCCTTGAAGTTGCTTTTTTACCTTTTAAGTGCGGCTACGTCGAAACGACGAAGATTCAGAAACCAACGGAGTAAAACGACGCCGGGACTGAAGGTCTCCTCTTCGAATCTCTCCTCTTCGTCAGCCTGCAGTCCCCCCGTTTCTCCTTCGATTCGGAAAGACCGCTTGACTGTGGATCGGATGGGCGTTGATATCACTCCTACAGGCACCAGTGGATACGGTAAGAGAGGTTACTGTATTTTATCAATAGAGCGATGTCGCTACAGTTATTGCCAGCCGCATTGTTCCGCTTACTGCCAGATGCGTGGCTCCGCTTGCTTCTAGCCGCGTCGCTCCAGTTACTGCAAGCCGGATCGCTGTAGTTACTATCAGCCGCGTCGCTTCAGTTACTGCCACCCGCGTCGCTCTTGTTTTTGCCAGCCGCGTTGTTCTAGTTACTACCAGCCGCGTCGCTGTAGTTACTGCCAGCCGGGTAGCTCCATTTACAGCCAGCTGCGTCGCTCTAATTACTGCCAGCCGGGTAGTTCCAGCTGCTGTCAGCCGCGTCGCACCAGTTACTGCCAGTCGCGTCGCTCTAGTTCGTGCCAGCCGCGTCGCGCTAGTTACAGCCAGCCGGGTCGTCCCAGTTACTGCCAGCCGGGTCTCTTTTATTTCTGCCAGCCGGATCGCTGTAGTTACTACCGGCCGCGTCTCTCCATTTGCTGCCAGCCGCGTCGGTCGAGTTACTACCAGCCATGTGGTTCCATTTGCAGCCAGCCGAGTCGTTAAAATTACTGCCAGTCACCCTGTTTTCGTATTTTATGCGTTGTTTGACCGCCACGCTTTCAGGTCCCTCTCCCAATTTCTCTTCCACTGCCGGCCATTCCTCCGCCAATGAAGAGAATTCGACGAACGGAGTGGAAGGAACAGAGGAGTCCGATGAAAACACCTCTACCACCAAGTGGGACATTTTTTTCTTGTTAACCATGTTATATTCCTCTTTTTTAGTTCCAAAAAACCCAATTTTGCCTTGTTTTCAGCATCGGACTGGTGCAGCCACCGACACCGGCGAGTACAAGGGAGCATTCGACCACAGGGGAGCCGGATCGGCCTCCGATTGACGAGGAAAGGGAGAGACTGTTCAAGCCGATATCCGAGTGCCAGCTGTTCCCTCACCCGCCGGGAGACATCAAACTCAGCCATTCCGATAGCAGTATATTCGGTGAGTAGGAGGATTTTTCGCCGGTTAAGTCATTAAAGCGACCGTCAGGGGGCTTTTCGATTTGGAAATGAGCGAAAATCGCTCTCTCCCAATTGACATGATTTTCTTCAACCGGCCAGACTATTTTTGTGAAAGTTTTTTTTTTAATGTAACTGTTTTCAAAGTCATTTGTAATGTTCTTTTTTTTTTTGCAAAACATAGTTCTAATTGTGCATATTTTTTTTTGCCTAAGAGACGCAATTCATGCACATAGTTACTTTTTTTTTGTCAACTTTGCGAAATTTTGACCGTTAGCCGAGATTTTTT
Source organism: Oscheius myriophilus (assembly GCA_964057215.1). Classification (NCBI taxonomy): domain Eukaryota; kingdom Metazoa; phylum Nematoda; class Chromadorea; order Rhabditida; family Rhabditidae; genus Oscheius; species Oscheius myriophilus. The sequence goes on from OZ059905.1 coordinate 3,862,762, forward strand.
GGAGAGCCGCCCGTCCCGTAAGTAGCCACCCTGGACTACCCATCCAGATTGCTACCCACGCGACCAGGGTTTGATCCCGGTCGGTCAAAATCTTTTTGTACAACTAATAGTGTCTTATTGCTGTCGCCAAACGGAAATTATATGCTAATTGCGGAAACATGCGAATATTCGTGGGCCATGGTTTGTAATTACACATGCCCATTTGGCGACAGCTATATATGTTAATAGAACTATTAAAGTATTCACAACAGTTTAAAATTTTATTATGCCTGTTTTTACAAAAGTTCAAAATTCGAGTTTCATTCACGGGCCGTCCCAAAATATCCCTGGGTTCGGCCCGTCATCTGAGAACCCCGTGTTCAACACAGAGAATACGGTTGTTCACAGAATGCCTTCCATGCATTCGTTAGCGTGCGTACGGTTTGCGTAAAAGTGAAAACCCTCTTGATGGCTCCTTTAATGTACGGACAAATAGTAGCAATATACCAAAGGTTATATAGTTTCAGGTGAGCTGGGCACTTTGACAGTGCCCAGCCGCCTGTATCGTTTAAAACAAGAACATTCCACTGCTGCCTTAGCCTTCATTCGTTCTTTAGACCACTCGGCTGGCTCCTCCAAGGCAATCCACTACCGTAATGGACATCTTGACCCTCGCTTCAACAAGGACAAGAAACGCCTCAGCGCCCAGGAAAATTCCCGGTTCGTCTCTCTCTCTCTCTCTCTCTCTCTCTCTCTCTCTCTGTCTAACTCATCTCTTTCTCTCTGTCTAACTCATCTCTTTTAAGAGAGGAAGAAACCTACGTGGTGGGAGGCTCTCTCATAGCCGAAGTCCTTCTCCTCAACGCCAGCGTCCTGGGAATGGCCTCCGGCGCCGAGATCGAATGCACCGCTCCCTTGTAAGTCTCTTTTTGTTTTAGCTATGCTAATTTCGGCATTACAGGGACTCATATAGGGAACAGAAAGTGATGAACAACTACTTTGGAATTGGTCTCGACGCAAAGATAGCCCTCGATTTCCACAACAAAAGGGAGGGCTCTGAAAAGGTTTGTTTTTGGTTTTTTTTTTTCAGTTTTCCAGAAGGTACGGTATTCCACTGTTATTCGGGTTACTGTATCTTCTTTGTTACCGTAATTTCCCGCTCGAATACGGTATTTTCAGACTCGAAGTCGCTCGAAGCTTTTCCTGTGGTACGGCATGTTGGGAGGAAAGGAGCTGATGCACCGCACCTACCGTAACCTGGAGGCGCGGATCCGCCTCGAGTGCGACGGAATGCCCATCGAACTGCCGTCGCTGCAGGGAATCGTCATCCTCAATATACCATCCTACTCGGGAGGAGCGAATTTCTGGGGAACGGCCAAGGAGGATGGATTCGTGGCGCAAAGCTTCGATGACAGGCTCCTGGAGGTGGGTGCATTTACGATTTTGGATGTTTTATATGTTCAGACAGCCCCCGAAAATATTCGGAAATCCTTAAATTGTGTTCGGACATCGGGCTCGCACCTGATCGATGTACCGCCGGAGTATATTTCGCGAGAGCCCCCTCTATTAGAAAAAACGTTTCAAAATTTGCGCCGCCCCTTTACAAAAATCTCTTTACAAAAATTTTGGTAAATCTCATATTGCGACACCCCACCGTCGTAAATTTCAAATTGCGACAACTCGCGGAGCTTGGCCAAGTATGGTTGGGCTAATCATTCAAAAATCTCATTTTAAAAGCATTGTGGTTTCCCTGCTTTTGTGATTTTAAAAAAATAGAAATTTCTTTTAGCAAAAATTAACCATGACAACTGGTCGGTTCGTTCCCGAACATTTGTACGGTCTGGCCCGAGTCCGACATTAAATGTATGTCAAGTTGCGATGTATAAAAAAAACAAATGACGAAAAAAAAATTTGGGTCCGTTCCTAACATTTTCGCGGCTCGGCCCGAAATTTTGTCATGCTTGACCACCAAGCATGGCAACGGGCCGGCCCGACTCAACCGAAAATTTATGCCTTTTTTCAATGTAAAAATCAAAGAAAACGGAAAAAAAAAAATTTCGGACCGGCCTGAATCGGCCCGGTTTTCAAATTTTCTCGGCCCGGCCCGTGGCGGCCCCAAATTGTGCCATGCTTGTTGACCACTACCAAGAGTGGGGGTACTCAAATGAGCGCTTTTTTGGGAGGCCCGCCCAAGTATTTTGTTAAACTATTTTGCATGACTTAATAGCGTTTGTTTTATCATGCAAGTCAATATGTTGTACAAGAACAATTTTGCCGACCGGTATCGAACCCTGGTCGTGTGAGTGGCAGTCCAACTGGTCCAGGGTGGACGGGCCGTGCCTACCAAAATTATACAATCTTATCGGAGCTATATGGCTTTCTGCGGTTTTTTGTTGGTTTTCTGTCATCTCTAGTGAGCATAATCAAATTCACCGGTTGGAAAGGTTGAAACTAAGAAAAAAATCTAACGTTAGGGGGCATACAACTTTGTTAAATATGGTCTAAGGGTTCCAAGGAAACGATATTATCATACAGTGTCAAGCTCCGCCAAAAGCGGCCGTAGGGCCGTCGCAATTTTGAGTTTTTGGCAAATTTTGTTCAAGAATGCGGCCCGTCACAAATTTTCGAAACTATTTATAAAAAAGGGAGCTGTCGCAAAGTTGTCCCCGCGGTGGGTTGCCCATATATAGATAGTATTTGGGACCACGTCATCTGTTCATCCATATTTTGCTCTCTCCGAAGTCTCGTTCATTTTCCCTTTTTCAGGTCGTCGCTCTGTTCGGTGTGATGCACGTTGCGACCAGCCGTGTGCCCAACGTCGTCCGTCTCCAGAACCACCGAATCGCCCAATGCCGCCACGTGAGGATCGTCGTTCTCGGCACCGAACCCATCCCCATCCAGGTTTTCCCTTTTTGTAGTTTGATTTCTAGTTTATCTGTAGGTCGATGGTGAGGCGTGGATGCAGCCTCCTGGGATTCTTCAGATCGTCCACAAGAACAGAGCCCAATTGCTCGTCAGAGACCCGGTATTTTGTTGCTTTATAAAATTTTATGGTTTTATTTAGGCATTCGACGCCACATTGAAAAAGTGGGAGGAGCAGAAGGAGAGATCGACGGCGCCGTCGACGCCGACTGCCATCGGAGTGACTTTCGCTCGGAGGGCGGGCGAGTTCCTCCGGCTGGTCGAAAGCGAACTGGCGAATTTGGGCGTGAGCTCGGCCTTCCTGGAAGCGATGGACACGGCGACGAATGCGATGAGCACGTTGGACCGATCGGTACGCGAGAGGGAGGAACGGGAGGCGAAAGAGAAGGAGAAGGCGGAAAAAGAGGAGGCGGAGAGGAAAGCGGCGAAAGAGGCGCGCAAGAGAGGCCGTCGGAGCAAGAGGAAATCGAAAGGGCAGCCGCAGGAGACGTCTGGGTCGGGTGCGAGAGACACGACGGAGAGTGAGGGAGACGCGCTGGATGGCAAGGGGCAGGATGTGTCTCAAGAGGTGGTAGCACCTAGCGATGGTCAGGAGGGTCCCTCTCAACAGAAAGAAGAGCCAAGGGTCGAGGAGGAACAAGCGGTTGGGCGAGACAGAGAGCAGGAAGAGGCAGCGCCGGAGGCAGGCGAGGTGGTGGAGGGCGAGGCTCGGGCGGTTGAGACGGAGGCAGAACAGCAGGCGACGGAGGGCGAGGTAGAGGCGAAGCAAGGCGAGGGAGGATTGGAGAACACCACGGCTCCGATTGAAATGGCGGGTAGACTTTTTTTCTTATCTTCTTGCAATGCTTACTGTAGCCGACGTCACACAACAACAGAGGCAGACAAGAAAACGAGCAGTAGGCAATGGAATCAGATTGGACACGGAAAAGGGGGGGGGGGGAGTTTCAAGGGTAATGGGGGCAGACGCGATTGTAAAGGGGTAAGGTACAAGGGGAAATCAGAGACTAAGGGCCTCATAGACTTTTAGGGGTAGCAGGGATGTTATGGGGTCTTCGAGAACAAGCATGGCAAAATTTGGAGGCAGGCCGAGAAAATTTTGGGCACGGGCTGGTTCGAAATGTTTTTTTTTTGTGATTTTTACATTGAAATAAGACATAAATTTTTGGTCGGCCCGGTGCGGACCGTAAAAAATGTGGGAGCGGGCCGGCTGCTGCCATGGTTGTTAGGGAGTGTATCCAGCTTTTCCCTGGTTTCACACTGCTGGAAATGAAGAAAGTTCCATTTCTCTACTTTAAAAGTCATTTGAGTGCTTCAGGAGTTATAAGGGCTAACTCATTCGATTGGGGAAAGTCTTTGGAAAGATACAAACCGGTGCCGTTTGCAAAAATGAGCAAAATCGGGATATGGATAGGAAGTTTTTGGGACATTGAGACCGGCACCATTCAAAAGCCCTTGAAAAGTTGTCCTGAAAAATTTTTTTCGTTGCAGTTTAGACAAATTTGTGGAACAGAAACGCGTTGATGCTGGAAAAATTGCAGTTTTTTGTATTCAAATAAGACAACTTTTTTGGCTTTCCAATCGAGTCTGTCTCTATATCCCAGAAAATTTCTATCCCAACACCGATTTCGTGCATTCTTGCAAACTGCGCCTGTCTGGGTGGTACTCTAATGAATTTCCGTTTTCAACACCTGAATCTGTTTGTAAGACTTTGCCCAATCGAATGTTTTAGCCCATAATACGATTGAAGCCCTGAAATGACTTTTAGAATAGAAGCAAAGTGAAGTTAATCTTATTTACAGCAGTGTAGGTGGTTTACACTGGAAATATCTGTACAACCACCCTAAGAGACCCAAAGTTAAGGAAGATTATCCACTTATTAGGCCTGAAAGTTTGGGGTGGGTTTCAGCCATGTGCTATGCAAGCATGGCAAAATTTGGGGCCGGCCCGGCCGAGAAAAATTTTGAAGCGGGCCGGTCCGAAAATTTTTTTTTCGTTTTCTTTGATTTTTACACTGAAAAAAGGCATAAATTTTCGGTTGAGTCGGGCCGGGCCGTGAAAAATTTTGGAGCGGGCCGGCCCGTTGCCATGCTGGGTGCTATGCCTTGCCTTTTCAAACTGGTTCGCGCCATGGTTAGGAGCAGGGATACCTTAAATTGAATTTTACTTAAACTAAAGTACGTTTTGCCGTTAGTATTAAAGAGTTGTGTTCAAAAAGAGGTTTAGATTGATATTATTAATGGAATTCACACAAACCGACGACCAAATCTGCCGAAAATAAGAAATTTTGGCCTACTTTTACCATAACGAAACGGCTAGAAAACCGAGTGTAAGATCGAATTCACATATGTTCTCAGCTAATGCTGGTAACATAATGCTGTTTTAGCCGAATTTAAGCATAAATAAGCACTGTAAGATACAAAACCCGAATGGGGCTGCCTGTGCAAATACTACCAAACTATTATTATAAAGGGAGGGTGCTTTAAGGGTTATTTAAGTCTACTGACACCCGGCTGGTACGAATTACGGTAGACCGTCCACGAAGGACCACATTTATTACAAAAGGGGATGTGTTCAGTATATAGTGTTAACTCGACTCATCACTGGTTAGTTCGATAATCGCTAGCTAGTTCATTGGTCCAGTTTTTGTTTTGTAGAGGATGGATTTTGTAGTTTGGTGTCAGTTCTCTCAGGGGTGGTGCGGGGATATGTCATGATTTGGGTTTCAGAGTACATTTTGGGAGAGGAGGAGCTGTTATTGAGATATTGTGCTGAGTGAGATGGGGCTTCAAAACAGTGACTCAGAGAATGCAAAGAGTGAGAAAGAAAGACAGTCAGAAAAGAGACATGCAAAATTTTCTATCGGACAACAGCTATATAATTTTCGCTTTTAGATCGGCCTTGACTCAACGATCAGCGATGAGAGATCGGACCGGGAAGAGGTCTTAGCGGCGGTGGAGGACGTAGTTGATCTACTGGAGGCGCACTTCGGCTGGCCCGAGAACAAGGTACCCGCCAACCAGCCACGACTAGGACCCGCCCCGCACTTTTCCTTCGAGATTCATGTGAGTTTTCGGGAGATACGAGAGAGCGGCGTGAGGCTGCCGATTCAGAATGGCTGTGCAGCCAGAGGTTGCCAGTTTAATGCTTTTAGAGCGGCCTGAAACTGCCAGTTCTATATCGTTTTGACGGTCTGAAGCTGCGACTTTCGTGCCAGTTTAGTAGCTTTAAAGCGGCCTAAGGCTACCCAGTTAAATGTGCGGACTGATGCTGCCACTTTAGTGCCTACATGCGGCCTGAGGTTGCCAGTTTGACTTCACAGAGGCGTAAAGTAAGTCTTCCACTTTTGTATCTTAAAGGCGGCTCGAGGCTACCCGTTAAATGTGCGGCCGGATAGTGGGGCTACGAGTTTGTGACTTCACAGCGGCCGAAGGCTTCCGCTTTTGTATGTTCAAAGCGGCCTAAGCTTAAAATGTACAGCCTGAGGCTGCCAGGCCGTGATTTCAAAGCGGTCTGAGGCTGCCAGTTCCATGTCTTCAATGCGGCCCATCAACCACCCGTTTTCAGGGCGATGAACCTGACCAGTGGCGCTACGTGATCAGCTGTATCCGCCAGGAGATCAGCCGCGAGGAGGCCGCTCTCCGCGAACTCAACTACCCGCCCCCTCCGACGCACAAGAAACGCGGTCGCTTCACCAAGTGGATCAGCAAGCAGTGGAGGCGGCGGAGCGGAAATCCCAGTGAATCCGTGTCCGGATGGACCATCGAAGAGGTCGCTAACTGGCTGGGCACCCTCGGTCTCCCGCAATACGCGGATCAGTTCAAAGCCAACGATGTTCGCGGAGCTGAGCTCCTGAAACTCGATAAGTCCGATCTCAACGTACTCAAAGTCACCAAGATCGGTCACGTGAAACGCATTCAGGTTCGTTCGAACACCGGTAAATTCATTAAATTACGGGCCGGGCCACTTGGAGAATTTTAGTCGGCCCGTCCGTCCCATTTGCCCTGGACCACCCAGCCAGAGGGTCATTTTGAATCTTTTCGAAATTAAACTTTTTGTATGGCACCGAGTAGTACTTTCATGTCGAAAATTTGCTCAAAGGTATTGTAAAGTCACTACAAGCCATATGTCGCTTAAATTTTCGAAAGGATGAAAATCGTTCATAATTTTACATCTGATATCCCGCGCTTAATGACGGCCGCCCACTGGCCGGCCGTTCAAAATTGCCACCCATACGACTAGGGTTCGATTCCGGTCGGTGAAATTCTTTTTTGTGCAACTAATATTGACTTATACGCTAACAACAAACATTGCTAAGCTATTTAAAAAGTTTTTTTTATAAAATGAAACCCGGGCCGGGCTGTCCCAGAAAAAATTCTTCTGCCCCGGAAACAACCGTGTATTTAAAATACGATTTTTTTTAATTTCCGTAAATTTCCATAATGAAATGTGATACTTAGAATAATATGGTCTAATTTTTCTGTACCTATTTTTCCGCTTAAACGGTATTCAAATTGGATTCTTAAGGTGGGGAACCCTTTTTCTCCAGTTCCGCCATTTTCGCGTTCTCTCACACACTTTCCCGGCAGCCTTGGCCATGTCTTCGGTTTTATTAACGTCATAAGTGGTCTACTGACATCGGCTTGACATGTGGCACAAAGGCGGCCCCCGAGGGCCCTGGCAGAATTGGCGCGAACTTTGAAATTTTTAATTTTTAGCAAGGTTTTTTACCATTATTCAGTTGATTTTGGCTTTTTCCAATTACTTTTTTGTAATAAATCAATACATTATGGTCGGAAAGTCGAAAAATGCAACAAAAAAAATTTGCGCCAACTTTTTTTGTTGTGTAAATGAGGTACTATAAGTGCAATAAAGTTAGATTTCTTCAAAGAATCTCTAAATGAAGGAAAATTATATATAACAATGATAACTTTTTATGTTACAAATAAGAATTTCAAAAAATTTTGTTTCGCGCCAAAGTGTTCAGGGCCCCGGGCCGGCCCTGGTTTTTTACCACCCCTGGGAACGGCACCTGAGGGTCGTGGCATTGTCATCAGGAATCAGAAAAAGAAATGTGGCATCCGGAATTGTCTAAAAGTAGCTTTCTGGTGATTCCCCTGTCTCTGCCAGCCGGGTGTCAGTAGGGTTCGATGTGACGCCATTATATAGCTGTCGCCAAACCGAAATCTTATGCTAATTACGGAAACATGCAAATAATGGTTTGTCGACAATGATTAGACTACGAAGTTTCCTTATCGACAGAGCATCACTTGAACATCTAATTTTATTGGCACGATTTCAATTTGGCGAGGGCTCTATCCGTTGACGCCCTCCTTTTGTAATAAAACTTTGAAACGACTCATGGCTGCCTTGCATACCTACATTCAATGTAAATTATGCTAGCTAATCTATTAAAAGTTTTTAAAAAAGCAGTTTCCCTTATTCAATTGTACATTTTCAGACGGCGATCGGCGACCTGTTGGAGAGTGAGAACCAGCGTCGTCGTTCCGGTCGCAAGGGCGTGTCGCTCTCGGTGGAGCGGCCTTCGGTTCCGGCGGCCGAGCCGCCCAGTCTGAGCAGTCTGTGAATCTAACCTCTCTTGGTTTCCCCCCAGTAACTGATAATCAGTCCTCCCTAATTGCCACTGTCCCCCGCTCAACACGGCCTTTCCAGAATTCTATCTATGCATACCCAAGCACAAATACCACGTACGTATCTCCTGCCTAGTCCCCAATCACACACAATCCTCCTTCTCTCGCTTCTGAAGCACTGTGCCTAAATTATTTATGATTGTTATGTTATATAGAGATTATTATTTCGGTCTTTATTATATCGCACTCGTTATGCAAGGGAATCTCTGCAGTTCACTTCCACTTTCGAATCAGTTGCATTATTGCGTTGTCTGGATAAACAAGTCTAGTCACCACTCTTTTATTATTATTATTCTTGTTTTTCACCCGGGCTTAGCGGAAGGAGAAGCGCTGGAGTCGGACCACATCGCGGCCTGGAATGGCCAACAGACCGCCCATTGCCACGAGGCCGGACACGGCGGAGAGACCACTCACGGCCACTGCCTTCACAGCGACCCACTGGATAGTGTCGACGAGCTTCACAACTCCGTGCGAGACTACGAAAAGACGACCTAAAATGTGATTTAGAAGTCAGGACTTTCAATTCATACATTATAGTCTGTTTCCAAACAACAACCGCCTCTTTGGCACATTAAAGGATTCTAGGAACCTGGTCCCGCCGCGACGAGTAGGTCAGAAAAGGCGCCAGTTGCGGAAGCGCGAGGGAGTGAACTTTGATAGAAGGACGCAGAGAAACCTGCCAAAATACCCTTTATTTTTAAGGATTTTATGACATATTTATTTGATAGAGCATGTACTTGGAAGCAACCATGGCAAAATCCCGGGCCCAGAAGAATTTGGGAACGGGGCGGCCCAAAAAAAAATATTTTTTTTTAACGTTTTTAAAAAAATTTACATTGAAATATGGCATAAATTTTTGGTCGGGCCCGGGCCGTGAGAATTTTGGTAGCGGGCCGGCCCGCTACCAAAAGGGGCCGGCCCGCAGCCATGGTTGCTTGGAAGCAAATGCAAATGCGTTGTCAGAAATTAATTAGCATACGAACAGTACACGCATACAGCATACGAACATTACTGGTCATAGAGGTATCCACTTTTGTTTTGTTTTTTTTTCAACTTACGATTGGTTTTGTATGTACCAAATTAAGAGAAACTTTTTACGTTTCTTAAAATTGACTAAAAATGGGCTGTTTTGAACCATATTCATGTCGACTTCTGCAAAATCAACAATACATGGATGGCTTTTTCATGTATTCCTTGGTATTCCCACTGCGTTGAAATATTTTCTTCCAATGTTTGGTAAATGAAAATGAAATCTGTTAATAGTTTTCGAGAACCATGTTTTAGGGACAAGACAACTTTTCATGGGCTATCCAATGGTGTCTATCTCAATGCTTGGAAAAATTCCTTGTTTAAAAAGTGTTTTCGCACATGCTGTGGGAATCGTCCTCTCTCTCTCTATCGTATGCTCATGAAATTCTGACTTCAACATCCTAAGTTCATCTATCGAATGACTAATGCCATGACATCCTTGATTTTTTTCCAATCACCTAAACAAACTAACATAAAGGTGAACGTATACTTATGAAACGGTAAGTATATTGGATAAATCGGGTATCTCTCTCCTTCTCTGTCTTGCGCGTTTGTAGGAAGTCCCTCGTGAAAGGGATTTCAATTTAAAACGTACACTAAACGTCTACGTAACGCAATTAAGTAATACGACCGCTGAGCATGTGGGAATTACGACAATTTTACGCCCAAAGAGTGTGCCGTTGTTAGCAAGTGCAATGTGTGGAGGAGGGGGGTGGCTCAGCATAGAGAGGGGAGGGAGAGGGAGAGAGAAAGAGACAGAGACCGATAAAAACAGTAAAAGGAAGAAAGCCTCCTTACCTGCTTCATCCTTTGCAATTGCTGACGGCCTCTCACAAATAGCCAACCTCCGTCTGTCCACAACAGCCGACTCCCTTATGGAAATCTGGATTACGTAACTTTTCCTGGCTGAAATTTACAAAGCTTTAGAGTTTTTCGAGCGCAATTACCTTCGATTACTAGCAACTGTGTGATAGGACCAATTGTGGCAAAAGCGACAATGTCCACATAGGATTCTGATTGTTTGTAATCGAGTTCTGTCCATTGGCCGATCGGAGAGAGTTCATAGAGGGCGGAAAAGTTTGTTCCACAAACTGTCATGTAGAGGTTGTCCGTATGGGCGATGGCGATTCGGTCACGGTCGATGGGGCGGTCGGCTACGAAGCGGGGGCCTTCGATTCGGGCGACATAGTCAAGAGAAGATGTGAGTTTGACGATGTGACGGCCTTCTGGGAGGTCACAGATGAACTGAAATGTCTCTGTCTCTGTCTCTGTCTCTGTCTCTGTCTCTGTCTCTGTCTCTGTCTCTGTCTCTGTCTCTGTCTCTGTCTCTGTCTCTGTCTCTGTCTCTGTCTCTGTCTCTGTCTCTGTCTCTGTCTCTGTCTCTGTCTCTGTCTCTGTCTCTGTCTCTGTCTCTGTCTCTGTCTCTGTCTCTGTCTCTGTCTCTGTCTCTGTCTCTGTCTCTGTCTCTGTCTCTGTCTCTGTCTCTGTCTCTGTCTCTGTCTCTGTCTCTGTCTCTGTCTCTGTCTCTGTCTCTGTCTCTGTCTCTGTCTCTGTCTCTGTCTCTGTCTCTGTCTCTGTCTCTGTCTCTGTCTCTGTCTCTGTCTCTGTCTCTGTCTCTGTCTCTGTCTCTGTCTCTGTCTCTGTCTCTGTCTCTGTCTCTGTCTCTGTCTCTGTCTCTGTCTCTGTCTCTGTCTGTCTCTGTCTCTGTCTCTGTTTCTGTCTCTGTCTCTGTCTCTCTGTTTCTCTGTCTCTGTCTCTGTCTCTCTGTCTCTCTGTTTCTCTGTCTCTGTCTCTGTTTCTCTGTTTTTCTGTCTCTCTCTCTCTCTCAAACTCACCAACACATGTTCCTTATGATAAATCGGACATCTCGGCCGTTTCCACTCCGGTTTGTTCACCTAAGTCATTTTTTCTCAAAATTGTTAACTCTAACTCACATTTTTCAACACCCTGCCGTCAAAGCTGAATAAAATCAATCCCACAGCTTCATCTGCCACTAAAACATTGCCTCCGGAAAGAAGAGCCACTCCGGCGATGTTCTGAAGATGCCCAGCTCCCACCGAGACAGCGTCTACATTTGGCGGAAGGGAGCAGGGCAGCTCAGCTGCCTCCACCGGGATCTGCGCATCGTCTTCGATTGTTTTTCGCCTCAAAGCGGCTAGACTAAATAAATAAGTTCCGTCCAAAACATAGAATGATAAACCCACTCTTCGTGAATTTTCCGATTGCTGTCGTCAATTTTCTGTGCTTTCTGCTGCATGTCGTTTAAGAGAGTTTTTGTTTCTTGCGTTGTGGCGGCCAGCTGTCGCTCGCATTCACCTGAAAAAAATGGTACAAATTTTTAAGATAAATAGCAAGTCTCGGGATACAGTAGAAAATTCTGGGGTGCGGCAGAAGCCGCTAGGTTACTGTATATGAAACTGGGCTGGCCTGCGGGTTACTGTATGTAAACTTGGATTACTGTAGGTGAGATCGGATACCTACAGAGATCTTAGGTTACCGAGAATCATGTGGGATACCGTATAAGAACCTGGGTTACTGTAGTAGGGCTTGGATAACTGTATATGAACCCGAGTTACTGTAGATTTTTGGCTATACACTGTGTTACTGTTGTTGAGTATAATCTGGGATACCGTAGAAGCTGCTGGGTTAATGTGTGTGATCGAAAATACTCAGAATTACTGTAAAAGAGTTACTACTGTAGAAGAATGATTGCTGTAGAAGCCGAGCAAACTCATAATTACTGTAGAAGACTAGAGATTACAAAAGGAAAGCCTTGGTCACTGTAGATAACTCACGATACCGCATGCCCCCTTGATTACTGTAGGCACTAGTGGTTACTATAGATAACTCACAAGACTATATGCGACCTTGGTTACTGTAGGTATTAGTGGTTACTGTAAAAATCTCACAATACCGTATGCGACCTTGGTTACTGTAGGTTTCAGTGGCTACTGTAGATACCTCAGGTTACTGTAGTAAACTTAAACATTGTAGCTAATTTCAGACTCATTCACGTAGTAGTGAAAAACGCGTTTCAAAAGAAAAACTTTGTATTTTTTGCGGGGGGGGTGTCGGGGGAATGCCGAATTTTAAGAAACCATGTTTTCCCATTTTGTAGCCAGTAAAACACATATTTTTGATTACAGAGATGCGAAAAGAATAAAAACGATTTCTTCGTCTTTAAAAATCCGCTTTGTAAAGGTGCGGTGTAGATTTGGTATGGGATTTCGGTAAAAAAAAAATCTGCACGCGAAGCCGATTTGGTACGGGTTTCATTTCCGGAGACCGGGTGCCTATTCGAAAACAACTACACTTGGGAAAACCTACTGATATCGAGAGTTTTCGATTCATCTTCCTCCCGAATCCACTCTTTTGGCTCTTCTTCCTCACGAATCCATTCCGTTGCCTCTTCTACAACGGGTAAACTCTTCTTAGGCTGCTCGTCCTCTTCCCGAATCCATTCAATGTCATCGTCCATTTGGGAAAAAGGTATTATCTTAATGAAATCGTAATATTTGGACTTTGAAATCAAAATAACGGGACGGAGGCGATAATCAAAGGAGTCACTGAGAACATGGCGGAAATGCGGAGGACGGCAGTGTAACAGCCGCCATGTGCCGCAAATGAGCCGACGGGTGAGGGAGGGTTTTTCGGATGATTTTACTAATTGAAAAGAAGGAAACCAGAGAGAGAGAGAGAGAGAGAGAGAGAGAGAGAGAGAGAAATCGTATTCAAATTGTCATCTCAACCCTATAATTGTTTCCCCAATTTGAACTATTTATATCCGTCGCTGGTGATAAATAAAAGTAGAAGCTACATTTGTTTGGTGTTCTAGACTATACCTTATGTTTTTGTGTTTCAGTGTTCAATTTGAAACTCATTTCAAAAGCACTCAGTCACTCACTCACTCAGTCACTCACTCACTCACTCACTCACTCACTCAGTCACTCACTCACTCACTCACTCACTCACTCACTCACTCACTCACTCACTCACTCACTCACTCACTCACTCACTCACTCACTCACTCACTCACTCACTCACTCACTCACTCACTCACTCACTCACTCACTCACTCACTCACTCACTCACTCACTCACTCACTCACTCACTCACTCACTCACTCACTCACTCACTCACTCACTCACTCACTCACTCACTCACTCACTCACTCACTCACTCACTCACTCACTCACTCACTCACTCACTCACTCACTCACTCACTCACTCACTCACTCACTCACTCACTCACTCACTCACTCACTCACTCACTCACTCACTCACTCACTCACTCACTCACTCACTCACTCACTCACTCACTCACTCACTCACTCACTCACTCACTCACTCACTCACTCACTCACTCACTCACTCACTCACTCACTCACTCACTCACTCACTCACTCACTCACTCACTCACTCACTCACTCACTCACTCACTCACTCACTCACTCACTCACTCACTCACTCACTCACTCACTCACTCACTCACTCACTCACTCACTCACTCACTCACTCACTCACTCACTCACTCACTCACTCACTCACTCACTCACTCACTCACTCACTCACTCACTCACTCACTCACTCACTCACTCACTCACTCACTCACTCACTCACTCACTCACTCACTCACTCACTCACTCACTCACTCACTCACTCACTCACTCACTCACTCACTCACTCACTCACTCACTCACTCACTCACTCACTCACTCACTCACTCACTCACTCACTCACTCACTCACTCACTCACTCACTCACTCACTCACTCACTCACTCACTCACTCACTCACTCACTCACTCACTCACTCACTCACTCACTCACTCACTCACTCACTCACTCACTCACTCACTCACTCACTCACTCACTCACTCACTCACTCACTCACTCACTCACTCACTCACTCACTCACTCACTCACTCACTCACTCACTCACTCACTCACTCACTCACTCACTCACTCACTCACTCACTCACTCACTCACTCACTCACTCACTCACTCACTCACTCACTCACTCACTCACTCACTCACTCACTCACTCACTCACTCACTCACTCACTCACTCACTCACTCACTCACTCACTCACTCACTCACTCACTCACTCACTCACTCACTCACTCACTCACTCACTCACTCACTCACTCACTCACTCACTCACTCACTCACTCACTCACTCACTCACTCACTCACTCACTCACTCACTCACTCACTCACTCACTCACTCACTCACTCACTCACTCACTCACTCACTCACTCACTCACTCACTCACTCACTCACTCACTCACTCACTCACTCACTCACTCACTCACTCACTCACTCACTCACTCACTCACTCACTCACTCACTCACTCACTCACTCGCATTGCGTTTTGGCTACCTATCCAATAAAACAGGTCAGAAAAGTCAGAATTTGATCTTGTCCCACCCGATTATACATAAATTAGCTAAATTGTATTAGAGTGCGTATAAACTGACTGTGAATGCCTATAATTGTTCTGATGCCCCCAACATCACATATAATTGGTTATTTTGGCGTGACCAATTTTCGAACTCATACAATTTCAGACAATTGTTCCACTCCGCCTCATTTTTCCTCAATGTCTTGTCTCACGAACCCTCACTTTGTAATTATGGTCGCGAGTGGGGCGATAGCCTTACCAGCCTATATTATAACCTGTTCTCTTATTCTTATCAATAGGAATCAGTTTAAAGGAGTCTTTTTCCGACTTTTTATTTTCTTATCGATTGTGGTAGGTCGATTATTCAGGTATAAATAAAGTTTTTTTTATAGAATGTGACGATATACCTTGTAAAATACCCCGTAATTCGTCTCCCTCTGTTTACGGGAAAGGACTGTGAGCTAGCCGAAGTTTTCGACAATGGGCACTTTGCTGGAATGGAAATAATTCATTTTATTCATTGGCACGTAGGAAATGTGCAGTATTATCTGACTGCAATAATTGCTTTGGATCGGTTTGTAGTTCTACTGTTGCCATTGCATCATCATCATGTAAGTAGAGAGGTGGACGAGAGAGAGAGAAAGAGAGAGAGAGAGAGAGAGAGAGAGAGAGAGAGAGAGTGAATGAGCAAGGTAGCAAAAGAGCAAGAGAGAGACATAGAGAAAATCACCAGCGAGCAGCACGAGAGAGATAGGGTTATAGATGGAAAAGAGAAAGGGAGAAAAAGAGAGAAAAACAGAACTAGCAAAAGAGACCTAGAAACACATAATAAACACAGAGATGGGAAGAGGGAGATAGACAGAGAAAGAATGAGAGACAGGGAAGAGAGGTAGACAAAGAGACGGAGAGACAGAGGAAATAAAGCAAAAGAAAAAAAGCTACAGAGACAGATGCAGAGGCTTAAGAGAAACAGAGACAAAGGAGAGAGACAAAGAGAGACAGAGAGACAGAGAGACAGAGAGACAGAGAGACAGAATGACAGAAAGACAGAGAGACAGAGAGACAGAGAGACAGAGAGGCAGAGAGGCAGAGAGACAGAGAGACAGAGAGACAGAGAGACAGAGAGACAGAGAGACAAAGAGAGACAGAGAGACAGAGAGACAGAGAGACAGAGAGACAGAGAGACAGAGAGACAGAGAGACAGAGAGACAGAATGACAGAGAAACACAAAAACAGAGAAACAGAGAGACAGAGATGCAGATAGACAGAGAGACAGAGATAGAAAAACATCAAGAGAGAGAGAGAGAGAGAGACAGAAATAGAATCACTCCGCCTCTTCAGTTCTGGTCAAAACACTACAAATATACAGTACTCTTTGCATTCATCTCTCCAATTTTCTGTTCTTACTCCATTCTAATAGGATATTCCTTCTACCGATATTCTCCTCAGTTTGATAACTACCAAATCAACTTTAGTGCCGTAAGTTGCTAACGACCCTAATGTAATAAACCCTTATTTTTAGTCAAAATCCTTCCTCTACAATTCTACTCTCGCGATTCTAGGAATTTCCTCATTTTTAGGATTTTCACTTAATTTTGCAGTTTTTTTCTCCTTTTGTAATGGTAAATTCCATTCCATCCGCCTTGAGAAACAAGCCGAACTGAAACTTTTCTTAATAAGTTGTACAGAAGTGGGAGGATCTCTCTTTATGACGACAGTTTTGGTAAATAAAGCAATTTTTCTAAAATAATTATAGCAATTAAGATAATTCAAGCTACTTCTGACTTGTCATCATATGGTTACAACCTCTCTCGAACGTTCCTTCTCATAGCAGGAGACCTTCAATGTTTGAATCCGCCGTTTATACTTCTGATGACGAGTAGTCATTTGAGAGAGGCTCTTCTGCAGTCAATCTGCCGCTCCAGACAACGAAGGGCTGTAGGAACTTCATCTTCGAATGGGATGAAGTGATATGATTGACAGGGGCTGGGGTTGCCCACCAATTGTACTAAAGAGATAAGCAATGTGTTCTGCTATAAGAACCGAGGAATCCACCCGGGTGTGTGAGTGTGAGTGTACGTGTGAACACGTGCATATTAACTTGCGGAATTCGGAGAGCTCGGATTAATTTGTTGCTACATTAGAATAAACTTGGAATACCAATTATAGCTGTCGCCAAATTGGAATCGTGCCAATAAAAAAGTTACCGCCAAACGGGCATCATGCCAATTTGTGCCTTTATTCTCTGTTGATTTTCAATTAGATTATGATTATATGCTAATCTATCATCAACAGAGAATACTGGAGTGAAATTGGCATGATGCCCGTTTGGCGACAGCTATAGAATGTTTAAGTGATGCTCTGTTGATTCGTATTCCAATCATTGCCGACAGAGCATGCATTGCATGTTTCCGCAATTAGCATAAGATTTCGGTTTGGCGGCAGCTATATCTGCCATTTGTGTCAATTGGCATTCGAATGCTAATTGCCACTGCCAAATTTCTCTCTCTGTCTCTGTCTCTCTTACACATACATTTTCCAATAATTTTTAATTTTAAGTAAGTTTCAGAAAGGATTCCTTCTCATTCTTGTCCCCAAAACTCGTTTTTATTAGAGTTTTTGCTGAGATTTTGAGAGTACTTGAATGGATTTTTGCCGTAATCTTTTCATTAATTTACTTCGGCCGAATTGGCTGCTTATATGGCCTGAGTATCCTATATTGCACGCTGTACCCTAGGAACAACAGCGAAACAAATGACCCGTCGTAGAGAAGTTGTTTTGGCCATAACTATACCCAAGCATGGGAAAATCAAGGGCCGGCCCGTGAATTTTTGATAAAGTTATTTTTTATGTAACTCCTTTCAAGATTAATATTTTCCATTCTTTTTGTTGGAAAACATAGTTCCCAATGTGCAAAAGATAAGGTTTAAAGGAGGATTCGAACTACCCTATATATTTTTTAATGTACTCAATGGCCGAGTGGATAAGGGGCTGGGCTGGCAAACCAAAGTGACCCCAGTTCGACCCCCGTCGTCAAAACTTTTTTGCCTTTATAATTTTGCTTTTTATTTATGCTAGAAACTAAATTCTAGTACATTTCAATACGAAAAACATTCTTTCTATATTTTGGAAAAATTGCAGAGCATGACACAAGCCAGAAGGCGGATGATCGACTTTGCTACGCATCGCGAAGAAGAGGAGATACAAGGTAGCAAACACATAAACTTTTATTATCTTCATAACAATCAAATCATAACAACAAATCATCAACAATTATGCAAAGTCAGTAGTTGTCGAGGACATCGAGGACAAAATAGAATTCGGGAAGATACGCATGGGAAACAACGAATGTCATGGAAGCATATACCGTAGTTGAAGAGACCGGGAGGGGTTTGTAAGGCGAAATGGAGAGGGAGATCAAAGGCTGCTCTCGTTGAGGAGGCCTTGGTTGAAGTCTTCTTCAGCAGGAGGGACCACATCGGCAGCGAAGGCTTCAGAAGCAGCGGTACGGCCGCTCTCGACGGCCAGAGACTTTTCAGCGGAAGGCTCCTCTTCCATGGCGTAGATAAATTCGGAATCAAAGTATGTCTTCAGCATTCGGAGAATCCATCCTGAAAATGGAGATGTTTCTGTGTTAAACGAACAAAGTTTAGCTTAGCCCGGTGGTTCTCAAGGGTTGGGCCCATTTCACTATTTTGGTCGGCCCGGCCCGTCTGTCCGGGACCTAGGAAACCAGTTAAGCCCCCTACATATTGTAGTAAAACAGTTAAGCCCTCCATTCCAAATTCTAGTACAACAGTTAAGCCCCCCACTCCGAATTCCAGTACAATAGTTAAGCCCCACTCCAAATTCCAGAATAAAAGTCAAGCCCCACTCCAAATTCTAGTACAATAGTTAAGCCCCCACCCCAAATTCTACTACAATAGTTAAGCCCCCCTCCAATTCCACATTTAAGTACAGTTAAGCCCCCCCCCACTCAAATTTATAGCACAACAGTTTAGTCCCCACTCCAAATTCCAGTACAACAGTTAAGCCCCCACTCCAAAATCTGGTACAATAATTAAGCCCCCATTCCAAATTCTATTACAACAGTTCAGCCCCCACTCCAAATTCTAGTAAATAGTTAAGCCCCCAAATTGACTATTACAATTACAATTACAATTTTATTCCCGAATCACGGCTGGATCATGCGAGTAGATCTTGAGCTGGTTTTATTGCTCTGCCGGCGGATCCCAGTGCCTTCTTGTGTAGGTAGACGTTGAGCCGGAGCTTCTGTAGTCGATCCCTCACAGCAAATGGGAGTATTGTCGATGACGGTCCCTCCTTGACGAGGTTCTGGGGCCGGATTCAGCTAGGCGGCGGAGCGAAGGTAGAACCGACCGCTCGGTAGTGAAGATTTAGCGTGAATGAAGATTTAGCGTGAATTACGCTATATTGACTATAGCGAGGGGCCAAACTAATAGGACATTCCAGATTTTCCTTGCACCCACCTTGGAACTTGTCGTAGCCGTAGATCTTGTATCCCTTCTTGACGAAGAAGTAGTAGATGACCAAACTGCAGAGAACGCCGACGGCTCCCCAGAACGTCATCTGAAATTCACGGAGGTTTTTATAAAGATTACGGAATGGAGATTACCCAGAACTCGGTGAGCACGGGGATGGTGACCAGGACGATGCAGATGAGGAAGAAGATGAAAGCGAACGGCAGGGGGATTCGCATAACATCTGAAAGCAAGAGGGATTAGAGAGAGATTAGAGAGTGAGAGAGATGAAAGAGGGATTAGAAGAGAGAGAGAGAGAGAGAGAGAGAGAGAGAGAGAGAGAGAGAGAGAGAGAGACTAACCCGGGTGCATCTTCATCTTCTTCCTTCGCATGACGAAGAGAGCGGCGATGGTCACGGCCTTCTGGGCGAAGATGACGAAAGAGACGTAGTTGATGAGGGTTTCTACTTCAATGAAGGTGAATATCGCAGCGACGAGGAACTGTAAATTTCATTTTAAAAAGCTTTAGATATTAAAAAAAAGGTTGGATATTTTTTTAAAAAAATCTCACAAGCGGACGGAGCCTCCAAGGGGCACCATTTGGGGCATAGTTCTCAAATGACGGGCCGGGAAAAGTGTCTGCCCGGCCCGGCCCGTTTCGGCCCGGTTTGTAAACATTCTTAATCAAAAATTCTTTAAATCGTTATTTTAGCTAACGCCAAATTTTTTAAACCCCGGAAACACTTTCATTATACTTCTATTACACATTCAAACTAATTTTAAGTTAACAAAAATAAAGTGTCCCGACCGGGATCGAACCTTGGTCGTGTGGGTGACAGTTTGACTGGGTGGTCCGAGTGGACGGGCCGAGGATTTTTTTCAAGTCGGCCCGGCCCGTGAGAACTATGATTTGGGGGGGGGGGGCTTACGCATCGAGCCCCCAAACGCTCCCTGTCAGCCATGCGGGATTCTCACGGGCCGGGCCAGTTGATTCTCACGGGCCGGGCCAGGAAAATTTTGATCGGTCCGGCCCGAGTCGGCCCGTTTTCCGCCAAATTTTTTTTTTATTATTTAAAAAAAACTACTGAAAATGCTTACTTGGAAGATGAGAGCGGCCCTGGGACTGGAGGAGGCCTTGTGCTGGGCACCGAGGAAGGCGCAGAGGTGACCCTCCTTGGCAGCTTCGAGGATGATTCTGAAAATTGGCAAACTTAGGTGGGGATAGAAAAGGTCCTGGTAGAAAAATAGGTTGTGGCAGCCTCAGGCCGCTGCTGGCAACATAAGAACGCGTGTGGCAACATCAGGCCACTTGGATCCCGCCTTTCAAAGAAAGCCCGTTTAGATCACTTTTGACAGCGTGAGGCCGCCCTTGTGTCAGCTAAGGTTCCACTTGAAATAAAAATTACAACCTAAGGTCGCATGGTTTATCAATGAAAACATAAGGCTGCTTCAGAAAACTAACGATCGCTTCTGCAACCTAAGGCCGCCAGCTAGGACCCAAGGAGCCACTCTCCACTGGCCGCTTGGCATTTTATGACAAAAAAACCGCTTCTGACAGGCTAAGGCCGCTCCTGACAACCTAAGGCGCTTCAGACAATCTCAGACCGAATGGACCGCTCTGGGTAGCCAATGGCCGCTTGGTTTTCTATGACAAAATTACCGCTTCTGACAGGCTAAGGCCGCTTCTGACAGGCTAAGGCCGCTCCTGACAACCTAAGGCCGCTTCAGACAATCTAAGACCGAATGGACCGCTCTGGGTAGCCAATGGCCGCTTGGTTTTCTATGACAAAAATACCGCTTCTGACAACCTAAGGCCGCTCCTGACAACCTAAGGCCGCTTCAGACAATCTAAGACCGAATGGACCGCTCTGGGTAGCCAATGGCCGCTTGGTTTTCTATAACAAAAATACCGCTTCTGACAACCTAAGGCCGCTCCTGACAACCTAAGGCCGCTTCAGACAATCTAAGACCGAATGGACCGCTCTGGGTAGCCAATGGCCGCTTGGTTTTCTATGACAAAAATACCGCTTCTGACAGGCTAAGGCCGCTTCTGACAACCTGCAGTCGCTCCTAACAACCTACGGTCACCAGATAAAATACTACTAAAAAAAAAACAAAACAAATGTCAAAAAAACGCGTTTGGGTCACTTCTGACAACATAAGGCCGCGATTCGGTCACGTTTGACAGTCTAATGTTGGCTCGCACAAGGCAACCTACGGCCGATTGTATTGGTCCTGTCAACCTAAGGCTGTTTCTGACAATCTAAGGCCCAACGGGTCGCTCCCGGCTGCCAATGACCGCTCCAGACAACATAAGGCCGCTCCAGACAACATAAGGCCGCTCCAGACAACATAAGGCCGCCTGCAAAACCCAAAATACTACCTGGAGGTGCAGAAGATGTTGGCATTGACGGATCCGATGAGCAGAATGGCAGTGGCGAAGGGGATGGCGACGGCGAACTTGCCGATGGAAACCTCGGCAAAGTCCTAAAATATCAATTTATCCGTGCAAAATGCCAAAAACTCACAGCAGCGACGGCGGAAGAGGCCAACATCGCCTCTTTTCCCAGCACAACGGAGAAGGAGAGATTGGTGGCCACGTAGAGGACGGTGACAAGAATGAGGCCTCCGATGAGGGCGAGCGGTAGGGTCCGGCGGGGATTCTTCACAGCCGGCGCTCCGTAGTTCAAAATGTCCCATCCGGCGAAGGACCACAGGCCACCGTAGGCGGCAAGGACAAGACTCGTCGGGGCGAAGTCACTGCCCTCGAACACGTTCTCAGCTGTCACTTGGCTGTCTGAAATGGGGGGGGGGGGAGTTTATTTGGAAACTGGCTGTAATGTGGCTCTAACGGGCTGAAAACATAATTCTCACGGGCCGGATCGGGCCGACTTGGAAAAAACTCTCGGCCCGGCCCGCTTCGGTCCGTCAATTCAGACCACCTAGTCACACTGTCACCCACGCGACCAAGGTTCGATCCCGGTTGGGGCACTTAATTTTTGCTAACAAGTTCGAATATGTAACAGAAGTATTATGAAAGAGTTTGGAAGGTTTAAAATTTTTTTATGTAAGCTGAAAAAACGATATAAAGAAAAATAAATTTGATGAGTTTACAAACTGTGCCAAAGTGGGCCGGGCCGACACTTTTCCCGGCGCGCCCGTTTAGGCGATTCTCGTGAGAACTATAGCTGCAACCACACCTGGCCAACGTACCGCAGGGGTAAATTTTGCGACAGCCCCCTTAATTAGAAAAACATTTAAAAATTTGCGGCGCCCCCCCCTGTTTACAAAAAAAATTGGATAAACCGTAAATTGCGACACCCCCGCCGCCGCGGCTCCCGGAGGTTGACTAGGTATGCCTGAAACTACAAAGTCTGGCTCGTTTTACCCCATAACTAATCAATATAAGCAGAATGCGGCGGTAAGCATAGTTCTCACGAGAAGGGCCGGCCCGCGAGCCGAAACGAGCCGAGAAAAGTGTCGGCCCGGTTTCTAAGCTTATCAAATTAAAATGACGTTAAATCCTTATTTCAGCTTGAATATTTTATTTTAACTTTTCAAACTTTTCATAGCACTTCTTTACATAATTGAACTAATTCTAATTGAGCAAAAATTAAGTTACCCGGCCGGAATCAAACCTTGGTCGCGTGGGTGACAGTTTGACTAGGCGGCCCGAGTTGACGGGCCGAAGTGGGTCGGACCGGGCCGAGGATTTTCGTTTTCTGGTCGGCACGGGAACTTTTTTTTATAGTCGGCACGGCCCGGAACTAACCAAATGGCATAATCTTGTTTCAAAGCTGCCGTTGGTGTTTCAAAAGTGGCCGAAGGCGGTCTAAGAATGTTCCAATTTGTAAAAGCGGCCGACATTTGTGAAAGCGAACAACGCGGCCTACGTATGTTACAAGGCGGGGAAAGCGGCCGAAGGCTGTTCACGGCAAGTCAAAGCGAAGTGTCCCAAAGTGGCCTTGTGCGAACGAACAAAAGGCGGCCCGGAGATTACTACTGCGGTCCCAGCGGCCTAAGGTTGTCCAAATGAGCCAGTAATTGTCTGACCTTTCACGAACACCCATACTATTCCAACGACGAAGACGAAGAGAAGAATGACGATCTTGGCAACGGTAGCGCCCATCTGGAACACACCGGCCACCTGGCGCACACTGTAGCCGTTGAGAAAACTGCAGACGACTGAAATTTCCGCATAGTGTAGGATTACTGTAGCCCAACTTACAGAGGAGGGTAATAGCGAATCCGTACTGAAGGTAGACGGCGGAACCGGCGGGAACCGATATGATCTCCTCGAGACCATTGACCAAGTAATACCCGAAGGTGGTGCATTGCACGGCCGTCGAGGCGGGGAACGTGAGGAGTGCACTCACAACCATGAATGCAAAGGCCACGGCCTGAAAAGGGCGATGAAGTTGCCATGTGGAAAATACCGATTCTTACGGAAAATGGTATAAAAATGAACAAACCTTCCAGCCGACGAAGGTAGCGTAGGCGAAGTCGCCGCCATCCGATGGGATTCCGGTCCCAAGCTCAATAAAAGCAACACCACCTGAAAACATGTTTTTTAAAGGTCTATATGTCGAAAGTGGTTGTCAAGAGCGTTCCACAGGCGGTTTGTTATCGCTTAGCGGTCCTAAGGGTTCCAGCGGCCTAGGGTTGCCGACAGCGGTCACTGTGGCCTGTGTTTGAGCAACTTTTATGCGGGACAATGCAAGTGCTCAAAGGCGGCCTAAGGATGTCGAGAGTTATTCTGGGGGTTGAGAATGGATCCAGGAATCTGAAGCCGTCACTGGGCAGCCTTAGGTTATGAAAAGGAGTTCCAACGAGCATTGTATCAATGCCACAAGACAGTTTTTAGCTACCAAAGGTTGGCAGGTTGGCATATGTGATCAGTTTGCCATGGGGCGCCTCCAGCGGCACCGAGCGGCTTAAGGTTGCCAAGAGCGTTCCACATGCGATTTGTTATCGTTTAGCGGTTCAATCGGTCTATTCGTTTAGCGGTTATCGTTTAGCGGTTCAATTCGAGCGGCCTATGGTTGCCGACCGCGGTCATTGCGGCCAGCGATTGAGCAACTTTCAGGCGAAAGGGTACAACAGTGGTTAGTGCGGTTCATTCGGTCTAAAAGTGCCAGGAACACTCGCCGTTTCAGCGGCCTATGGTTGTCAACACCGGTCACTGCGGCCCGCGGTTAGACAACTTTCAAACGGGCAAAGGCGACCAACAGCGGTTAGTGCGGCCTAACGTTATCTCAAGCGGATCAAGCTGCTCAACAGCAACAAAGATATAACTAGACACGTTAAAAGGCGGCCTCAGGGTGTCCAGAGCGGATCCGGTGATTGAGTCTAACGCCGTCGCTGGGCGCTTAAGGTTATGAAAGGGGGTCCCACGAGCGTTGAATCGATTTATGCGACCAAAGGTTTCCATAGGGCGGCTCGAACGGTCCCGGGCGACCTAAGGTTGTCGCACGCGGTTTCAGGCGGTTCACGCAAAAGAGATAAGATTTTGGTGGCTTCGCGTTAAAAATGGCGGTCATTTCAAGCGGTCCGGCGGCCAAAATTTTGTTTGACGCTCAAGAGAGCGGCGAAAAGCAGCCACGGGCGGTTCGCGAAGCCTTTAAGGCATCTAAAAGCGGTTTGAGCGGCCTAATGTTGCCAAGAGCGGGTCCAAACGCAGGTGTAACCCAATCGGCAGTAGCCGAATTTTTGCACCATGCCAAGGAAATTTAAGAAATAGACCGAAAATGGCGTTGAGGAGAATCGAAATTTGTTGAATGCCTTTTGCTTTGACATTTTTAGTTCTATTTTAATGATTCCAGTTTTTAAGTCATTTACACAATTTTCGAAGCAGTTGAAAGCACTCGCAGTGAAGCGGCCTAAGGTTTTTTAGCTACACAAGCGGTCTACGGTTGGCGCGAACGATGAATCAACGACGATTGACTGTCAGCACCAGCCCAGCGGCCTATTGTATCCAAGAGCGGCCTTCAAATGAATAGAAAAACTAACCTAGCAGACTTATTAAGCCGCAAACCAGCCAGATTACCAAAGCCAGCCCTACGGAGCCGGCTTTTGCCAACACTCCCGTAGGAGTGATGAAGATGCCGCTGCCGACGACGTTACCTGAAAAAATATTCGTTCAAAACGCATATTTACATAAAAAAAAAAGGTTGAATTCCACCAAAATGAGGTTTAAAACAGGCGGAAATAAAGAAATACAACCGACCTACTACGTAGGCGATGCATGCACAGAGGCCCATGCGGTTCTCGTCCATCTGGGTACCTGAAACGAAGAAAATTGTTGAATTTGAACTATTTTACAACAAAATAAGAAAACTTAGAAGAGCAGATTCAAAATAACAGCTTCAACGAGAAACGAAGGGAGATCTCAGATACCTTTAGAATTCTTTAAATCTCACGACATATTGAAATATATTTTTAAGTGGTCCCGTTGAGCTAGTATTTCAATTAAAGTAACAACAAAAACCTTTACAAAAAACAATGTAATTTACAATTAGAAATTTAAAATTTCAATTGAAATAATTATTGGAATAGGGGCGCATTTTTTTCGATGGCTCGGACTTCTTTCGGTGTGAGACCTTACTAATTTGCTGGTTTTTTGAAAAGTTATGCTGGAGTGCAATGTAGTTTTTTGTTAACAGTTTTTTTATTCCAACAAAAAGTTCTTTTAAAAAAAAGAATTTGAAGCTCTTCTCGATTAAAAGATCAAAACCGCAATTTATTTTCGAAAATAGGGAAACACTGCGCATCGGAAAAGTTTTCGAAATGAAAGGGTCAAAAAGTTAAGTTCACAGTGAGTTCTGTGCGTTGTTTGCACGCACTCTCGTTTTGTTTGCATAAGTAAGATAAAAATCTCTGCAAAAACTTGTTTTCTGCACATGAAAAAAAATTAAAAACATTTTATTAATTTTTAAGCCCGAGAAAAACAACATAATTATTAAATCTCTTTAAATTAAAAATAAAAGTACAAAAAAATTTTTAGGAAAAGAGTACCGAGGAGGAACCTGAGGAGGGAAAACAGCGATTGTAAAAACAGCATGCGGGCGCCCATAAATCAGCCCTTTCCTCACTGGAGCACGAAAACAAGCGGTTTCGTTCGCAGCTCCAGCCTTGGCAGTCATGGAGCTTCGTTTCTTTTTGAATTTTAGGCCAGAAAACGCGATTTCTACGTTTTCTTAAACATTTATGCAATTAAATGGCTGATTACATATAAATATCGTTGTTTAATCAAGTGGGGGCTCATTTTATAGAATTAATTGGTGGGACAGTTGGATTCGACTGCATCGATACAAGGCGATTAAGGTATTGGTTTATGCAAAATGGCGTTCAAAGTATGGAAATTGGTGAGTGAGTGAGTGAGTGAGTGAGTGAGTGAGTGAGTGAGTGAGTGAGTGAGTGAGTGAGTGAGTGAGTGAGTGAGTGAGTGAGTGAGTGAGTGAGTGAGTGAGTGAGTGAGTGAGTGAGTGAGTGAGTGAGTGAGTGAGTGAAAGAGTGAGTGAAAGAGTGAGTGAAAGAGTGAGTGAGTGAATAAGTAAAAGAAAGAGAAAAATGAAATGAGGGACATAGGCTCCGGAAAGAGAAAGAATGCCAATTAAAGATGGCTGGATGTGGAAATCGACGCAGCAAAATCGTCAACAACATCGCAAAAGGGCATGGATCTGAATCATCGCTCACGAGATCGTCTCGAGGATTTGGTGTTTTCAATTACGAAATTGTTTTTCAAATTGGGTGTAGATAGAGTCAAAGAGACGGAGAGACAGAGAGACAGAGAGACAGAGAGAAAGAGAGACAGAGAGACAGAGAGACAGAGAGACAGAGAGACAGAGAGAAAGATAAGAGAGACAGAGAGACAGAGAGAAAGATAAGAGAGACAGAGAGACAGAGAGACAGAGAGAAAGATAAGAGAGACAGAGAGACAGAGAGAAAGATAAGAGAGACAGAGAGAAAGAGAGACAGAGAGATAGAGAGACAGAGAGACAGAGAGACAGAGAGACAGAGAGACAGAGAGACAGAGAGACAGAGAGACAGAGAGACAGAGAGACAGAGAGACAGAGAGAAAGATAAGAGAGACAGAGAGACAGAGAGAAAGATAAGAGAGACAGAGAAACAGAGAGAAAGAGAGACAGAGAGATAGAGAGACAGAGAGACAGAGAGACAGAGAGACAGAGAGAAAGAGAGACAGAGAGACAGAGAGACAGAGAGACAGAGAGACAGAGAGACAGAAAGACAGAGAGAAAGATAAGAGAGACAGAGAGAAAGATAAGAGAGACAGAGAGACAGAGAGAAAGAGAGACAGAGAGATAGAGAGACAGAGAGACAGAGAGACAGAGAGACAGAGATGCAGAGATACAGAGATACAGAGAGACAGAGAGACAGAGAGAAAGATAAGAGAGACAGAGAGACAGAGAGAAAGAGAAGAGAGACAGAGAGACAGAGAGACAGAGAGACAGAGACACAGAGAGACAGAGAGATAGAGAGACAGAGAGACATAGAGATAGAGAGACAGAGAGACAGAGAGACAGAGAGACAGAGAGACAGAGAGATAGAGAGACAGAGAGACAGAGAGACAGAGAGAAAGAGAGACAGAGAGATAGAGAGACAGAGAGACATAGAGATAGAGAGACAGAGAGACAGAGAGACAGAGAGACAGAGAGACAGAGAGATAGAGAGACAGAGAGACAGAGAGACAGAGAGAAAGAGAAGAGAGACAGAGAGAAAGAGAGAAAGAGAGAAAGAGAGACAGAGAGACAGAGAGACAGAGAGACAGAGAGACAGAGAGACAGAGAGACAGAGCTAGAAAAGAAACAATGGGAGACGTCTTCAAGACAGATATTTGAACAGACAAAGAAGATCGAGACAAAGAAGAAGGGCGGGAAATCGTCGTAAAAGGGCATGAATCTGAATCATCGCTCACGAGATAGTCTCGATGAGATTTTGTTTTCCAGTTACGAATATTTTTGCAAACGTGATATAAGACGAATTGTGTATATGTGAAAGCAGAGACTTAGCGGGAAATACAGTATCATAAAAAGCTTCAGACGCTTGTCACTACAGGCGGAGATGTCAGCAGGATAGATGAAAAGGAAGATAAAGGAACGCTAGAGCGCATTCTCACAAAATATTACAAAGTGTGGTGAGCTGAATTGGCTCATACGAGAATCTCAAGAACAGAGAGAGAAAGAGAGAGAGAGAGAGAGAGAGAGAGAGAGAGAGAGAGAGAGTTCTCAACGCCACCGTATTTTGATTCTTTATCTCTGTTTTATCGCTCGTTGTTATCTTTTTGTATCGATTTATTCGGATCCCTACTTTTATCAGTTTGGCTAAAACTGAAGGAATGATAAGGTTCTAGAAATAGGAGGGGGGAGAGAGAGAAATAGCGATAGAGAGAGAGAGAGAGAGAGAGAGAGAGAGAGAGAGAGAGAGAGCGTTAGAGACAGCTAGGGAGAGTGAGACTGGCTGCGTACACGGCCTGAGTATCCTACAATTCGCCCATTTTCTACGAACAACATCAAAACATTGGAATGTTGCAACGAAGAGATAGAGAGATGCAAATTGAGAGACAGAAGTGGATAAAGAGAGGAACAATCGAACCAAAACCAATGAATTTTCTCGGAATACTTAACGGCGTCCGTGTGTTTGTCTGCCAAAAATCTGTTCTTTCCCAACAACACGACCGAATTCTCCCCTACTGATAAAGCCCTGTTACTGATACCACCTCTAGTATACTTCTCGCCAAATCTATTTCTGCCATTTTGGCTGCGTACACAGCCTGAATATCCTATAATGCACGCTTTACTCAAGGCGCAACATCAAAAGATTGGCACGATGTTCCGAAGTAGTTTTGGCACGAATTTTCACTTATTGATCGCCTTCAGCAAGACTAATTCACCATCACGGGGTATGTCCGCCCTAGTCGCACTATCATCATCAGCGCACATAAAGTGACAAAAGTCGTGCCGTAATCTGTCGGGAGCGGCATAGGTACTTCGGAGCTGGCTGCACCCATATGGGCAGCACGTGCCGATCTCTCGCGCGGAGACGCAGGCGACGAGAGCTAAAGAAGATGGCGCCATTGCACCTGAGATTCGATTGCTTCGATTTGTTCACCAATATTTAAAAAAAGAGCAAGCAAATGTACAAGAGTGGGTGAAAATAGAATGATAGGCCTATCGACCACGAGAAGAGGGTGTATTGGCTAGTAACTGGCGATATTTCATTCTTATCGGTTCCTTTTTTGGCCGCACAACAGCTCCTGTGTGGTTTAGACCGTTTATCAACATTTGCACTTGTCAACCACAGTGCGTTCTTTCTACCCGATGGCGATCTTGCAGGGAGGTCTCTCTTATCAGAACGGCGTTTCGCAGACAGCACATTCCTCTCTCTACATACAGATTGAGATTTGAGGAAAGTGATGTAACGTCACATTTTCAAAGAAAATGATGCAATATGCTTTATCTATTTATTTATCTAATATGCTTAGTCACCCCCTACAACTTCCGTTCCTTGCGTACCGCTTCCGAAAACACAACTTTCTGAAGTTTATCAAACAAAATTTACAACACGACAAGGCGGAGGAGGCATTTACACAGACGGCTGCGTTCGAAGAGTCCTGCCAGCCTACTTGTGGTGCTCGATGGGGATGGACCTGGAGCCGATGGCCACGTGTCCAACCTTCGGCGCAGTGACAGCCAGGTGGCCGTTCTCGTCGAGCTTGGTGCGCACGGCCTCCAGATCCACGTCGTCCGGCAGGGTCCACTTGCGGCAGAACGAGCTGAAAATAGGGAATTATCTGATTTTGCTTGGAACACGGGGTACTACCCGGTGGAAATGAACTAATTGGGGTGATTAAAGCTATTATACTGCGCGGGGGTCAGTTGAGTTTCGCCATGCAAACCCTCTACTTCATGAAGGTGGAGCGTGAAATTACTGGTTTTGAGTGGTCACCAGAACTTCAGTAGTTTTATCCAACCCCACATGCGTGTAGGTGCAAGTTCATGCGGAAGTGCAACGTACTGCCGGAAACATACTGACGCAATTAACGCCACCTAATTTGGGTAATTAACCATAATTATTACTCCCCACCAAAAAAAACAAGCCACCAACCGCTGCATGTAGGAGTGCTGGTCCTTCAGCTCGTGGTGTCCCTCGACGGTGATCACGTGGCCCTCCAGCTTCACCTTGAGCTCCTCCGGCTTGAAGTGCGACACATCGAGGCCGATGGCGTACTTCTCCTCGTCGTTGATGATCTAAAGGGGATTTGAAAAGAAAAAACCTAATTTCGGCACAAAAGGGTACTTTCATATTGATTTTGGAAGAAAAAGCCAACCTCGGTGGAATCGGCGCCGACAGCGAGGCTGTCGTTAGAGTGCAGCCAGTAGGGCGGGCGGAAGCCGGCCATCTCGCGGTTCATCTCGTCGAAGAAGCGAGAAAATCCGGGAAATCCACGTCCGGTGGGCAACAGAGACATTGGTTCACTGGAAATGTAGCAATTCACGAAGTTAGCCGGAAATTACGAGAGAAAGGCGTTTCTATGAGGCCTTTACAAAAGAAATGTAGGCTTAAATGTTCTTTTCGGGTAGAAAATACGATTTCTCACTAAAATCTGATCAAAACGGCGCGAAAATACAGCTAAATGTAGGCTTAAATGTTCTTTTCGGGTAGAAAATACGATTTCTCACTGAAATCTGATCAAAACGGCGCGAAAATACAGCTAAAACCCAATAAATGAACAAAGAGAGGAGCAAAAACGACGAAAACAACATTTTCGAAAATAATTGCGAAATTCGGGCGCCAAAACAAAAAGTCCCGAAGCGATACACATATTCAAATTTCGTAAACAACGACCATAATGGATGTAAAAACAAACGTTGGAATTAGATTTTGTTACCAGTTACTCGTTAAAGCTGTCCGAACTCTTCAAATACGAGCAAAAATTTATGCGTTCGGGGGGAATCGAACCCCTGTCGAATGCTTGGAAGGCATCCATGCTAACCATTACACCACGAACTCGGCTGTCTATGGTGCCATCCTGTTTAATGACTTCATCACTGATAAGAGCTCCAGTGCTGCCGTGCCCGTATCTCCGCGGTTGCCGCCGATTAAGAGATTAGACGGCACACGACCAACGGGGCCGAGTGGTCTAGTGGTATGATTCTCGCTTAGGGTGCGAGAGGTCCCGGGATCGATCCCCGGCTCGGCCCAAACTTTTACACCAAAAGAATTGTACAAAACAGACCCAAAATTATAAGAACACAACAACCAACAAAAACAAAATGCAAGTGACTCTTCACTCAATCTACAGTATCTGATTTGATGCTCTCTGTAGTCGCACAGATCAGAATCCCTTGCAGTAGCTCTGGTACTCCTTCTCAAACTTGGCGTACTTCTTCGCCAAATCCGCAGTGTCGGACAAGTGTCCCTAAAAATTTTCTCATTTTTAGTTCTTCTCACTCACTCACTCACTCACTCACTCACTCACTCACTCACTCACTCACTCACTCACTCACTCACTCACTCACTCACTCACTCACTCACTCACTCACTCACTCACTCACTCACTCACTCACTCACTCACTCACTCACTCACTCACTCACTCACTCACTCACTCACTCACTCACTCACTCACTCACTCACTCACTCACTCACTCACTCACTCACTCACTCACTCACTCACTCACTCACTCACTCACTCACTCACTCACTCACTCACTCACTCACTCACTCACTCACTCACTCACTCACTCACTCACTCACTCACTCACTCACTCACTCACTCACTCACTCACTCACTCACTCACTCACTCACTCACTCACTCACTCACTCACTCACTCACTCACTCACTCACTCACTCACTCACTCACTCACTCACTCACTCACTCACTCACTCACTCACTCACTCACTCACTCACTCACTCACTCACTCACTCACTCACTCACTCACTCACTCACTCACTCACTCACTCACTCACTCACTCACTCACTCACTCACTCACTCACTCACTCACTCACTCACTCACTCACTCACTCACTCTCACTCCTTCTTACCTGGTGGTTGATGATGTAGTTGAGCATGACCTGGTGAATGTACAGGTACTGATGCTCCGTCTGGACCGAGTTGTTCCTCTGGCTCCTCAGGTTCTTCATGTAGCCCAGAAGGTCCGAGTCCCACTTGGTCCCCTTCCTCTGCATCTCCAGAAGCAGGTCGATCAGCACGATGGATCCAGTACGCCCGACTCCAGCCGAACAGTGGATGACAATGGGAGCTTGAGATTGCCTGAAAGCGCCGTTTTCCTTTTCATTTTAGTGATGTGTACCTCGAGAAGGACCTGAGCCATCCACAGAGCTCAATGGGGGCGAGGTCGGTGGGCGGCACTCCCCTGTCGGGCCAGTCCCTCCAGTGCATGTGGGTGCACTTGTGCGGAGGCTGTCCAGGCACCGTCACCTCCAGCGTCGTACGCACCACCACGATCTTCGTAGGGAAGCGGAATTTGTGTCTCGACACGGTCAGAGCGGTTACGGTAACGCCCTCGTGCGAGATGGCTTTCGAGAGCGCACGGGGAAAGTAGTCGGCGCATTTCGTGGCTCCCTGCTCCTTGTGGTTGCACAACATGAGGATGTAGGCACACTTTTCCTGCACAATCATGTACCAGAAGTCGGCAATCGTCTTGTTCACGGGGGCCTGCGTGCAAATGAACTTCTTCGGATCCTGGAGGCCAGCCACGTAGTTCGCGTGGATGTAGGGCACGGGACCCAACTTCAACTCAACACGGTTGTTATCCAGGCAACCGACGTCCTGCAACGAAACACTGCGTCTCTGTCTCTGTCTCTGTCTCTGTCTCTGTCTCTGTCTCTGTCTCTGTCTCTGTCTCTGTCTCTGTCTCTGTCTCTGTCTCTGTCTCTGTCTCTGTCTCTGTCTCTGTCTCTGTCTCTGTCTCTGTCTCTGTCTCTGTCTCTGTCTCTGTCTCTGTCTCTGTCTCTGTCTCTGTCTCTGTCTCTGTCTCTGTCTCTGTCTCTGTCTCTGTCTCTGTCTCTGTCTCTGTCTCTGTCTCTGTCTCTGTCTCTGTCTCTGTCTCTGTCTCTGTCTCTGTCTCTGTCTCTCTCTAACCCACCTTATAGCGATTCCTCCCCTCGGGATTCTGGGCAACAAAGGCCGTCATCTTCGTGAAGTCGTTTCCCCTCTTCTCCGATCGGAAGTCAGCCACCAGTCCCTTGACTCCCTTCTTCAACGACGCATGGACAAAGTCCTTCACAGTGTCCGGATTCTTTCCCGGCTTCGTCGTTTTGTTGTTGACCTCGACCGTCAAGTTCTCGCACGTAATGTTCTTGTTGTTCACTGAATACAGAAGTTAGAGTTAGAGAAGCAGAGAAAACCTGGAGGAGCATCGTCTTCGGGCAGTTCGACGGTGGGAATGCGGTCGGGGTCGTTGTCGACGGCCTTCTTCTTCCTCCCACGCGGTTCCGGTGCTCCCATCACAGATTTCGACATGTCGACCGTCGAGGAGGAGAGACGGCGAAGGAATGAGGAGGAGAGGAGGAGACTGGAGACGAGGAGGGAGGCGTTACTTACGGTTACGGGGCCCGTAGCGTCACGTAGCGGGGGTATAAAACTCGCTCTCCCCCGCCCGAGAGCTCATTTCATCTCCCGTCTCTGCTCCGAACGGCTGCGATGCCCGAATTCAAGCTCACTCTCGACCCCACTGAGAAGATCGTCTTCGGCGGCAAGAATCTCGGAGAGGAGCCGGCCACGGTGATTCTGAAGATCACCAACCCTCTGAAGGAGCGAGTAGCCTTCAAGGTCAAGTGTACGTCGAACGAGATGTTCCGCATTCGACCGCCCGTCTCGGCGCTGAAGGCTGGAGAAACCGCCAGTATCAATGTGAGTCTCTCTCTCTCTCTCTCTCTCTCTCTCTCTCTCTCTCTCTCTCTATCTTTCTCTCTATCTTTCTCTCTTTCTCTCTCTTTCTCTCTTTCTCCCCCTCTCTCTCTGTCTCACTCACTCTCTCTCTCTCTCTCTCTCTCTCTCTCTCTCTCTCTAATGACCTCGTTTATTTCAGCTGGTCTTCAACGCTGGAAAAACGGTGCCCGACAGTGGAAAGCACTACTTCGCCCTCTACTACATCGTCGCCAAGGACGACAAGCCTCCGAGGACGCTGTGGTCGGAGCACAAGGGAGAAGTCGAGGGAACGAAGAAGATGTTCGTGGACTTTAACAAGGAGGGAGAGGCGAAGAAGGACGACGAGAAGAAGGATGACAAGAAGGAGGAGGAAAAGAAGGAGGAGGACAAGAAAGAGGACAAGAAGGAGGAAAAGAAAGAGGAGAAGAAAGAGGACAAGAAGGAGGAGAAGAAGGAGGATGAGAAGAAGGAGGAGGAAGACAAGGAAGAGAAGAAGGAGTGAGAAGAAGACACCTGCCTCGTGATCGCATATAAACGGGTGTGAACCGTGGCAAAGACTGTATTATGACATGTTGTGTTGACTCTTCTGTGTGTTACGTTGATTATTTTGTTATTTGGATGTTGACTTCTTTTCTGTTACCTGTTTTCTCTATTTTAGTAGGCACTAGTACGCCGATGTTTCGATGCAGCATAGGCGGGTGAGCGACGGTAGATAAACTGCCTGTTTCAGCTCCCTACAGCGGCAGAGTAGTGCAGCGGCAGTGGGTCGGTGCGGGCTGCGGCGATCCGGGTACATTCCCCGCCGCGGTCCCAACACAAAGACCAAGTAGATCCCCCAACTCTCCACCCCAACGGAATGGCTGTATTACAAGACGTTTATTCCTTTTTTACAGTTCCTACATTTGTTATTTGCTCAGTGCAATGTCATGTTTGTATTATTCGTTATCGCTTGGGCAATAAGTATTTCCCTAACGAGCAATGTATTCAAGGGGGGGTTGAAATATCAGTTTTAGAAGTTGGGATGGGTGTGCGAATTGTTCTCCAACAGTGTCGGTGGGAAAACTTTTCTAGAAGCTGTTGTGTTTCGCTATTCGCACTGTTAGGAGTTGGCAGAGAAACGACATTTGCACCAATGGCGTTTACTGTGGTACCCTGAAAACGAATGTATATCTGTCGCCAAAACGAAATCATCGAGCGTCCGCCGAAAAAAAAATCCTATCTTAGCGTCTACTCTAATTGCACGCTCTCGCCTGAGTATCGCACGAATGCTGCATTAAGGCTGCTTATGACAGAATTCCCATTTGGCGACAGCTATAACAATTTATGGCTAGTGTGTCTATACCCCTAGCCAATCGAGCATGTATACTCGTCGCCCAGCGAGCTTTCCTAGCCGGCAGCGGGAAACAAGCGGCTTTTTGTCTGCGTCTCCCTGACTTGCACACTATTTCGCGCGTTAGATGTGCAGGTCATCGAAACTTTAGCAAAGGTCCGTGGGCGAGGAGTATAATAGCGGTGATCTGGAAAAAATGTATGTATCTCCATGTTTCGCACTCTCATTAGCTGAAGTGTGCGTTATTCGTTCCTCAACCATCGAATATGCAAAGCACGGTGGCAGTGGGACGCCGGAACAAGATTTGGGGTTGCAGGTGGTCGTGAGTTAGTGGTAATACGTAGAGGCAATTGGTCCGCTCGTGGAGTAGTCCATAAACATGAGCATGATTCGTCGCCCTTCGAAAAAGTGCATATGGAAAGCCTAACGACACCCCTTCCGTATATATAAGAACCAATTTTGTTGACGCTCCCAAGCCGCCATAGTCAAGTCATGCAAACCGAATGGCTGGCAGTAGCAATGAGTTCTCATATTCACATAGGTTCATTTCTTTATGTATTTTGTTGCAAACGACGATGGTTGTACGGAATTCCTCTTTTTAACGAACATCCAGAAGACCGATCTTCGCAAACTGGCACAAGTCATCAGAAGCACGAATGGAGGCAACAAGTGCTCCAGATCGCTGGCGTAAAGAATGAGAATGCGAGAAAGGTTGTAGAGGGCTGATGACATGTCAGGAGACACTTGAATGAACTGAAAGTGGTAATTTCATCTGTAAGTTATATTTCAAACCAGCATTATGCCCAAGAAGATGCAAGAAAGGACCTCAGTCACACTGTTGAAGAAAAGTTTCATTTCAGTTTGTCTTTGGTTGCTTACAAGGTGCCATTTACCCTAGAATGAAAATAACGTAAGGTAACTTAAGGCCTTACCTTAACTAAAGACAAAGCCACAGTAAGATTTAGAATCAGAGCCAAGCCTGTGGATATACATAGCATGATGAGGGTGGGATGATAAATCGATTCTCTACTCTGGTTTAAGATTATGGAGATATCGTTAAAATGTTACCGTTGAGTAGTTTATTTCATAGTTGTCACTATTCACTGCGTATTGATAAAATGAATTACCAAATAGAATCGATTGAGAAGAGAAGAATGGAATAACCATTGCTATGCAAATTGGAATGCAGAAGTACTTATCCCAGAGCTAGAACTCTTTTATTTTTGAATTCTGGCTTACTCACACTCACACTCACACTCACACTCACACTCACACTCACACTCACTCTTATACGTATCTTATTATCCTACCCTATGAACCGAAGGGTTCATCAAAAGTACAATAAATCTATCAAAAGCAATTATAGCGGCCACCATGTATTGTACATCACCAAAATGCCAATGAATAAAATGTATGAGCTCCAATCCAATAAAATGTTTCTTTTGAACGATGCCCTCAAGAAGGCACCCTTTTCCAGTGAAAACTGGTAGTCGAATAATAATTAATTTTACCATATACAAAACTACGTTCTAAATTTTGAAATTCACTTGAGCAATGCTTGTCAAAACCATGATAGATAGGATTATATAAATTTTAAAGAACGTTCCTCTGAAGAGGTTCCGCTTCACGAGAATTGTGGAACACGTGATAAGGTAAAGGAGGAGCGCTATGCATCCATAAGAAATCTGTAAAATGAACTGAGGGTCAAGGAGACAAGCAGACATCTGAAAGAGACAATGAGTTGAGTGGAGAGAGAGAGAGAGAGAGAGAGAGGCTGCAAAGTTGTTTGCCTCTCAGTGAGGCCGATCTGTGTGTTGTTCTGATGAGCTGCGGAATGAAACAGGTGCTCTCCAGGGCAATTTGCTTTCTTTCCGTTCCTGAATGTGCTAGCACACGTCGAAAGTACACTGAATAGACTAATCTGCG
The DNA here is from genome assembly GCA_964057215.1 of Oscheius myriophilus. Classification (NCBI taxonomy): domain Eukaryota; kingdom Metazoa; phylum Nematoda; class Chromadorea; order Rhabditida; family Rhabditidae; genus Oscheius; species Oscheius myriophilus. The sequence goes on from OZ059905.1 coordinate 3,900,399, forward strand.
TTGTTTTTGTGCTGTGTTATCAGAAAAGTAGTTTTTTGTGAGATGTGATGAACACGATTTAAAAATTGTTCCTTGTTATTCAGTGTTGGCTCATTCCGGTCAAGAAGTTGGAACTAGACACGACATGCAAAGGGTGTGTGTGTGTGTGTGTGTGTGTGTGTGTGTGTGTGTGTGTGTGTGTGTGTGTCAATGGTGTATGCTTATGAAAGAAAAGCTATTCTAGCTGTTGCCGGCGGCCTCAAATTTCCGTTACACTTGAGGTCTTTTTCACTAACTTCCTCAGCAATTCCATCGTTCTTCCTTTGCGAGACTACCTACAATGTGTGTCCGTGTCAACTACAATACAATAGTGATTTGGCGTGAATTATTCTCTTACAGGACTTCAAAATATCGGGCCAGTCCGGGCTGACAGGCAAATAACCTTATTTTTTCCGCACTTCGGGCCATCCCTGGATTTGCTATTTCCGGTTATTCCATCTTTTGAAACTTCTCTCAAAAAACGACAAAACATTCATACTGATTTCCATTATGTCGTAAGCGAGGATACATGCACCGATCTCTTCTTCTTCCTGGCGAACATTCCGAATATCGATCTTCTCATGCTTGAACTAGTCATCAGAAGCACGAATGGAGCCAATAAATGCTCCAAATCACTTGCATAGAGAATCAAGGTACGAGAGAGGTTATAGAGGGATGAAGACATGTCAGGAGCCACTTGGATGAACTGAAACATGAGTTTAGTTTTTGAGAAAGAGTTTCATTTCAGTTCGTCTTTGGTTGCTAACAAGGTGCCATTTACCCTAAAACTAACGTACGTTAAGTATGTATCCCTGAAGCTAAGTTAAGGTCTTTTTAAGGCAGGTTACCTTAATGAAGAATAGAGCTACAGCTGTGTTCAAAACTAACGCTATTCCTGTGGAAATGCATAGAATAATTAGGGTCGGGTGATATATTGATTCTCTGCTCTAATTTTAACATTTTATCAAGAAAAACGCATTTTTAAACATACCGCCGTAAAATTTATTTGGTAGTTGTCACTATTTACGGCAAATTGATAAAAAGAGTTGCCGAATAGAATTTTATAAGAAGAAAAGATTGGAAATATAACTGCTATACAGATAAAGATGTAGAAGTACTTGTCCCAGAACTAAAATGTCTCTATGTCTCTGTCTCTCTTTCTCTCTTCTCTGTCTATTTGTCTCTCTGTCTTTCTGTCTCTCTTTCTCTCTGTTTCTCTGTCTCTCTGTCTCTCCGTCTCTCTCGGTATCTCTATCTCTCTCTGTCTCTCTGTCTCTCTGCCTCTCTGTCTCTCTGTCTCTCTGTCTCTCTGTCTCTCTGTCTCTCTGTTTCTCTGTTTCTCTGTCTCTCTGTCTCTCTGTCTCTCTGTCTCTCTGTCTCTCTGTCTCTCTGTCCTTCTGTCTCTCTATCTCCCTGTCTCTCTGTCTCTCTGTCTCTCCTTCTCTCTCTCTCTCTCTCTCTCTCTCTCTCTCTCTCTCTCTCTCTCTCTCTCTCTCCGTCGTTACCCTGTGAACCGAAGGTTTCATCAAAAGCACAATAAATCGATCCAATGCAATTATAGCGGTCACCATGTATTGAACGTCTCCGAAATGCCAATGAATGAAGTGAATTATCTCCAATCCGGGAAAATGTCTCCTCTGAAAAGTCTCTTCCAGAAAACACCCTCTTCCCGTGAATACAGGAAGCCGTATAACCATAAATTTAACCAAATACAAAACGACATTCTGAAAAAATTCCAATTGATTGCGAGCTTGATTCAAACCATTCCAGAGAGAATTATGTAAATTGTAAATTGTACTCCTGAAGAGATTCCGCTTCACCATAATTGTAGAACATGTGATGAAATAGAGAAATAGAGCTGTGAAACCATAAGAGATTTGAAAGATGAATTGGGGATGGAGAAGACATGCAGACATCTTGAACTGAGTTTGATTTAGAGAGAGGGAGAGAGGGAGAGAGAGAGAGAATGCTGTTTAGTTTGCTTATGGGGCTGATCTGTGATTACTTATTTAGACAGGTGGTATGAGAAGTAATTGTGTAATGCAAGAAAAAATAAATGCTCTTTTAACTGAGTAAGCTATTTTATTAGAAAGCAGTTATTTTTGGGAATTTTCATGAATGTGCATGTTATGATTCATGCATTTTTTCTACCGCTTCTTGGGGGGAATTATGAAAGTGAGTGAGTGAGTGAGTGAGTGAGTGAGTGAGTGAGTGAGTGAGTGAGTGAGTGAGTGAGTGAGTGAGTGAGTGAGTGAGTGAGTGAGTGAGTGAGTGAGTGAGTGAGTGAGTGAGTGAGTTAGTTAGTGAGTGAGTGAGTAGTGAGTGAGTGAGTGAGTGAGTGAGTGGGTGAGTGAGTGAGTGAGTGAGTGTGTGAGTGAGTGAGTGAGTGAGTGAGTGAGTAGTGAGTGAGTGAGTGAGTGAGTGAGTGGGTGAGTGAGTGAGTGAGTGAGTGTGTGAGTGAGTGAGTGAGTGAGTGAGTGAGTGTGTGAGTGAGTGAGTGAGTGAGTGTGTGTGTGAGTGAGTGAGTGAGTGAGTGAGTGAGTGTGTGAGTGAGTGAGTGAGTGAGTGAGTGAGTGAGTGAGTGAGTGAGTGAGTGAGTGAGTGAGTGAGTGTGCGAGTGAGTGAGTGAGTGATACTGCAAATACTGAAACTGACCTAATAAAGAAAAAGAGACCAGATGCAATCAAACGAAAAGGTTGCGCTTAATACCATAGCAGGTGAAGCTGCAATCTAATTAGGTTTTTGAAATCTGCTAGTGATCATTTTCACAAATTCAAAACGTGGCATTTACCAAATTCTGTGTGTCGCAAAAGCGAAAAAAACTGAGGTATTCAGAGCAGAGGGAAGTAAGATGATAGTTGTAATATTTTTTCTACTGCTGTCATTAGCGGCGGACAGCGGCATATTGTTGCCACAAGCGGCACATTCTTGTCCTCTTAGCGGTACCTTCAGGCGGCCTACGCTGGCTTCCCCGGGCCCTCGTTGCCAGGGCCACCCACATCTCTCTCAGGTCTAACCTCCTTCATTTTACCGCGGCAATTATCAAATTTCTTCCCGTCCAAATACATTACTTCTACTAACTATACCATATTTGTTCAATTTAATACAATAGCCCAATTTCAATAACCGTGTTTAAATTTCATACAAACAACCCCGAAACCCCCTGCAGAAACCAATCTGCCAATTTGCCTGCCGCGACGCGTGCTTTAACTGCGTGATACGCAGCCAAGCCAATTCGAATTCTCAATTTTCGAAGCAACCACCAATTGTGTATTTTTGTTTTAAGGTTTGTTTTTAAATTAAAGGTTTTAAATTTTATGATTATTGATTTTCAAGTACGTAAGATTACTAAAAAATACAATATAATTTTTAAAAAAAGTGCAAAATCGCCTGATAAAATGGGAAAACGTGTTGTAAACATTTGCCCCTGTTTCAAGCTGTATTTTATTATTGTTTATGAGTAATTTAGCACATTTTATTTGTTTTCTCAAACTGGATTTTCGGATTTTTATAGCAACAGTTGAAAATTAGCTTTTCCGATGTCTTCCCTTGTGAAATCGGCAATTGTAACCTGAATTTTTGGACTATAACCATTAAATTGGAGCCGTTTCGCTATTTTTTTATTTAAGTCTTGGTAATACATCGTAAATTAAGCCATAAACGTAAGAAAGTTACTGAATCTCTAAAAATATGCGTATTTTTTCTTCTGGGTTATATCGGATTTTCGAAAATGGGTTTGAAATTGGTTTTTTGATGCTTTTGTTATTTTAATATTTGCATTATGAAATAAGCATAGATTAATATTATTTCATTACATCCCCGAATTCCATATTTCCGCGTGGTGCCTGTTTTTGCCAGGTGGACGCGGTGTGGGATTTGTGATCGATTTTTGTGGCCAATCGCCTCGGTTTGGAGCTGTTTGCCGTACAAATTTCAGTTCAGTGTGCTTTGAACCGTTTTTGGAAACGTATGGCCTCCAGAAATTCGCCGCTTTGGCGACCTCAACCCGCTGTGCCGCCTTTGACAACCACAGGCCGCGTTTTTAGAATCACAGTTTGTTGTAAACCGAATTTGGCATTCCTAAATGCAAATCGATGATGTTGACACAGTTGTTCACATCCAGATTTGGAATTTCCCACACCCACCTCAAATTAGTATTGATTTACTTGCTATTTCTGCTCCATGTTCCTATTTCTTGCGTTTCACGAGTCTTAGACCTTTAATTCTTTGTTTTGGACCTTTAAATTCTACTTTTCAGCCATGGCTCACGGGGACGGCTTATCAGGAGCCGAATATCTCGCTTCCATCTACGGAACCGAAAAGGACAAAGTCAACTGTTCCTTTTTCTTCAAGGTGAGCTCTCTCTCTCTCTCTCTCTCTCTCTCTCTCTCTCTCTCTCTCTCTCTCTCTCTCTCTCTCTCTCTCTCTAACCCTTCCCATTCCAGACAGGAGCCTGTCGCCACGGAGACAAGTGTTCCCGTTCCCATCACACGCCCACCTTCTCGCCCACCGTCGTTTTCAAGAACTTCTACCACAACCCAGTCGTCGATGTGCGCCAAGCCGATGCCTTCGACAGTGAGTTTTCTAAATTTTGTTTGTTGTTTTCTTCTTTTTTTTTCAGAAGTCGGCCAGAAAAACGTAGAGGAGCAGAAGTATTTCGACGAATTCTACGAGGAGGTCTTCGGCGAGCTGGAGAGAAAGGTCAGTCGTGCTTAAAAGTAACTAAAAGTTGTAAAAACAGAATATGGTGTAACCAACGGAACTGTAATCTGTCAGACGACAAAAATACAGTATGATTCACATGCGCCGATGGGTGTATGACCATACGTGAACAAGCTACCTGTGGGGTCCGTTTTGCGCGATCCCCCACAATACAAATGAGGCGTGTGGCGCGAGACCCCCCCCCAATAGGAAATTTGTCTCGGCGCAACCCCCTCTACCGAATCTGCGGGCAATCCTACTTGTGTTTAAAAAATTTTGATGGAACAATGGGTAATTTAAATAGCGGCATCACATTATTCATTTTATACAATGGGTAATTTAAATAGCGGCATCACACTCATTTCAAAAAAAAAAAAAAAAAAAAAAAAAAAAAACTGCCGAGGTAGAATTGGCGGCCACTATAGTAATGCAACCTTTTCCGCCAACAGTATGTCGGAAATCATGGAACTTGTTTGATTCACGTCATCAATTCACGACATACCTAGACACGTGGTGCTTGCGGAACCTTTCGGAGGGGTTCTGATTCAGGGGGCCTTGTAAAACTGAGAGTGTCGTTGATTTTTAGAGCCCCATCCTTTTGCGGGGCCTTGCTTTTTCGAACCCCTCCGTACCGTGTCCAGGTATGATTCACGAAAATATTGACACGTTGCAGTAGTCTTTGACACAGTAATCGATATTTTTTGGTTGAAACCGTTATGTGCGCAATGAATATTCCCTGTACCAAATGGTATGTGCAGTAATTTCGGCACGCGATCTGTAATTGTGATCTTATGCTGTTAAGGGAAACATATACCGTAAACGGCAGTCGATGTTTATCTACCGTAACAGTTGTTAAAAGAACCTTTACATTAGAATTACGGACTATTGTAATTCAAATAAAGCCTATTGGACTCTAAAATATGCTCTGGTAATCGTCGACACATTTGAAGCAACCATACATGAACAAGCTACCCGTTTGGTCCATTTTCGCGACTCCTACATTACACATTCGGGGTATAGCGCAAGGCCCCCCAAGTGAGAAATTCGGCTCGGCGCGACCCCCTCGACCGAGAGTCACGATCGATGTTTTTCTATGGAACCAGCCATCATAGAAATAGATCGATCGTGATTTTTGGTGGAGGGGGTCGCGTTGAGCCGAATTTCTCACTTGGGGACTTGCGCCATACGGCGAGTGTGTAATGTGGGGGGTCACGCAAACGAGCCCCACGGGTAGCTTGTTCGTGTATGACAACCGCGAAGCCGTGAATCCGCGTTGGCCAACTTTCTACAAAGTGTGCTTAAAAACACGACTTCATGTTAAAAACAAGGCATATTTTCTCATAAAATTTTTTTTCAGTATGGCGACGTCGAAGAGATGAACGTGTGTGAGAACATCGGAGAGCACATGGTCGGCAACGTCTACGTCAAGTTCTCTCGCGAAGAAGACGCCGAAAAGTGTTCGAAAGACGTGAACGAGCGGTGGTACGTTCATTTTATATCTTCTTTTTTCTTGTCTATCAATTTATTCAGAGTTATCAATTTATTCAGAGTTCAGAGCGTATTTTGAAGGGGGCGCCGCTAGTTTCTCTCTGCCACACAAGCACTCTGTAGTTCACCGTAGACATTCCAGATTTACAGAGACTTACAGACACTTTTCCCTATCAACTTGTTCGGAAAAATACAGAGAATTCAGGCGATAATTGACATGTTCAGGTGCGCTGCACCCAACTGGATCGCTCTCCTCCCCGGCCGCCGCCGCTTTGCCCTAAGTGCGTTTTCATTCGCGCCCCGAAGCAATTCAGACACACCGCGCATTTCTCTCACTGCGAAATTGTGCACCTTTAATCTTAAAAAATAAATATTCAGGTTCAACGGGCAGCCGATCTACGCGGAGCTGTGTCCGGTGACGGATTTCCGCGAATCGCGTTGTCGACAGCACGAAGTGGTCACCTGCAACAAAGGAGGGTTCTGTAATTTCATGCATCTGAAGGCGATCAGCCCCCAGTTGGGAGACAAGCTCTACGGACGCAAAGGGCGCAGGTGTGTTTTCGCATATTTATCTACGATATTGATTTCATTGGTAATTAGGAGAAGCTAGAATTAAAAAAAAGTGTTCTGAAGTCTCTAGAAGTGTGTAGTTCGACGTGAACGCTTTAATGTTGTTTCTAACATGCCGCTGGTGCCAGCTGGCTGTAACAGTTTTCACATTCGAGCTATTTCTAAATGATCTTTTCTTGTTCACAGCTTGCTGTTTATATTAGAACACCGATACTTTAAAGGACTGCGTGTGCTAGAACAATTTAAACGAAATCTCAGGAACCAGAAGTTTTCATAAAATGGTCTCAATTAACAATTTGTAGCACTAATTTGTAGCAAAGAATTACCTCCTCGGAAAAAATTGTCGGTTCCCAAAGAGTTGCACTAGAGTGTTTCCAATGAAGCTCTTTAAGATTACAATAATCTGATCAATTAAAAATATATAGTTAAAAATATTTTGAAAACAAAGTCTTATGTTCGCCTCTTGACAGTTTTATCCTGCCACGAAACGAGAAAATTAACCGCGCCCTGTTTGCATTCCGCTGTGTTCACCGTTGCGCGGAGCTCCTACGGATGCCGCCAAACTGAAATCATATGCTGATTGCGGAAATGTGAAAAGTATGCTCTGTCGTATACTCATTAGACTACGAACTTCAATGTCAACTGAGGATCACTAGAACATCCTAATTTTATTGGCATGATTTCAATTTGGCGACAGCTATAACTGCGGATTTGTCCGGACATTTGAAACGAAAACGACTACTATCCGCGCCACTACCCGGATCTATAAAGGGAAAGCTGGCTGTGCCCGATGTCGACGAGCTGTGCTTTGTGATTAGAAATCTTTCGTATTTTAATACTTTTAAAATCTATTTTTGAAATTCACGAAAACACCTTCGCTGTGATACCTTGTTTTTCACTGGAACGAATGTTTATTAAAACTTATTCCTTTCTTTCAGAGCCGACGCTGCTGGTCACTACCCGTCTCAGCGCGGCGGAGGCGGCTACGGTGGTGGCGGTGGCTACCGCGGAGGCGGAGGCGGCGGAGGTCGTTACGGAGGAGGAGGCGGTGGCTGGAACCGCGACAGGGACCACGGAGGAGGAGGCGGCTACGGAGGAGGCGGCGGAGGTGGCTATGGAGGCGGAGGCTACGGCGGAGGCAGACGCGACCGCTACGACAACGGCGGCGGAGGCTTCGAACGCCGTCGTTCACGCTCCCGCGACAGACGCCGTTATTAATTCCGAAAGGCGTGCAATCTGTAATTATTTATTGAGTGATTGTGGGTTTCACCGGAATAAATATCAATCGATAGTCTCCCTTATTCGCTTTTTTATGGCTTTTAAAGCCAATTTTACCTCATTCATTTGTTTGTTTTGCACTATTATTCTATCGTTTGCTCCCAGAGATGAACTCAAATTTCCCACATAACAAGAAAAGGACGCTCTATGTGGGAGGCTTCGGAGAGGACGTCAATGAAAAGGTCGGTTTTTATTTTGTATTAAAATTACAATTTTGTAGATTTTGATGGCGGCCTTTATCCCGTTCGGAGAGGTGGTGGCCATCTCCATTCCCATGGATTACGAGTCGGGAAAACATCGCGGATTCGGGTTCGTTTTTCTATTTTTGTATCGACTCTAGGTATTTATTCGGCAGGATTCCACGGAAATTTCGGTGGTAGCGAGCCAATTTTGGCGGAAAAATTTCTTAAATACCGTTGTTTAGGTCGCAAAATTGGGCGGCTTTGGCGAAAATTCAAAAATAAATTTAAGCGAAATCAGAAAGCCTCATTTACGCCTGGCTTGATTAAGATATCTTCCCGCAAAAGTTGGCTCGCTGCCAAGAGCATTTTTTTTTATCGCGGTTTGAGTACGCAACAATGAACAACTGGAAATGAGAGTAAAAAAAAGAGAAATAACGGAGAAAGCCAATTTTAGCCGTGTTACTGTGAAAAAAAGCAAAATTCAATTTAAAAGAGTTTGGAAATGTCCGTTTTCCACTTCTGTAATGCAGTTACGCATCCAGATTCGAAAATGTTAAAACAAATGTAAAAAAACAGAATTTAAAACGCAATTAATTTATCACGGGCCGAAGATTTTTTTACAGCCGGCCCGCTTCGGCCCGTTTACTCGCACAGCCTGTTGAAACTGTCACCCACGCGACCAAGGTTCGATCCTGGTCGGGGCACTTAATTTTTGCTAACTTAGAATTACTTCAAATATATAATAGAAGTATTATAAAAGAGTTTGGGTTTTTAAAAATTTATTGAAGCTAAAATGAGGATTTAAAGAAATTTTAATGTGACAAGTTTACAAAACTGGCCGAAACGTGCCTGGCGGACACTTTTTTCTCAGCACGCGAGTCTGTCCTTCTCGTGAGACCCATGCCGACGCCCCCTCTCATATAGCAGAAATGTTTTTAAAAAAAATGTTTTGTTGATTTTAATAAGAAACTTTGTCACATTTTCAGATTCGTCGAATTCGAGCTACCAGAAGACGCCGCGGCGGCCATCGATAATATGAACGACTCGGAATTGTTCGGCAGAGCGATTAGGTCCGTTTCCACTCTTGTTTTCCACACTAATCTCCACAATTTCCAGGTGCAATTTCGCTCGTCCTCCGAAGGCGACGGAGCGCTCTTCTCGCCCCATCTGGGCCGACGACGAGTGGCTCAAAACGTACGGAAAGGGCTCCGGCCAGGCGGATGCCGAAGGAATGGGCGGCGCCGTCGTTTCCAGGGGAGGACCCTCTTCCTCACTGCCACGCGTGTATCTGGGCGTCAAGATCGGAATCAGGTGAGATTTTCGGGTGATTTTGAGCGGACAGAGGTTCCCCGGGGCGGACTTCTGTTGGCTGAAGCGGTCTGAGGCTGTCCGGAGCTGCCTAGAATGTTAGAAGGGGCCTGAGGGTGCCATATGTGTCGTGACGGCCCCAAAAATGTTTTGATTTTTCGAAAATAGCGGTCTGGCGGCCTATTGTTGCTTGAGGCATGTTGTAGCTGCCTCAGGCTATGTCCCGATTTTCGATAATTTAAATCGGCCTGCGAGTGTCAAAAGCGGCCTTCTGCTGCCAGAGGCGGCTCTTTTCTTTATTATTCCTCAAAAACCGTCGATTTTCAGGTACATCGGCCGTATTGTGATCGAACTGCGCACGGATGTGACGCCGTTAACCGCAGAAAACTTCCGCTGCCTGTGCACAGGAGAGAAGGGCTTCGGCTTTGAAGGTATGCGGCCTAATGTTGCCATAAGCGGCCCTTGGAGCGGTCTACAGTGGTTCCTAGGAGCTCTTGGTTACCGTAGCCTACGGTTGGCCTGAGCGGCTTTTGTCTAAGGCAGCGCGGGCTACTTTTGACCTGGGCGGCTTATGATTAGGGAGCGCGGTCTACGGCTGACCTGGGCGGCTTATGAACGCAGTCTGCGGTTGGCCTGGACGGCTTCTGACTAGTGCAGCGCGGCCTACGGTTGTCCTGAGCGGCGATATTAATTTTTCTTAGCATGTCTCCCTTTTTAGGCTCAACGTTCCACAGAATCATCCCGAAGTTCATGCTGCAGGGAGGAGATTTCACCAAGGGCGACGGAACCGGCGGAAAGTCCATCTACGGCCCCAAGTTTGAGGACGAAAATTTCACCGTAAGTGGAATTTTATGTTTTGAGAATTTCTTTATTTTCAGCTGAAGCACACCATGCCGGGTACGGTATCGATGGCCAATTGTGGTCCCAACACGAATGGGTCGCAGTTCTTCGTGTGCACGGAGAAAACCGACTGGCTGGATGGGAAACACGTCGTGTTCGGACACGTCGTCGAGGGAATGAACGTCGTCCGGCAAATCGAACAGCAGGTGGGGGGCTAACTATCTTTCGCAGTTTAGCACATTTTTTTCTCACACTTTTGCACTTGCCGGTCGTTTTCTTGCAATTTTGCACTTTTTTGTTTCCCAGATTTAGAACATTACGTATGATAATCCCCGTTCCATATTGCCCACAATCTGTTTTCACAACAAAAACATTGAAATGGGGATTATCATGTGTGTAATTCTAAATCTGGAATGCAAAAAGTGCAATAAAACAACCGGTAAGTGCTAAAGTGCAAGAAAATAGCGCTAATTTGCTAAATTCTCCTTCGTAAAAAATAAAGCAGATTTCAAATTTCCCGTTCTCTGCCCAAGAGCACTTGTTTTTGCTACCCCTGGCTGAACACAACTCACCGCCAAAGCGAAACTGCCGGCAGTTTAAAGGTCTGCCTGGATATTTTCAAATGAAACTTTCCGTTTTTCTTTCTCGAATATTAGAAAACTTTCTTTAAGTTTTTCTTCACATTTTTTTTATATCTGTACACTTGAAGAAATCACGGCAATTATTTTATGTCGTGAAAGTTCCTAAGAAATTTCATAAGGTAGTCCCACGACCTGTACCTCAGTGATGAAATTTTCGTAGCTTCCGAAAGAATTGCTATAGATCATAGGTGCTTTGAACTTCTAGGTCAGTGAACAAGTTGTTTGGATTGGGTTGGGGGTGGGTCCCGAAAAAGCCCATGTTTTGGGTGAACTTCGATTGGGTTGAGGTGTTGTTTAATCAGTGGGAGGAAGATATAGTGGTTTAAGGACATAATAAGGTGAATAATGAATAAAATTGGGAAGAACAAGGTTTAATTGTAACAATGAAGCATGTGCCAGTGTAGGGGAGGTGCTAACCGTATTTTCGAAAGTGCTCCGTCTTTGCGAAAATGTCGTACGTAGCCGGTTTTTTCTATTTGGCAACCCAATTGAAATTAATATGAACGTTAATTTTAAGTTTAGGGTATGCATTGTAAACCTCATGAATCGCTCAGATATTGGTTAAAACAGAAAACCCAATCCATGCGTGGTTAATGAGAAATAAGGGCATTTCCCGGAATTAAAGAAATGCACACCTAACATGTCTTTAAATGTATGGATTGGGTTAGCTATTGTTATTCAACATCTGTTATCATCTGGTTGTCAATTATGAAAGCGGTATGAATAGCTGAAACCGCACCATTTTTCTTGGATTCGGTTTCCAAGGGCCCTTGTGTAGGTCTGTTGATCATTTTTACACCAATTTCAATTTACTTCCCAACATTTTTTTAATATAGGTAATGTTTTTTTTTAAGGTAATGGAGCGAAAAACTCAAGACGTACTCACCACCTATGCTATAGATACACCCTCTAAACATATTTTTAAATCCAAAAAAATGAAAAGTTGACGAGAAAGAGAGACGGAAATTTAGGGACCCTTATTATCAAACACAATTAGAGCACACAAAATTCCGATTTTCTCTTTAATAATGTTCCACTCGGCATATCTGCATACAGTCCTATGAAGAAAAAAAAGTGCCGCTCTTGGCGCGTTGAGTGAAAATGTTGAAATTTTTTTTAAAACCCGAGTTACCCACAAATTTCAGGGAAGTCCCTCCGGGAAGCCGTCGATGGTTGTGAAGATCGTGGAGTGCGGTCAGTTGGAGGAGACGGGAGGCGGCGGCCAACAAGCCTCCATGGAGTCAGCCGAGGAGGCAGAGGGAGAGGAGGAAGCCATGGAGGACGCCTAGTTTTGATTCTCACTTTGTTGATTCTCAATTCATTGTTGTGTTTATAAACTTCCCGGTATTTCGCGTTCTATTAATTGAGTATTCGGTAATTTCCGATTTTCCCTACCTTTATTTCCTTTTTGTATTGTAATTTCGCTAATTCTCGTTGCAGATGGGTAGTAAAACCGGTGGAAACACCGAACCGATGCCGTTTGTGCGCAAGTGGGGACCGGCTGCGACTGAAGAAGAGCAGCCGGCGCAGGAGCAACAACAACCCGCTCTCTACGACCCCCTCGCCAATGAAGGTTCGTTCAATGAGCTTTACAAGTTAAAAGTTAACCGATGCCCAAAATTGATTATTTTTTGAGAATCGTGAGAAAAAAGTTTATACTTCTAGCCCATCGACCTTAACCTGAAATCTTGGACATTAGCATTACTTTCAATAGGCAATTATGCAAAAATAGGAAATTTTTAAGTCTACCCTTGTAATAACACGTTGAAAATGCAAGTTTTGGCCCGTAGCATGTTAAAGGACTGCCTCCTGTTAAACGTCGGGCAGGAATTGAAACTTTCCGACTCTTGCAATTTGGACTTTCTGGATGGTTTTTTGATTTTCTGGCTTTAAATGGTAGACAATACAATAAAGTTTCGGAGGCAATTTTGGCGGAGCTGGAAATTCACGTAAACAAAAGATATAAAACATAAACTACAGAACTCAAAGGGTATTTTTTTCGGCGGATCTGAAAAAAATGCTTCCAAAACTTTGATTTATTTGCTATTTTTTAAGAAATTCAAAGAACAATGTGGGTCCCACAACCAGGGGTGGACGGGGCCCAAACAGGGCCTGAGGCTTTTTCGGGCATAACTATTTTCATACTCAATATTTTTTTATTCTGAAAAAAGAAAACGAGAGAACGTTCGAATATCTTTTGCAGGATGTGTATACTTTTGTCTATTTCTTTTTGGATTTTGTACAAAAGCAGTCTAAAGGCCAAATAGGGCAGGCTCCGCGGGGCCTTAGGTATACTACTCGCCCATAGAGCTTGACCGGAAATATTCGGTATTAGCATAGTTTTTAATCATAAACAATGGGCATTTATGCAAAAATGTGAACTTGTGAATCTGTCATTGCTCACGCTAATTAGCTTAGATTCGCAGGTTCTTTATACTTTCGGTCAAGGTCTATGGGCGAGAAGTATAATAACTGTTTAGACGAATAAAAACCTGCAAAAACCAAAAATTAAAAATATAGTATAAAAATCATGAAATAGCTATTGGAATGTTCTCTCGTTTTCTTTTTTCAGAATAAAAAAATATTGAGTATGAAAAAAGTTATGCCCGAAAAAGCCTCAGGCCCTGTTTGGGCCCCGTCCACCCCTGCCACAACGATTTGAGATGAAAAGATTGGCGGGAAGCTCGAATTTTTAAATTATTGCAATCTGCCGCACAGTCTAATCTCGGAATGCAATCTTGTTCGCATTGTTTTGTAAACAACGGACACACTGAAACTGCCCTCCTTCGCGAGCCATGAGCTCCGTCGCTTGGGTCGAAGCGAGACCCGCTCTCTTTAAAAATGGCATATGGGGGAACCTAGCGGAAACCCCGTCGTATTGAAAATTCTTTTGGCGAGCCCGTGCCGTCAAAGTCGGGCTGACGCTCATGTATGCCCATGGCTGTTCTTAGCGGTGATTTTTAAATGCTGCGCTTATAGCTGATAAAAATTGTATATTTTTCCGTTAATTGTGTTGTTTCAGTTGCCGGACCGGCGCCTCCTCCGCCGGATGGCTCCTCCTTCCCCTCTCGTAGCAGCAAGAGGGACCGCAGTCGTTCCCGTTCCAGGGACAGGAAGAAGGACCGCAAGAGGGATCGTTCCCGGTCCCGCGACCGTGACCGTCGTCGTCGCTCCCGTTCCCGCGAGAAGCGCAGCAAGAGGAGTCGTTCCCGCTCGCGCGACCGCAGAAGGAGCCGATCCAGGGACAGGCGCAGCAGGTCCAAGGATAGGAGGAGCCGGTCCAGGGACCGCAAGAAGTGCGTTTTTCGTTTATTTCTTGACAGCTGTTCTTTTATAGAGAACCCACCCCGGAGCCCGCTCCTGTGCCCACAGGGCCTCGGGAACCCGTCATCAACCCACTGTTGCGTCCGGAAGTCGGTAAGTAATTTTTCTTTTTTTATGAATTTCCCCAAAAATTAACACATGATGCGAGACGCATCTAATGAATTGATTTCATTAAGCTCTAACTTTGCAAGACATTTTCAGAAACCAAATAAATGCAAAAAAGTGTCTACGAATTTATGTTTCAACTCAAGAATAGGGGGGAGGTTGTATGGAAGAATGTGCTTTCTGGGAACTTATTTTAACGCAAACCGACCGATCGAAACCAGTTTCTCAGTAGAAATTCACGCACATTTCTTTCAATTTATACCTGTGATCGGCCGGCCATTCGTAGTTGAGACAACTTTTTGGGAATTTAACAAAAACTTGCCGCTGGAAATTACATGCCGACATTTGTTATTGTTACGCGATTTTTGACTATTGCTGGACAGGGAGCGTTTGGGGCTCGATGCGTAAGTCCCCTAAATGGTGCCTTGAAGGCCATTCGAGCCCCCTATAATTTTTTGTTACCATTTTTTATCAAACTGCAAATTACGTAGGTACCACAAGCACTTCACGGCCATATATGTTTCTGACACAGACGAGTTTACTATAGAAATTCAACAATAAAAATTGTGTACGATTCAAAAACTTGGAATTTGTCGCCAATAAACTAAAATAGAAGATATCTTTATCTTTAAACATTAAGACCTTAACCCTAACGATAAGTTTATATCTCATGTGAACGTTAACCAAATTACAATTTTAGACATAATTATGTTATTTAAATCGATTTGAAAAGAATGAAGGCTTGAATAATTCTCAGCGGGATGGTCCTGAAAACAGGTTTTTCGTTTTTGTCTTTGTTCAAACTCAATTTTTTGGTACTGATTAAAGATTGGAAGGATATATCAATTGTGCGTTGTTTGGTGCTTTAAAAATTAAAAATACTTGAAGTTTTCCGTTTGGCCCAGCCGGGTCGTGCGGCTCTCCCGACAATAATTTTCGAGTATTTTTAATTTTTAAGACATCAAACCACGCTGAATTGATGTATCTTTCATATTACTTTTTTCAGAACCAAAAAGTTGAGTATGAACAAAGCAAGACCTGTTTTCACGGGCCGGCCCGTGGAGAACTCCCGGACGAGAATTCGGACCGGTCCATGTAAAATGTTAAACCCAGTTTTTTTTGCACGTCTCGAAAAAAAAAATAATAGTCCGACTCTCTAAAACTACTCAACAAACTCCTCTTTTTCAGTGGCTGCGCAGGCGGAGGCTGCTGCCGCAGGCGTTGCTGCGACGGATGGCGCCGCCGCCCCCTCAATGGCCCTGGTGTCTCTTGTAAAGAAGAGGGAGAGGAAGAGTCGCTGGTCGGAGCACAAGAGCTTCGTCCCCGGAATGCCCACAATGCTGCCCGCCGATATGCCAGACGAACAGCGGACTGCCTATCTCCGTAAGTTCAATTTTCCTTTTTGTAAAACCACCAAAAACGGGTAAGAGAATGAGGTAGGTCCTCTTTTTGTAATTTTTTAATTTCTATTTAATTTTGTATTTGTAATTTCCTTGTTTAATGATGTACACGGCTGTGCCGTGCATTTCAGTTCAAATGGAAGTCGAAGACGCCACCAGGAAACTCAGATTGGGAGATTTCGCAGGACCTGCTGATCCAGCTATGAGGCTAGTCTAGTGTTACCGACTCTTACACACACGTCAATTCAGAGAAGTTTAACACGCTTTTTGCGCGTTTTAGCGTTTTTTTATTGGTTTTCTTTGCTTTTTGAGCTTCTTTTTTGGGGTATAAGATATATAATAAACAGACAAATTAAAGGGAGCAATCTTTAACTTTAGGGATTTACCAGACTTCGCTGTGGAACCCCTTTGAAAGTGGAGGCGCAAAAATAATAATAAAAGTTGAAGCATTCTGAATCTATTTTGCCAATATTTTCAAGACACTTTAATCATTGTATTTTCAATGACATTCACCGATAAATGGTAGAAGAAAGATGAGTTCCAAAGTTTTGCATTTCGCCCGAAATTAGGTTTTCTCCTATATTTTTTTTGTAAAACATAGCAAATTATTTCGAACATATTTGATAATGTTTTCATCAAACTGTGCTTTATGGCGAAATTCAGCGCGGATGACCAAAAGTTAAAAGGGGCTACTTCAGTTTTGCACCCAAAAGTTACGGGGGGGGGGGGGGGGGGTCCGTCAACTGTCACAGTCTCCCGAGGTATGAAAAATACTTTTAGAAACTCGTTCATTTGGTTCCCAAGGTATGTGCGTGTTCCACTCAATTGGAATATTGGGGGCTTATTTAGTTCACCTTTGAAAAACTACTTCAGTCGATTTGTCTGCTTAGATTGTCTGAGTGTCATGTAGTTAACTGTAAGAACAACATGAAAACTTTGGCACGATGTGCCGATTTGTTTTTCGTAGCAACAAAAATATGATAATATTAATTGCATCAACGCTGTAAATGTGTATGAATAATATGCAACGTTAATAACAGATGTTATAGAATGCAACTGATTTGAGTGGGTCGCATCAGTTATGCCACACCCAAAATCAGTACGCCGAATTTACCCCCAAACAATTTTCAAATCAAACGAGAAAAATCACAATATCTGAAAGCTAAACGAACATTGTTTAAAAACAGGTTTTCAAATTCTTTCTCAGAATTCAAATTTAAACATTCACGTCATGTTTCTCGTTGGAGGCATATACGTTTATGAAGCGAATTTAATTGCAAAGAATGAAATCTTTTGGCGATTTCGAATTTACAATACACAGAAAACACTCTTTGATGAATTCTGCTGCAAAAGTTTGCTTCTGAAGCTCTAAAACCCTGATTGTTCTGCCCCCTATGGTCCTTTCATTGCCTCTCCCTAGACTTTTCACTGTCGGTGCACCTAACCTAATCCCAGTGTGTTTCAGTCGATCCATCTCCGGCGACGCTCTGCAAATAATCCCATTTTCAGAGCTTAACCAATCCTTTTTAGCTCGTGCTCTCTCTCGTCCACCTAGGCTCAAATAATTATATTTTTTAGCTCGGGCTGAGGCCGTCGCCGCGGAAAACTAATCACATTTAATCATTGATTTCAGCGAGTAATTTGTGAAAAAAATAACCATAAAAATATAGATAAAAGGGTGGCAGGAGGGAGCTAATTTTCGGATTTCAGAAGCCCTTCGCCCGAACCAACGTACGACGCGAATGGCAAGAGGCTGAACACGAGAGATGTGAGGAAGAGACAGGAAATGGAGCAGTTCCGCCACGAGAAGATCCAACAACTAATGAAGATCAACCCCATGTACAGACCGCCCACCGATTACAGGTAGGTATTGGAAGAAATAAGCCGTCAAAGAGGAATTTCCACCGGAAAATGAGTAATAATCGGTCGTTTTGGGGCGAAAATGAGTTTTCGTCTAAACATTTTCCAGACATGGGCCCAAGGATTGCGCTATAATTTTTGTGCACCCCTATTTTGTTGAGAAAATGGTTACTTCTTGAGTGGCATACCGTCCTTCGTACCAGACGGGTGTCAATAGGGACCGAAATGACGTCATTGTAGCCTTACCCCGTCTTTTCAATGTTGTAGTGCAATTGACGGGTGCGCCAATGATCCTATTGACATCATTTTGAGCTTTGTTGACACCCGGCTGGCACGACATACATCCATGTCGGCGGTTTCCAAACAATATATCTAAAAAAAACAATAATTCTGGAAATGTTTTGTCTCGAATTTGAAAAAAAAACGAGGTTTTTGACAGTTTTTTTTTTTTAAATTTCTGTAATAATTTTTTTTTCGATAAGTTATTTTTTTTTAAATAAATTTTAATGTTATTTTTTTTTGTTTATTACAAAATTCTTGAAGCCACAAACTGTGGCCCTTTAAAATCACGTCAATTTTCCTTTTCCAGGGCTCCTAACATCAAGCTGCACGACAAGGTCTGGATTCCCCAGGACGCCCATCCGGAGCTCAACTTTGTCGGGCTTCTGATCGGCCCTCGCGGAAACACCCTGAAGAGTTTGGAGACGGAGACCGGAGCCAAGATCATCATCAGGTATCGTTTTTTCTTTTCTTCTTTTCGTCTAAAATTATGGTCCTACGGTGAAAATGATTGTCCACAGTACCACAGAATCTTTTAAAATGGCCCGCTTTCAGAGGTAAGGGCTCGATCAAGGAAGGAAAACTGGCCAACAGGATGGGTCCGATGCCGGGAGAGAACGAGCCTCTGCATGCCTACGTCACCGCTGGAGATCAGGCTACGATTAAGAAGGCCTGCGACAGGGTGAGCTCTCTTTTTCATCTCTCTCTCTCTCTCTCTCTCTCTCTCTCTCTCTCTCTCTCTCTCTCAACTCCTCCTTTTCCAGATCCGTCAAATCATCGCCGAAGCCACCTGCATCCCCGATGGCCAGAACGCTCTCCGCCAGCTCCAACTCCGCGAACTGGCCCTCCTCAACGGAACCTTCCGCCCCGAAGACCTTCTGAAGTGAGCTTTTCCTCATTTTCCGCTTCAATCTCTTCATTTCAGCAGCACTCGTTGCTCCAACTGCGGTTCCGACGAACACAAGTCCTGGGAGTGCCCTGAGGCGCCGAACGTCACCGCCAGCATCATCTGTGCCGCTTGTGGAGGTGGGAATCTTACAAATTTCGCCTTAAAGTTGTATTTTAGCCGCTGGTCACTTGACGAAGGATTGTAAGAACCCGCGTCCGGGAGGATTCGACGCCGGCGCCATGCAGGGATTCGCATCGATGGACTCGGAATACTCGGCTCTGATGGAGGAACTGGGCGAGAGGCCGAAGGCGCCAGGAGCCATGCCCATGGTCGACCCGGCGGCGGCAAAGAACCAACAACAGCCGTTCCAACTGCCCGGACAGGCAAAGGTAGGGAATGAGGGAGGAATTGAGCAAAAACGGAGAGACTTGACTCCCTTTTTACCCTCCAGCGTCGTGTCATTTCTTGTCCTTTCAAAGATTTTCACCAAGGGAGGGGCGTAAATCACAGCCATACAGGAACAAGCTACCTGTGGGGTCCGTTTTGCGCGACCCGCACAATACAAATGAGACGTGTGGTACGATGCCTCCAAATAGTGAACTTGGCTCGGCGCGACCCCTCAGCTAAAAATATCGGTTGGATGTTTTTTCTATGATCGCATTCCGCGGTTCAATGAAAGATCGGGACATGTTAAAGGACTGCCTCCTGTTAAACGTCGGGCACGAATTGAAACTTTCCGACCCTTGCAATTTCGGCTTTGTGGATGGATGGTTTTTTTTAATGATCTTCTGGCTTTAAATGGTAGATAGGCAGTTTCTGATTCAATTTTGGTAAATCTGAACACACGGGAGTCATTTGGAATAATGCCTGTTAAACCGCGATTTGTCGTACTAGTGCCAGTCAGCTGATGCAAAAATACTCTTCGTCATTTCAGTCCTTTTTTGCGTTAAAAATAATTATAGCTTCGCATGAATAGATAAAATAAAAGAAGTTTGTATTGGGGAAATCTTTTCAAACAGTCAATTCAATACTTGGTTTTAGGGACCCGGCTACGGAGGACAGAACCGCGGAGGTACCTTCAACCCGTTCGACCCGCGCAGTGGATTCAACCCCTTCGAGCAGAACCCTCGTCAACAGTCCGCTGCCAGTGAGTTTTTTTTTTTACAATAAATATACATTTTATACTTGAATAACATTTAATTAAAAATGTTCAGGTTACGCTGCTCAAGCTGCAGCCGAGTACCAGACGCCAGCCGGATTCTACGCAAGTCCCGGCGCGCAGCGCGGAAAGAACAACGCCTACGGGGCGGCAGGGTCAGTTTTTTCTTCATTTTTCTGTTACATTCACTATAATGGTGTCATGGCGGCCTTAGCCTATCAGTATCAGTCTCAAAGCGGCCTTAGCCTGCCAATAACTGTTTGACGTCGGCTTTAACCTGCTAGTAAGTGTCTCGAGGCGGCCATCGCCTGCCAGTAACTATTTAAAAGCTGTCTGATCCTGCAAATATGTGTTTCAACGCGGTCTCTGTCTATACGTGTCGCAAGCCGGCCTTAGCCTGCCATTAACTTTCAAAAGCGGCCTTTACCTGCCATTAGCTGTCTCCATACGATCTCTTAAAAACTGCCTCAACGCGGCATTTGTCTGTCAGTAACTGTTTAAAAGCGGCCTGTGCCTGCCAGTGTGTATCTCGTATGTAGCCTGCCCATAACTACCTCAAGGCGGCCTTAGCCTTTCATAAACAATTTCAATGCGGCCTTAGTCTGTCATTATGTCTCCACTAATCGCTCTTTATTTCAGTTGGTACGGCCAGTCGGCGGGAGCGATGCCGGTGCCCGTGCCTCCTCCCCCTCCGCCGATGGGAGGCTTCCCTCCTCCTCCGCCGCCTCCTCCTCCCGTCCCGGCGGCCGATCTCTCTCGTCTGCTCTCCGCCGCTCCCCCTCCGCCTCCTCCCCAGTAGTTCCTCCTTCTCTCTGTCAAATTTCAAGCCCTGTCGTGAGTTACACTTTCCCTCCTCCCCGAGTCATCAGTTTACGTGGTTGTTCGTCTCCTCCTCCCTCCGATAAAGTATTGTTGGCCATCTCTCGCATTGTCTCATTGATTGTGTCTCCAAAGGGGCGTGTGGTGGGGGATTATACGGTGTTTCCACCCGGTTGCCATAGTTGCTAAACCGCCAGCTAGGGCTCCAACCCACCGCGGGAATCTGATCTGCGCCTGTTTGTACCCTGGAGGCAATTAGCCACCACACCAGAGTTCACCCACTCCTCTGCTCTCACAATTACCTCTTTTTCTGAGCAAGTCATCCGCTGATTTCCCACATTCACTGCTTCCTGGGAAAGGGGTTTCGAAATTAACACCCAACGGATTCAAGAGAACGCCCTTTTTTCCCAAAAACAGAAAAGTGAAGTTAATAGACAAATATCGTAAGGATCGCCAGGTTTCTGTATTCGCAGTGGAGCATTCCAGTCTGTTTTTTTTTTCTTTTTAAATTCAGTACAAATTTTGTTGTCCAATGCACATTCTGTAGACAACTTTCACGATTAATTCAAATTCAACCGCTTTAAGTGGGAGATTCTTGGAAATTTACCGAAAGGACCGAAAGGTTGGTTGGGAGAGCGGCGAAAGGACCGAGCGCACGGCCGCGCGAGACGCAGGAAAAGACTTTCCTGCGTCTCGCGCGGCCGTGCGGTCGGTCCCTTCGCCGCTCTCCCAACCGGGCCTGGATTGCCCGTCCTCAAGCCGGAGTGGAGCCCCGTGAGGACGTAGCTCCAACCAAATGGAACACAGAAGTCGTCTACAGTCCCCCGGCCGTCCCAGAAACCTGCGAAGAAGCTGCTTCCCCCAAGGAGAGCTGTACCAGCAACTTGGCCAGGAAGCAAGCCGATTCAAAGGAGAATTGGAACAACTAAGTCAACGTCGTGTGACTGAAAGTCGACAACTGTGATTCATTCTGGCGGTTCAGGGAACAGCCCTAGAGAATAAACCGTATGTATGTATGTATGTATGTATTCTTGGAAATGATCACCTAACGAATGCTAAAAAAAACCCCTTTGCTCTCAAAATCTTTTAAAGGGGCATTTTCATTTCATTTTCGATCGGATACGGTCGGAAATTGTGCGAATGAACTATGCAAAATTGTCTCGCACCCTCCTCATTTTCACAGCTATCTCAGTCAATTAGAATGAATTCGGTTCATTAGCATCCCCTGTAAATACCGGACATGCAGGGCGTACTAACCATCCGCACAATCTGCGGATAGTCGGCCGTTTTTGGACACTTTAAAGCCAGGTCTATCGAAAACGGTACATTTCCGACCCATAGTCATATACATTTTCTTGATGAGTGAATTTTTCTGTCCTAGATGAGCCAATGTTGTAAAGCCCGTCTGACTGTCCCTTTAAAAACCTGCCTTTTACCACTCCTGGTATTCCTAATAGGGCTTTCAAGGAAAATATCTTCATGTTTTTGCCTTTTGTTTTTGCCGTCCATTGATCACGGTAGTTAAAGGGACCGTCAGGGACCTTTTGCAACTTTGGCTCATGTGCAAGAGAAAAATCAGCTGATCAAAAAACTCTATACAACATAGAGTCCAAAATTCCCCGTTTTCGGGATATCTGGCTTCAAAGTGCCGAAAACCGGCCGGCCGTCTGCAGATTCGGCGGATGGCCGCAACGCCTGCATGCACGATGTTTACATGCCAGTCAAATTTCGAAGTTGGCATTCTAATTGGACGAGATTACCCGGAAAATAAGGAGTGTTCCAGACAATTTAGCATATATAATTAGTATATTTTTTTCGACCGTACCTGATGAAAATGAAAACGAAAGGGTCCCTGACGGTCCCTTTAAGAAAAATTTTCCGCCGAAATTGGCTCACTGCAAAGTCCGCCGAAATGTGGGTTTTCGAATGCCCCAATCTCTTTATATTCAACCGCTTCCTACCATCATATTCAACCGCAGGAAGTTTTTGAAATCAACACCAAATTTTCTCATTGTTTAGTTTTTTTCTGCTTCCGTGATGCTTTTTTTAAAGAAAAGAATTATACTTGAATATTTCCATTGACACTGCTTAATGTGTGCTCAAAAAAACGTCAAATTAATGAAACTTACTAGCCCGAAACTAGAAAAAACCATCTGGGAAAATATGTCTAAACTCATAGCTTACATTTCTGCTCGCAATTATAATTTCAAACTGAATTTTTATATTTGTGACTGTGCTTATTCAATACTTACACAGAAAATACGCTAGTAGGTTGGATGTGTATTTTGTAAGTAGCCAATTCTCCTCTGTGTGGTATCGAAATACCCAGGAACAAGCATGGCAAAATTTGGGGCCGGGCCGAGCCGAGAAAAATTTTGAAGCGGACCGGCCCGAAAATTTTTTTTTCGTTTTTTTTTATTTTTACATTGAAAAAAGGCATAAATTTTCGGTTGAGTCGGGGCGGGCCAGGTCGGGCCGGGCCGTGAAAAATTTTGTAGCTGGCAACGGCCCGGGCCGGCCCGTTGCCATGCTTGCCCAGGAGTGCTTGAAAATACGTATTTTCTGCTCTTTCCATGGCACTGACTGTGAAATATAACTAACGTGGAAAGTATCTATTGACACCCACGTGCTCAATAAAACACCTGTCTATCCGTAAATATTAAAATAAAGCGATTTTCCGATCGTTAGTCGAAAGAATGTTGTTATGAACTTCAAACAGTCGTGATTCGTGAAAACCGCCCTCGGACAACCCGTAATTATTGTGTATACATTCATTTGCGCCGACCCTAATCCAATTTTTGTTGTGACGGTCACGGCGTCGAAGGGAGTTCAGTTTAGATGTCCCCCGACTGCAAAGAACGGCCTACGCACTCATGCGGATTATGACCACAACATATTGTGACCTAGTCACAAGACAACATTCTCTTCAGAAGATCATAACACCAAATGATGTTAACTAGATAAGATCTGTTCAAAATTTAAATAAAAAAAAATTTAAGTGTTGATAAACCAAATATTTTTTAAAAATATATATTTTTAAGTAGGGCCACCTTGGACTCGCAGCCACCACGCAACCTAGCGTTTTTCTATGTATGTGTTGAATAACCACAATCACAGATTGAAAATACTCCATATTATTGGAGGTCTGCGAGACAGTTCCTCAAAAATAAATGTACTTTAAATGTTAAAATCTCGTACAATATATATGTCGCTAAATTGGAAGCCGGCCGAAATAGCCTTAATGCAGCATTCATGTAATACACATGCGAAAAGAGCGTGCAAACAGCGAAGACGCAGAGAAAAAGCGGCTTTTCTAGCCAATTTCCGTTTGGCGACGGCTCTGTGAGTTATGAGCCTCGACCAAGCATGGCTGAGGGCCCGGCCGGGTGTTCTATGCGATTCTGCGTGCCTAAAATTAAAAAATGTATACTCTCTCGACTACCGATCGAAAATATCACCTAGTTCAATATTTACATATATACAGGTGGTTTTTGGCATATGGGTGCAATGCGCATGTGGTTTCTTTTTTGACTTTTTATATAGCAGATTTTTGATTTCTACTTTTGTAAATATATATTTTTGTAAATCAATATGTTTATGAAGAAAACGATTTCAGTTTAACCATTTGAACAAGAAAAACTAGATGTGTTAGTCACAAATGCACTCCCACTTCGTTCAATGTTTGCGCACAGACAGGTGTATCTCTCTCTCTCTTCGATTGATGTACTTTCCACGTTTCAGGCGTAAACAACGCACGTAGAGGGCGTAACATCAAGTTCATGTTATTTACACTACTTTATAATCACTCAAAGTTTATGTTGTTTGACCTCGTGTTACAGTTCTGAACATGGCCTTTACGAATTTAGATTTTATCTGTCTGTTTCAGCCGATCTCTGTCTCTGTCTCTGTCTCTGTCTCTGTCTCTGTCTCTGTCTCTGTCTCTGTCTCTGTCTCTGTCTCTGTCTCTGTCTCTGTCTCTGTCTCTGTCTCTGTCTCTGTTTCTCTGTTTCTCTGTTTCTCTGTTTCTCTGTTTCTCTGTTTCTCTGTCTCTGTCTCTATCTGTGCCTATGTCTCTGTCTCTATCTGTGCCTCGATCTCTTTAGTGGAATACCGCGGTTACATTCCTCGGCGATAGACAGTTAGGTAGTTAGGTCAGATAGTAGAAGTCTTCTGCTGATAACAGCCACACGTGGTTTAGTTTACAAACGCAAACAAGAGAACACACGGCTTGCAAAATCTCTCTTTCGGAAACTCTATGCAAGAGAGAAAGAGAGACCGAGACAGAGACAGAGACAGAGACATAGACAGAGACAGAGACAGGGAGTTGTTCCTGTGGGTGGAGCTTGGCATGATGCCATCGTCATCGTCTCCCCGACGCCCCGCCCACTACATATACAGAAAGAGACGCTTTATCAACTTATCTCATTTGATTATGTGCTTGCCCTCATCTCCAGAATTCAAAAAGTGGGCGTGGCTTGGCGCGTAGCCAGCGCGCGCGGGCGCGCGCGTTTTCCCACCCTGTAGCACAGTGCACTTACCGCTGCGATTCGGTTCAGGAGTCGATCACGTGGCGGTTCGGCGATCGATCTCCCCTTCGCTCAGTGAGAGAGAGAATCGGGCGCTCTCCGAAACGTACCGATCGCACAATTCGCACAAGTGCGCCCTTATCTGGCCGGCCTGGCGACCATCCCCGCACCCTTTCTCTCTGTGCCCGCCCCGACCACCATTGATCGTGTGCCCTCTTCTCTCTCGTTCGTGTTTCGACGCGTTTTGATCACAAACAGAAAGCGATTATGGGCAGACAGCTGGAGGAGAAGGCGAGGAAGACCGCGATGAACAACGCCTCCGCCTCACTCTGCGCCGTTTGCGGAGACAAGGCGAACGGCGCACGCTACGGAGCACCCGCGTGCCTCGGATGCATCGTTTTCTTCAGAAGAGCCGTTTGTAAACAAGCAGAATACCACTGTCCCAAGACGAAGAGCTGCGAAATCGTGTTCGGTAAGTCTCTCTCTCTCTCTCTCTCTCTCTCTCTCTCTTTCTCTCTTTCTCTCTTTCTCTCTCTCTCTCTCTCTTTCTCTCTCTCTCTCTCTCTCTCTCTCTTTCTCTCTCTCTCTCTCTCTCTCTCTCTCTTTCCAATCCTCACTCACTTTTAGACCTCTGGTCGAAAAGAATACTTTCATGTTCAGAGATCGGTGTTTAGATATTTTGCCTGTTTTGTCTCTCCCAGATGTACTTTTCCGGACACCCATACAGTCGAGATTCAGTGTAAACAAACCGACGTTTTGGTTTTTGTCGCTTGTGGTGTGTGGGAGACGATAAGAGAAAGCTAGAGAAAGAGAGAGAGAGAGAGAGAAGTTTGAGAGAGAGGGAGAGAGAGAGAAGTTTGAGAGAGACAGAAGACCGAGACAGTTAGAAAGACAGGTATATTTGGAGAGACAGTTAAAGAGCGAAAGAGAGAGAGACAGTATACAAAAAACTGCGACAGTTAGAGAGATACAATTAGGGAGAGACAGAGACATTTAGAGAGAGAGAGAGAGAGAAGTTTTAGAGGGCGAAATTTATAGTTAGAGAGAGACAGAGATATTTAGAAGAGAGAGGGGGTTAGAGAGATAGAGATAGTTACAGTCAGAGAGAGACAGCTCTGTAAAGAGAGTGACAATTAGAAAGAGATCGAGAGAGAGACAGCTAGAGAGAGACAGAGATTTTTAGAGAGAGAGAGATATTTAGTTAGGGAGAGACAAAGACAGTTAGAGAGAGAGAGAAAGAGAGACAGAGAGTGCGATAAAGAGAAAGAGGGAATAGAGGGAAAAAGAAATGAAAGCATGAATGTCTATTAATAAACATACATCTCGTTCCCTAGCAAAAAGAAACAAAAAATCTCCAATCTCTCTTTTTCATTTCCGTAAAAAGTAATGTTTGTTTAGAGTTAGTGGTTAGGCTTTTATTTGCGTCCTCCTCCTTCGCCTCTCTCTCTCTCTCTCTCTCTCTCTCTCTCTCCCTCTCTCTCTCTCTCTCTCTCTCTCTCTCTCTCCCCGTCTCTTTTTCTTCTCTTTTGCAATCTGATCTTCCACACGTATTCAATTGTTTATCGCTAGATTTCGTATTTCCTGGACAGAAATGCCTCGACCTCCCAATCCGTTATCTCTCTCTCCAGGAAAGTGTACTCAAAGTTCTTTGCCCTGGGAATTTGTTTATGTCGTTCTAGTTTCCGCAGCGTAATGTTCTTTTGTGACGCGCGAAGGTCGTTTCCAACGAAGGTATCCCCGCAAAAAACGACGAAAACACCTCTCAGCTTTCGGAGAAATGATAAATTACTTCCTTTTCGGCTGAAATCTCAAGAATCTTTATTTCGAATTGGCGATGACGAAGGCAAAAATCGCTCTTATCTGTCCCATTTCACGACTTTCTCGCCGGCGTTCTTTGGTTGTTGTGTGCGGAAATGTGGAAATAGAATGGGAAAACAACGTGAAACGGGTACAAGTCTCGTTTTCTCACACGATCAAACATTACTTTTACGGAAATGGAAAAGAGAGATGGGAGATTTGTGTTTCCTTTTTCGCTGGGGAAAGAGATGTATGTTTGTTGAAAGATTCTCAGCTAGTCTTTTATTTCTCTCTCCCTGTCTCTTTCTTTTGTCGCTTGCTTTCTCTCTCTCTCTCTCCCTCTCTCTCTCTCTCTCTTTCTGACTATCTCTAATTTGCTCTAACTGAATCTGTCTCCCTAACTGTAACTGTGTCTGTCTATATTTCTCTCTCACTCTTACTGTCTCTGTATTTCTCTAACTATGTCTGTCTCTCTTTAACTCTCTCTCTCTCTCTCTAACTATCTCTCTTTTCAACTCTCGCATTCTTTAACTGTCTCTGTCTGTATCTCAAACGGTTTCTGTTTCTCTCTAAGTATCTCTGTCTCTCTGTCGTTAACTGTATCTCTCTCAAACAATCCACGTCTGTCTCTAATTGCCTCTGTCTCTCTCTTCAACTATCTCTGTCTCACAATCAAACTGTCTCTGTCTCCATCTAACTTCTTTGTCCCTCTCTTTCAAACTGTCTCTCTCTCTGTCTAATTATCTCTAACTGTCTCTTACTCTGTCTGTTTCTTTCTCTCTTTCTAACGATCTCTCTCTCTCTCTCTCTCTCTCTCTCTCTCTCTCTCTTTCTCACACTCTGTTTCTGTCTCTCTCAACCCAAAAATGTCACCGTGACCACCCAACAATACCTGTTTCCGTAAACTCTTTCGCACTTTTTTCTGTCATCAAATGGTCAGACACCATTCTCTGATTCTCAAAACATCGATTTCTTTACCGGATTCTATCAAATCCACCAAAATTATTCAAATCCCGTTGTAAACATCAGTCATTTCGACCGTTCTTTGGCCATTTGTAATAATACATTTAATTTACATTACATAATTACAAGAAAACTAGAAATAAGCCTACCGTAACCGTAAAAAGTGCGTATTTTTCAGAATCTCGCTGTATTTGTCGCTTCTGTCGCTTCCAGAAATGTCTAGATGTGGGAATGTCGCCTTCAGGTAATTTTTGAAAGTACATTTCATATTAAAATGTATTTTCAGCTATTCAAAGAAGAGATGTTATGGGACCGAGGAAGAAAAAAGTGGTGCCTCAGCCGGCGACGTCTGGAGACAGCTGGCAGGCTGGGGCCTCGGGAACGCCCTCTCCTTACGACGGACCCCTCTCTCCGGGACCATCGACGTCCGGTAGGTGAGAAAGAGGCAGAATTCGGCCACACGCAGATCTCCAGGATGTCAACTGATTGTGCAATTGGAGAGACTTCAGAAGAGACAGAGACAGAACCACCTCACCGCTTCGGCGGCTCTGGATCCGGAAATCGTCTGGGGAGAGGAAATGTTCCAGGACGTAAGCGAAATTGTGAGCTTTTCACTGTTCACGAAATTATCGGGACCTGGAGAGATAGAGGAGAGAGAGAGAGTGAGAGAGAGAGAGAGAGAGAGAGAGAGAGAGAGAGAAGAGTTATAGAGAGAATGTGGGAGAGAGGGGAGAGTTATAGAGAGAATGTGGGAGAGAGAGGGGAGAGTTATAGAGAGAATGTGGGAGAGAGGGGAGAGTTATAGAGAGAATGTGTGTGTGTGTGTGAGAGAGAGAGAGAGAGAGGAGAGTTATAGAGAGAATGTGGGAGAGAGGGGGGAGTTATAGAGAGAATGTGGGAGAGAGGGGAGAGTTATAGAGAGAATGTGGGAGAGAGGGGAGAGTTATAGAGAGAATGTGGGAGAGAGGGGAGAGTTATAGAGAGAATGTGTGTGTGTGTGTGAGAGAGAGAGAGAGAGTGAGAGAGAGAGAGAGAGAGAGAGAGAGAGAGAGAGAGAGAAGAGTTATAGAGAGAATGTGGGAGAGAGGGGAGAGTTATAGAGAGAATGTGGGAGAGAGAGGGGAGAGTTATAGAGAGAATGTGGGAGAGAGGGGAGAGTTATAGAGAGAATGTGGGAGAGAGGGGAGAGTTATAGAGAGAATGTGGGAGAGAGGGGAGAGTTATAGAGAGAATGTGTGTGTGTGTGTGAGAGAGAGAGAGAGAGAGAGAGAGAGAGAGAGAGAGAGGAGAGTTATAGAGAGAATGTGGGAGAGAGGGGGGAGTTATAGAGAGAATGTGGGAGAGAGGGGAGAGTTATAGAGAGAATGTGGGAGAGAGGGGAGAGTTATAGAGAGAATGTGGGAGAGAGGGGAGAGTTATAGAGAGAATGTGGGAGAGAGGGGAGAGTTATAGAGAGAATGTGGGAGAGAGGGGAGAGTTATAGAGAGAATGTGTGTGTGTGTGTGAGAGAGAGAGAGAGAGAGAGAGAGAGAGAGAGGAGAGTTATAGAGAGAATGTGGGAGAGAGGGGGGAGTTATAGAGAGAATGTGGGAGAGAGGGGAGATTTATAGAAAGAATGTGGGATTTGGGATCACACACTCACACACTTACACACTCACACACTCACACACTCACACACACACGCTCTCTTCCTCATTATGAAAAATGTGACTTGTGACTAAACTTGAATTCTTAAAGCTGTTTTTATAATTGCGTGATTCAGTTTTCAATAAGCGGCGAAAATTGTTATGGGAATTGGAATGAGTGGCGGAGTGAATCGAACGTGAGTAATCAAGGTTGAACCCCAATGAGCAAACATTCGGAACACACAAACGAAATGATAGACATAGAAAGAGAGGGAGACATACATAGAAAGAGACAGAGAGAGATAGAGAGAGAAATAGGGAAAGAGAGGGAGAGATATGTAGTAAGCGTCATTACTCCTGGACGAAACCGTTACTTAAGGGCAGAGGTGGCTTTGAAATCATTTTGAACAACCTTTAAGAGCCCTGCGGCCTTTGTTTGGTAGCCTCAGGGCACATTCTTACTGCTCTCAACCAATGACAACTGTGCTGTGAATTCGGACAGCCTCAGGCCGCTTTCACATTCAAAAATGAGACTCATTGTATGTGGTAGTTACATACATTTTCTTGCGGCACAAACCCGTATCAAATCGCTACTTCAAGACTTCTAGGTCAGCGTGTTAAAATGTTCCACTGTTCAGAGCGTTTTGTAGTTGTTGTATCTCTTTTTTGATTTTAGCAACTATAAAACTTAAATTTATGGAACTTGCTTTTAAAGGTCTAAAAAGTCCAGAAAAAAACTCTAAGCACTTTCTCTATCTCGAATTGTGATTAAACGGGATTTCATCATACTACCGCTATAATGGCGTGAATCAACTTTTCGAAAAGGTATACATGACTTGGACTAATCTCCTATTCGTCACAGGATATCTATTTTTAGTTACTTTCACAAACTTCCTCATTATGACAAATGAGACTTGTGACTGAACTTGATATCATCGTGAATGCCTGCTATTTTTGCACCTGACTCAACATTTAATTTGATTCTTTGTATGGAAACAGAAAAGCGAGCAAAAAGTAGCGCATATAGTTAGAGACGCAAACGAACAGTGATAGAGTTAGAGACGCAGAGGAACAGTTACAGAGTTAGAGACATAGAGAAAAGGTGCCAGAGTTAGAGACACAGAGGAACATTGGTAGAGGTAGAGACGCAGAGGAACAGAGAGAGAGTTAGAGACGCAGAGGAACAAATGATAGAGTTAGAGACGCAGAAAAACAGTGACAGAGTTAGAGACGCAGAGGAACAATGAAAGTGTTAGAGACGCAGAGGAACAATGGTTGAGTTAGAGACGCAGAGGAACAGCGAGAGAGTTAGAGACGCAGAGGAACAATGATAGTGTTAGAGACGCAGAGGAACAATGATAGTGTTAGAGACGCAGAGGAACAGCGAGAGAGTTAGAGACGCAGAGGAACAATGATAGTGTTAGAGACGCAGAGGAACAGCGAAAGAGTTAGAGACGCAGAGGAACAATGGTAGAGTTAGAGACGCAGAGGAACAGCGAGAGAGTTAGAGACGCAGATGAACAATGATAGTGTTAGAGACGCAGGGGAACAGTTCTAGTGTTAGAGTCGCAGAGAAACAATGGTAGAGTTAGACGCAGCGGAACAATGGTAGGGTTAGAGATGCAGAGGAACAACGATAGTGTTAGAGACGTAGAGGAACAGCGAAAGAGTTAGACAGAGGAACAATGGTAGAGTTAGAGACGCAGAGGAACGGTGACAGATTCCGATTTTCGTAATCGTTTTCACCAGAAATCACAGTTTTTGCAATTTACATGTTCATTTTCGTTCCTCATTGCATTTCCAATCAGTTCCGTTGCGTCAACAGTTCTTCCGGATTGGCAACCTTTGATCGCCTGTGATCGAGTGGCCGTTCTCTGAATCGCCCAAACCACGAGAGCCGGTCTGAATCGACCTTAATCGGCGAATTCTTCGATCTTTTGGGCATTGTTTGGAAAATACCTGCGGGCGCACGGAAAATGAACTCGGGACGAGGGTTGTCACGTGGCATTCACTCGAGAGAGTTCCTGCAACCTCTTTTGGTCTGTTTGGGCGCCGACGGCGAGCGATCGAATGAGCGATCTGTGCTGTTTGTGTCCTAGATGGGTGTCCTTTGATAACTGCAGCAGCGGCGAAGGAAAGGGCAAACAAGCCGAGCAAGGCTGGGAAATATTATAGGCGCAGGTAGGGAAAAATCACTTACTAATTCAATGCCTTTCTCTTTCACAAAACAAAATTTTGATAAAACTGGAAACACGCCGTAAACAGTTTGACATGTAGCGGTCTTGAAGCAGCACCGATTTGGTACGGGTTTGGGCCACAACAAAATGTATCCAACGACGACGGCACTGCGTCTCATTTTCGAATATCAAAGCGGCCGGATGCTGTCAGAATTCGACTCACAGTGGTAGTTGGTTGAGAAAAGCAGTCAGGAGAAGTGTCGCTCTCTCTCTCTCTCTCTCTCTCTCTCTCTCTCTCTCTCTCTCTCTCTCTCTCTCTCTCTAACTCTTTCTCTGTCTATCCTTATGAATGTGTTTCGTACGTGCGCTCATTTGGGTAAAACCTTGATTACTCACATCGTGCTCACTCCACCACTCACTCCATTTCTCATTAACATTCTTGCGGCTTAATGAAAGTTGAATCACGCCCTTATAAAAACAGCTTTTAGAAATCAAGTTTAGTCACAAGTCACATTTCTATTAAGGAGGAAGCGAGCTTAAAAGAGAATCAAAGGAGAATCAAAGATAGAGAGAGAGAGAGAGAGAGCGAGAGAGAGAGAGAGAGAGAGAGAGAGAGAGAGAGAGAGAGAGAGAGAAGAGCGCAGATAAATGAAAACGCAATTTGTCAATAAGATCCGGCGAGAAAGACAAAGACAGAATGAGTCCGATAGTATAGCTGTCGCCAAAATTAAATCATATGCTAATCGCGGAAATGTGCAAAGCATGCTCTGTCGTCTAGTGATTAGACTACGAAGTTCAATGCCAACAGAGGATCACGAGAACATTCAAATTTTATTGGCACGATTTCAATATGGCGACAGTTATTAGTCTGGGTAAGGGGTTGAGCCAGTGATAAAGGCAACAACAAATAATGAGAATCATACTAACTTTGTTACAAAATAACTAAGCGTCGGAGAGGGCCGAACCAACGAGCTCCAGCGTATGAGGCGGACACGCAACCCCTGCACCAACAAAGTCCAAGTGAGAGGCAGCGCCGCAGCCTAGACGTGAAAGAACAAAGCCTTCATAAACAGCGCATGTCTATCCATAAGCAGAGGCATGACTATCCACATTTAAAACAAACAGAACAAATGAAAAGACACAAACAAAATCAAATACCAAACAAAACAAACAAAAGCACAACACTTTTCCTTTTTCTAATGTCTTTACTCGATTACAACCTAGTGGAGGAACTTCTGCAACTCCTCGTAGATGGCCAACACAAGGGCTCCTCCAGTGCCGCGGAACACATTCGAAAGGGCTCCCTTGAACATGGCTCCCATTCCCTCGTTCTTGATGATCTTGACGGCACAGTCGAGGGTGTTCTTGTAGAGAACGTCCTTCCTTCCCGATTGCATCATCATGCGACGACGAACGGTGTCCCACGGGTAGGAGAGGATGCCAGAACCCACCGTGACGACCTAAAATGAGTTTTTAATGTGATAGCAAAAGTGTTGTGATTCTCCTTTGTAGGTAGCAAAACAAAGGAGGCTAATAATTAAAACAAAATGTTTGACAAAGGATTCGAACTTGGATACGTCGAAAAGCTGCCGGATCCCTAGGCGGCCGCTCTACCGGCTGAGGCATACGGCGCTGCGGCTATCGCGGCCGCCACGCTTACAAGACCACTAACCTGAGCGATTCCCCAAGCGGCGAAGAAGTTGAGCTTCTTTCCATCGGCGGCGAAGACCATCTTGGCCGTGTCAAACATGCCGAAGTAGGCGGCGCGGTAGATGATGATTCCCTGGACGGAGACGAAGAAGCCACGGTAGAGACCGATGGGTCCATCCGACTTGGCGATCTTCACCAGGCAGTCGGCCAGTCCTTTGAACTCGCGGTTGGCTCCCTGTCCAACGTCAGCGGCCAGGCGGGTACGGGCGAAGTCCAGAGGGTAGACGAAGCAGAGGGAGGCCGCTCCGGCCGCTCCTCCAGAAGCCAGGTTGGCAGCGAAGAACTTCCAGAAGTCCTTCTTCTTGTCCAGTCTGAAAAGAAGGGGTTGATTGGGCTTAGGTTGTTACTAGCGGTCTCAGAGCAGCCTGAGGTCTAGAGCGGTCTCAAAGCGGGCTGAGGTTGTATAGAACGGTGTCAGCTCGACCTTTGCTTCAGAGCGGCCTTAGGTTGTCTTGACCAGTCTTAAAGCGGCTTGAGGTTGCATAGAACGATCTTAGCGCGGCCTTAGGTTGTCTAGAGCAGTCTGAGAGCGGCCTTAGGCTGTCTGGAATAGTCTCAAAGCGGTCTTAGGTTGTCGAGGGGCAACTCAGAGCGGCCTTAGGTCGTTCAGAGCCGTCTCAACGCGGCCTGAGGTTGCGTTAAACAGTATCTGCGCGGCCTTAGGTTTATAGCGGCCTTAGGTCGTCTAGAGCGGTCGTAGAGCGGCCTATTGTTTCATAGAACGGTCTGAGGGCGGCTTTAGGTTCAGAGCAGCCTTAGGATGCCAAGAGCTGTCAAGGCGGCCTTAGGTTGCCTAGGGCAGTCTCAGATCGGCCTTCGTTGCATAGAACCGTTTCAACGCGGCTTTAGGCTGTCTAGCGCAGTTGAGTGCGGCCTTAGGCTGCCATTATCGGCCGGAAAGCGCCTTAAACCCACGTACCCCTTGGAGAACATGTTCTTGAAGGTGTCCTTGAAGGCAAAGTTCAACGCCTGAGTGGGGAAGTAGCGGATGACGTTGGCCAGATTGCCTCTCCACAGAGCCGCCATTCCTTGCTCCTTCGGCACACGGACCAGCACATCCATGATGCCTTTGTAGCGTTGGTCGACGGCGATCGTCTTCGACACATCCTGCACCTGGAGCAGCAGCTTGACCCTCTCGATCGGAGCCACGGCCGTCTTCGACACGGCGGCCGCCGTTCCTCCAGAAGCCAGGTCGATGAGGAACTTCTTCGTGTCGAAGCCCTTCGCCTCCTTCTTCGGAGCGGACTCCTTTTTGGGCTCCTTCGGGGCCTCCTTGGGAGGAGCGGCAGGGGGAGCAGCAGGCTTCGGGGCGGACATGACGGTAGAATGACTGAAGAGAGGGAGAGAAGGAGTCACGGTGGCTAACGGAAAAAGGCTAATCTAACGGAGATGTATGATAATGAAGCGTGGAAGGGTCTAGCAATATGTAAACGAAACGGAGCGGAAGAGACGTACACTAATGAATCTGGATCAAAACACGGAGCAAAGTACACGATAGTGCATGACAGCCTTAGGAATTCATAAAGTGTCAAAAAGCGGCCTGAGGCTGGCAGAACCAGCAAGCGGCCTGAGTTTGCCTTCGAGGTAGTACCAGGCAGTCGGACATTTCTTTAAAATAGCTGTTGGCTCCGTTTCCCACGTCAACGGCCAATCAGGCATAGGTCGACTAGAGCCGTCTCAGAGCGGCCTGATTTTTCCACTGTTTGTCGTCTGAGCGGCCTTAGATTGTCTGGAGCAGTCTCAACGCGGCCTAAGGTTTCAGAGAGCGGCCTTCAGCGCGGTCTTACAATGGATTCAGACCGACCTTAGGCTGTCTAGAGCAGGCTCAGAGCAGCCTAATGTTGCTTAAAATGATCTCAGAGCGGCCTTAGGCTGTCTCGAGCAGTCTAAAGCGGCCAGAGGAGGCCGCTCCGGCCGCTGTCCTTCTTCTTGTCCCGTCTAAAAAGAAGGGGTTGGCTGACAATGGATCTGGCAATTGTTGTTCAGAGCAGCCTCAAAGCGGCCCGATGATACATTGAACGGTCTTAGCGCGGCCTTAGGTTGTTTAGAGCAGTCTCAGAGCGGCCTGCGGTTACATCAAACGGTCTCAGTGCGGTCTTAGGTTCAGAGATAGAGATTGAGAGAAAGATAGAGATAGAGAGAAAGTGAGACAGAGAGCGACCCATTTGAGACTCGATCATCCTAAATCGTAGCTGAACAACGCTCAGCCCTGAGAGGGTAAGGCCGCATTGAGACCGTTTTTGACAGGCTATGACCGCTTTGAAAGATAGAGAAGAGAGAAAAGAGACACACAGAGAGAGAGAGAGAAATCTCCTAATCCCTCGTGAGTATACCGCCCCCTCAAAGCCTAACACATTCCAAATTAACAGAACCCCTCGACCGTTTAGATCAAGCGTCCTCAGTTCCGCCGGGCGCGTAAACGAGACATCAACTTCATGATGCACGTGAGTCTGACGGATGCAAGTGAGTGGGCCAATCAGTTCGCTCCGTTCAAACAACTCGACTTCGCTGCGAAAGTGAGTTAATCGCCTTTTTCTCTCTTAAAAAGAACTTTAGAAATCGATTTTGGCAGAATATGGAGTGGAATTCATGTTGGTTGATCAGGGAGCGGTCACGGCGTTAAGAGAAGATAGGGACTATTGGATGCTTCAGAACAACACGTATATGTGCCCTGACTACCTTAAAGGACTGCCTAAGGAGGACATGTTTCTGAAAGATGTTCCGACGAAGGCGAAGTGAGTATAGTCCCTCATTCTCGCTTTCTCTCTTTATCTCTTTCTCTATCTCTCTAAATCACAAACCCTCACACACACACACACACACACACACACACACACACACACACACACACACACACACACACACACACACACACACACACACGCACACACACACACACACACACACACACACACACACACACACACACACACATACACGCACACACATACACTACATGATTCTGAAAACTGTATGATGGCGGCCTTTGGTTGTCAAAAACGGTCTGCGCGCGGCCTAACGCTACCAGAAATTGTCTCAAAGTGGCCTAGCTGGCTCTTATCTGGCCCTCTAGATACCTACTGTGGCTTTCGAATGGCCCAGAGCGGCCTTCGACTGTTACTGAAGGTTTCACATTGATCTGAGGCGTTTAAAAATTGACTCAGACCACTACGAAAAAGCGGCCTTAGGTTATGAAAATTACTTTTAGGTTGCAAAGCGATTTTAGAGACTGTATTTCCCTACCTGATTAGGCATTTTGTATCAAGGCAGCCTGAAGCAGTCAAAAACTGCTTTAAAGCAGCTAGAGATTGCCAGAACGCGCCTCAAAGCGGCCATATGCTGTCAGAAACTCGCACATTGCGGCCTGATGGTGAGGCTATGAGAAACTGCCTGGATGCGGCCTGAGGCAACCAGATAAAACTGTCTCCAAGCGGTCTGAGGCTGCCAGAAAATGCCTCAAAGCGGTCATAGCCTCTTGGAAACTGTCTCCAAGCGGTCTGAGGCTGTCAGAAACTGCCGGCAAGCGGCCTGGGGCTTTGCGAAACTGCCTGAATGCGGCCTGAGTCTATCAAAAACCGCTTCAAATCAGCTGATGCTGCAAGAAAAAGTTCGGATCAGAAGCCTACAAAAACAGTTTTTTGAAGCGGCCTGCGGCAATCAGAAACTGCCAGCAGGCGGTCTTAGGCTGCCTAGAACAAACTGTCTGAATGCCTGAGGCGGGCAAAAATTGAAACAAACACCTTGAGGTTTGTCATAAAACGATTAAATGCTTATCCAAAGCCTACACGAACAGCCTCAAAGCGGCAATAGGTTGTTAAAAACTGCATGCCAGCGGCCTAAGGCTGACAGAAACTGTCTTACAACAGCCAAAAACTATTAGCAGCTGCCTCGAAGCGACTTGAGACTACCATAAACTGCCTAAAAGCGGCCTGAGGCTGTCAGAAACTGTCAATAAGCGGCCTGATGCTTCCATAAACTGTCTGAAAGCGGCCTGAGGCTACAAAAACCTGCCTCAAAACAGTTCGATGCTGCCAGAAAAAGCCTTAATGTGGATCTTAAGCCTACAAAAACAGCTTTGAAGCGGACTGTGACAATCAGAAACTAGGTGCGAGCAGTCATAGGCCATCAGAAACGGCCTCAAAGCGGCCAAAAATATTAACAGCTGCCTCGAAGCGACTTGAGATTGTTATAAACTACCTACAAGCGGCCTGAGGCTGCCAGAAAGTACCTTAATGCGGATTTGAATCCTACAAAACAGCCTCTAAGCGGCCTGAGGCTGTCAGACACTTCGTGCAAGCGGACTTAGGCTGTCAGCAACTGCCTGAAAGCGGCCTGAGGCTGTGAAAACTTGTCTCAAAACAGTTTGAGGGTACCAGAAAAATGTCTGTCTGTCTGTCTGTCTCTGTCTCTGTCTCTGTCTCTGTCTCTGTCTCTCTCTCTCTCTCTCTCTTTATCTCTTTATCTCTTTATCTCTCCCTTTCTTCTCATCTCTATACTTTCAGACTCCATCCCGACTTTGTCCTCGACGCCATCACCAGCGTCGGCACCCCAATGAGAGAACTCGGCGTAGACTCCATCGAATGTGCCGCCCTAAAAACCGTTCTCTTATTATCTCGTTGGTTTAATTACCTCAACACTTAATTACCCCCAATGTTAGATAAAATGCAATTTGGTCCCGCGCATGAAGCGGCTGTAAAACGGCTCCAAAGCCAAATCTGTCGAGAGCTCTACTCCTATTGTCAATATAAATACCCAACCCAGGCTGCTGAAAGGACCGGCGCCGTTTTGCTCCTAACCTCCAGTATCAGGGTAAAAAATGCTCAAAAATCAATAGGTGATTGATATTTTTCAGTGTACTACTCGTTCTTGTCACAAACAAACGCTAGTCTCCGATATTTTCAACCTCATGAAGTTTACCTCACTCATTCGAGACGTGTATATACAGACGTAAAGCGTTATTTTTTCGACCGGTGAGGATAGAAGAGGAGATGAGATTCAGAAGACAGATAATTCCTCAGCTAGATGAAACAGGGATATACATATCATGCAGATAGTCAAAAAAGTAACTACTGAATAAAGCTTTAAACCCGTTTTTGGTCTCTTTGTGTTCCTCTTTCTCTCTTTCTAATTCTGTCTGCCCGGTCAATGTCAAAAAAAGCTCCAGGAGTTAACTGTTTGTTTCATTATGCGATTTGGCTTATTAGAGGCAAAAAGCCACCTGTGATCGGCGGCACCGCGAGTAACGTTGCAAGTTTCGGAACACTGTCGCCAATCTTTCTACCCTTTTAGTGTGCAGGATGAAATACCCCCCAGCCGGGTCCGGTCGGGCGATCTGCCCTGCTCACCATACCAGATCTCTCTGGGCCACGCGGACGACTCATTGGAAACATATCGGAGGTCCTCACGGACCGGCTGGGTTCGAGACGCCTTCCTTGGCTTTCCCCTCTCTCACACGCACCCCAAGGAACAGAACCACCCATAGGGTGCGCAAATTTACCCAGTACAGATAACAACAGCAAAACAAGCAATATAAAAGGTCTCACAGTTGCCTGCGGGGAACCAGTCAACCCGAGGACTTTGACGGGCGCAGCTCCGGCAGTAGAGGCTCCAGCAACGGGATCAGACACGGCTAGAATGACGTGGATCGGGCGCAGGTCGTACGATGGGGATCGAGCGCAGCGGGTACTGAAGTGGAACTGAGCGGAGCGGCGCACGACGGGCGACGGTGAGACGGCGAATACCTGAGCAGAAGCTATCAGCACGGCTTCCAAGGAAACCAGGGTCCCAGGACCATGTAGACCAACTCTGAACCCCTTTTACACCTACGACGGGTGGACTTCCGTCGGGGAATAGAGAGGAAAAGGTTGAGAGCACTCCTCCGGGTCCGTTTCATCACGGGCGGAGAGGTTCTGAGGCAATCTCCATTGCCTGCTTCCTAGCAACGGTGTTTACAGCATCTTAGGACTCACAAGTCCTAGCTCACACCGGTTTACGCTTAATGGGAAGCACGCGGAGAGTACCCGTGGACTTACGGGCGCCTTCAGATGAAGCATCAACGACATAAACACAATCGTGACGCAATCAACTCATTACGGACGACCGATCGTCGTCAGCGACGATCGAACAGTGACGCCAGGCGGCGGACGCTTGCGCCGCCCGTAGGAATATTTTTTGTACGTAAAGGCGCGTCGCGCCTACAGTATCCATAAATGGCGGAGGGCACCCAAGCCGCTATTTCCCATGAATATAGGGGAATATCGGCGACACTCCCCCCAAGAAGAAGAACCTCTTTAGCGGTTCTCTTAAACGTGCCTCTGACATTTCTTTCGTAACCGTACTGCTCAAAATGTACGGTCACAGCAATTAGCTCAAAAGGTACTGGAACTGGACCTAATGGGAGAGAAGAATAGGTTGGTGGTGATTGGGCCTGAGGCCTCTTTTCAGACATTGCTGCCTGGTAGGGCCTTTTTTCTACGTGGTCCCCTTTTTTAGAAACTAAGGGGGCTGTAAACTCACTAAAAAGCGAAGCGGGTGGGAGACGTTGTCCTTGGAGACGAGACGGGCGACAGCTCACTGCTCATCCGTGAGGCGGCGGAGGCCCCACTGCAGGGTTCCAACGTCCATGTCGGAGAGGTCCGGGTAGTTCCGAGCGATGTGGGCAGAGACGAAACGGTAGTCCTTTCCACGGATCTCGGGATGGCGCCGGAGATACACCTCGGGGGAGGGCATCTTGTCCTGGCGCAACGCCTCGATCTGATCGAAGAGGCGCTCTCCTCTGGACTTCGGAGGCTCGGGCTGAGCTTGCAGAGCGGGACGGACTTCGGTACGGAAGCGCGTCGAGTGAGTGAACGGGCTCGGTGTCTCCGTGGAGCTGCTTGTAGATCGCGGAATCCATCATCTCCTTGGCGAAGAGCGGGAGGTAGGACTGCAGGATCTCCTGGACCGGTTTGGGCATGGGGTACCACTCCTCCTTTGGGCACGGCGGAAGATTCTTCGCGGCGTAGGATGAAGCCACCACCAGTTCCTGAAGGGGAAGGGATTAGAGAGTTATGCCCAAATGACCACGTGGGATTTTACCACATCTTTTGGATGGAATATTTTGCCTAATCTACTCTCCATTAGTTTGAGAACTACTCAAATTAAACCAGTTGTCGCACCTCCTGATGAGCCAACCGGAAAACGGGCGGTAGGAGGGGGGGCTTCTCTGTGTAACCTATGTCGCACAGTCACACAGAAGGGCAGAGTGCTTCCGATTCTGCAGGAAGGCACTGTGCCCCGTTTTCACAACTCTTGCGCGAGATGCTTTGATTCCAAACTGATAGGAAAGTGTGTAGTCTGAGTCTTTTTCTGCAAGAATCAGGCTACTATCGACCATTTTCAGGGTCGGGGAGTGAGCATACGGTCGCTGACTGCGCATTGTTCCATGTTTTCGCGCGAGGAATAGCGATCAGTTGGGTCCGTGTGCTCACTGCGGGTTCTATGTAGCCATAGGCGGAACGGTTTCACTTGATTCTGACAGCTCACGTGCGCACTATCGTTTAATTCTAAGCTGACAGCGCTTTACATGAACTGTTAGAACCAGTGTGTTTTGATTGTGGGTACGGTGGAGAGGGTGGGATTAAATGTAAGAATTCAACCCGTACACCTTTCTCTACCTGGGCTCGAAACTTTCAAACGATCGAGTCCTCCCTGGAGTTTCTGAGTCAGGTTTTAAGACTCTTCAGCTCCGTTTCGTTTTTCATCAAACGGGATATCGCACAAATTTCGGCAGGGACGGACCCATTATGCCCCGGGGAGGAGTTTTTCGAACTAATGGAGAGTCTCATTATCTCGAAAAGTTCTACTCATCAACTCACGGCTTCAGTGTCGTGTTGAGGGCCACGGGAGAGTCCGGTGCGGCCGACGACGTCATCGATCGGCCACCTCGTGAACACCGTCGACTGCGACTTGCGGCGGAGGCGCGCCCAGCGCTGGTGACGCTCGGCGACGGGCGTGTTTACGTTCGTTTCCCGGTGAGAGGATGTAAGTCCTTGGGATCGTTTCAGCGAGCAAACTGCCGCGGGCGAGGTTTGCTGCTTCCGACTGACAGAAGGCACTGTCATGGTCGACTGCTCGGCAGAACTTGCACAGGATGCGTCCCTTCTTGACCAGGGGGCATCCCTCTCCGACTGAGTGAGCAACGCTGCCCCAGACACGGAGGCACGCACGACAAAGCGACAGGCGGAAGGCCTGACGGCAACGGGCGGAGGGTTCCAGGTACTCCACGCAGTTGACACGGTCGTGTTGTCCACGGCAGAACACGCACCAGGCAGAGGCGTATGTCGGCGCTCTGCCTGACTGGACAATCGTGCGGGACGAAGCCGAGCAGCACAGTTGGTGACGGCAGGTGCTGTCGTAGTTCATTCCACTCCCATCCAGCTGGGGGTGGAACATGAGGGGGTACCTCAAGTGGCCTGTCTTCTCCACAGGTATCCTTTGGCCTTCCAGCAGGCCGTATGGGAACTTGTACAGGAAGGAGTCTCCAGTCCTCATCCATTGGTCGGGGTAGAGTTCGTCGACCTCGAGGATGGCCATCCCAGTAAGCCACTCGTTGGCTGGGAAGGCGAGAACGGGCGCCACGTGATGGGTCTTTGACCCAAGGTTGCAGGTCGAGAGTACCTTCTCCACCACGTCTTCAACCGGCTGAGGCATCTCAGTGAAGATTCCAGGCTTAGACGGGCGGAGGAAAATGCTTCCGGGGCCCCCGTTGGCCAGGGGAACAGCTTCAGCTTCGGTGGAGCATAGCTTTTTCCTGTCACCGTATACGCGGGGAATGGTGAAGGAAGAAGAGACGGGCTGGGTCAGGGCCTTGACCACTCCAGGAAGCGCTGGCTTGACAGGTGCAGGCTTCACGGGCTCTGGAGCTTTGACGGGCGCCGTTTTCTTCTCCTTCCGAAGGCGTTTCGGTGGGGAAGCACCAGTCTCCTGAAAATTCCTTATTCTCATGGAACTCAGGGATTGGAATTGGGGGGGGGGAGGCTGAAACTCTCATTCTACTGGAGTTTCAGTCTCTCCCTCCTTGGGATACGGTAGTTCGCTTACCTTAGCGACTTCCTTTGTGGGATTGATTCCCTTCTTGGCGTGCGGCTTGGGCTGGCGTTTTCGCGCTTCTCCCTCTTTGCGGCCTTCTTCTCGTTCAGACTTGCCTGGTCCTTGAGAGTCTGAATCACGATGTGCTGCAGGGCCTGGAAAGAGCGAGATTACCCCAGAAAGTCAATTCTGTGTCGTACGACAAGAGTAATCACTAACCAAGTTCTCCTTCGGCGGAGTGTTAGTTTCCAACGGCTGGAAGACGGGCGGAGGCACTGCGGTGGCCTTGGGAGTTTCCACGGGGTTTTCTCCTTCCTCCTCTTCCGGCATAGTCATGTCCTCTTCGGACGGGACCGGGGAATGATCTTCGCAATCAATCACCAGTCGACCTGAAACTTCGGCATTTCAGGTTTCTGACTACGACCTAGAGTCTGTTCTCAAAAGGACTCTTGGGTACTGTAACAATAGACCCACCCGTCGAGGAGCTGGTATCGTCGAGGAGCTGGTGCTCCAACTCCTCCGAGATGTCGTGGAGGGGGGACGAAGTGTCCATTGGCTCGTCGCAGTCAGGAATTTCTTCGTTTTCCTGACGGACGGCATCACCGGACTTTTCATCCTCCTTCTCAACGGGCGGGGCTGC
The DNA here is from genome assembly GCA_964057215.1 of Oscheius myriophilus. NCBI lineage: Eukaryota > Metazoa > Nematoda > Chromadorea > Rhabditida > Rhabditidae > Oscheius > Oscheius myriophilus. Next base: position 3,943,767 of record OZ059905.1, read on the forward strand.
CTCGTGCGACTCCGAAGTCTGCAACTTGCTGGTTGGTGACCACGTTTCTAAATGGTACCAACCTCGGAGGGCACGACGGGCGAGTTTCCTTCCTCGGTCTGCTCGAGGAACTCTTCCGGGAACTCGATGTAGTCGGACATTGTGACACGGGCGTGTAGCTTCTATACGGTTTCCCAGACTGAAAGTAGCGTTAAACAGCAAAGTACTCAATAGCGGTAACGATCGGTAAGGATACCTGGCATCGTAAAGTACAATGTGCAATAACAACATTCTTCATGGCCACCAGGGCTTCACGGCGTGATCAACAACGAAAACGACAACAAAAAATAACAACAGAAAGATCAATGTTGGAGGCGGGGCTCTGTCGGTCGTGTCGACTGCTCCTCCTCACGCGAGGTCGCGACGGGCGCTCGGCGGCTCGTCGGTCAGCTCCCTGATCTCTGAAGCGAAAGGATTCATGCTCCGTTGTTAATATCTTCAGGTGTAGGTCCGATCAGAAAAATATGCTGGCTTATCTTTTCCGGACCTACAGCTGATCCGAGGGTGCCTCAGACATGAGTGTATCCGAGACACCGTCGGGAAATATTCTAGAATATCTTTTCGCGGAAAGGAGCGGGAATCCTTATTACGATAATCGGCGTAGTGAATTCCTGCTCTTTTCTTTCGATTACGGGCGAATCAGCCGTTACCGAATCCCATTTCTCTTTGTTTCGGGTGCGAAAGTGCGGTACCGTTTGGAATACTGTAACTTTGCTGTTTTCCGACGCTCGAGTGTCTGCGCATATTTCAAAGGCTACAGAACTCACTCTCGAGGGTCTCCTCGATGGCCTCCTGCTCCTCCTTCAGGTGCTCCTAGAAGGAGTCGACACTCCTGGCCAGGTGCGTGGTCAGAGTGTGGAGTCTGTTCAGGCTCGCGGTTTGGCGTTCGCGACGGGCGAGGTACACCTTGAGCTCGTCGTCTCCATCAGTGACCTTAACTCAAATGGTCTTAGGAAACCTGCGACTCTCACCTGTCTGGCAGCATCAGGCTGGGGAAGACGGTGGGCTGCGGAACCAACGGGCGGACGGCGGTCCGTGTTCTCGGCTATTCTGCGGCGGGTGAACTGGTTCTGAAAACAAAAAGGATTAATCGATGTCCAATTTGCCTCGGTTTTTATTTAAGCGTCAATTTCCTGAACAATGCTCCTGGAGGTTGGCGATATTTCCCCCCCCCCCCCCAGGGGTTCGCGCTGGCGAACTCATTTGGATCCTGCACTGGAACCTCCTTTCTTACACAGTAGTTCTGGCGGGGTATCCTTAGATTCGCTTTGCTCATGCGCCATGATCAATTTGTAGCGTAGGGCAAATTTGACGCTCGAAATTCAGCTTTCGTTAATGCGGGGGACCATTGTCTTAGGTCAATTAAGTGCCAGATGGCTGTCAATTCTCACCTTGTCGAGGTGGTCCTGGCGGGTTGTCATCTCCGGTCCGACCAGACCTTCGAAAGTCCGAAGAAACGGGCGCTGTTCCAGGAGCTCCGTCATCCTTTGAGCGGGAAAGATGTCTCTCGCCTCGTAGGCCTCCGTGGCCTCCTTCGCAAGGTGCCTGGCTCTCGCCATCTTGGCTACATTGTGGAGCCATCCCCTCCACAGCTCCAAGAAAACGGGCGGGCTCTGGTAGGGGTTGACGGGCGGAGGAGCCTAAACAACGGCTTTGCTCCTGGTGACCGGCTTATTGAACGGCTGCCATCCTTCCGAGAACCTGAAACCTTATGTTTATCTCGATATTGCCTCACTTTCTCTCGAGCGATCGAGTGCTCGAGAGAGAGTGCGAGAATTCACAATTTCATGGCTGCCATTCATCACAAGAGGCTGCCTTAGGTTTCCAGTATGAATAAAGGCACTTATTTAGGTCGGTAGGGTCGTTTCCGATGACTCTTCCGATCCCTTTTGGTTTGTCCACTCACTTGGGACACGTGAGGATCATCTGGTTGTGGTGGTTGTACCAGTCCAGCAGGAAACGGGCGGGGTCCAAAATAGCGGCAACCACGAAATTCTTGTCGAGCCTCATGACCTGGTCCACGGAATCCGAGAGGGCCATGGCCCACGCGCTGTCAGCGGCGACGCTGACCCGGACTACTCCCTGCTCACATTCAACGAGAGCAAGGAAATCACGGAGGCTTTCGCTCTTTAAATAACCGCCCCCCGTGGCCCCGCCGATATGGTACGGGTGTGAGTCGCGGGCCTCATTTCATCGGACACAGACGATTAGAGTGCAGCTCACGTTAAAATAGACTAAAAATGGTAAAACATTATTTCGTCAAAATTTCGATAAGAATCAACGTTTTCAACTTCGGAGAAAATGAATTTCAGAGAAAATTTGACGTTCTTTTAATAATTTATCATTGAACTATTCTTATTTTAGACCAATTTGCTAAAAAAACGATATAAATTCATGAAACTTCAGTTTTTAGACGTATTTTTTGTACAACAAAGCCACAAAACCTAAATATACAATTTCATACGATCCAATAATGCAAAATATAAGCAAAAAATCGGAGGAAATGGCTATTTTGTGTTTATTTTGTTTGAAATTGCCTAACAAAAGAAATATGGCCCTCTTTGTTCAAAAAGGGAAATAAATAAATCGAAATCTGTTTGTTGTAAAAGCTAAAAAAGGCTAAAAACCAAAACTTGATCCATAATTTTTTCTAAAAGCCGTTTCCTCTCGCTTTATTCTCTCTCTCTCTCTCTCTCTCTCTCTCTCTCTCTCTCTCTCTCTCTCTTTCTCTGAATCACCTGTCTCTGTCTCGTTATTTTTAAATAAAACAATGCATCGATTTATATACAAAAAATTCAAATTTGCGTTCTTCAAAATGAGTCGGCTCTGAAAATTCCTCGGGACGGCCTGGAATCTTTACAATCTACATGATATCAAAAAATCAGCCGTCTAAATTATTTATATATCGAAATTTGAATGATTTCTTTCAAGTATTCATCATTTCTCTCCTCTCCCATCCCGTCGCCGGTCGTTGTGAATGGAAGTGGCTCTTTTCACCCTGCTACAGCTCGGGATTCTCCTCCTTCTGGTCACCTGTGGAAAGAAGAAAAGCGGAGAAAATTCAAAAGCCCCGAGGGCACCGACAACTGGAGGAATGGCTGGCACTTACGACCCCAACTACCAGACGATGGCCGCATTCCCGGACGTCTTTGGAGGGGACAAGAAGAAAGATTAACAGATGGACTAAAGTTCTTATGAAATACATTTTTGTGGCAATCCGGCTGTGTTGTTTCGTAGTATCTCTCTTTCTCTTTCAGTCTCCCGAAATCCCTCTCTCTATCTCTTTTTTGCTATTCTCCCTATCTCTCTCAGTCTCTGTATCTCTAGCATCCCTCAATATCTCTTTCTCTCAATCTCCCTCGTGTGAGTGTGTGTTTTGCCTTTTCCCCTCTGTACCTCCCGTGTTTGTGTTTTGCACCCTGCACCCGTACGAATGCGGCAGCTCCCTTCGAACTGGCTATATAAATAGCCGAGAACAGAACGCATTGCTTTATTTGTGCGTCATCGATGGTTCTATAGCTGTGATGATTGTTAAAAGAAGCGAAAACATTTCTCCAATCCTCCCTGCTTGCGTCATTGTGCGTATGTAGGTGGGGAAAGCGTCCTACCTGAAATAATTGGAGTACATTTTAAAATCTTTACTTTTGAAATAACTATTATGTTTTAAATCACCTGAATTATCTCTCATTTCTCTCTGTTTCTAGAATTTTCAAAGTCTCTCACTCTTCCTCTTTTCCTACAACCGATTAGCGCATTGTTGCACCTGTACCAATACGGACGGAACACGAGACCGGGTTATAAAAGCGCAGGCGAGGGATGCTATTTTTGCTCCTACTTAGCGTCATCGATGGTCCCCCCATATGACTGTGGTGATTATCCAGGGGAGCAAGAAAATGTCTCCAATCTCCTCTGCTTGCGCCTTTGTGCGTATGAAGGCGGGGATAGTCCTACCTGAAAAAATTGGAGAACAATATTAAATTTTTATCTGCTCAAAGCCAAGTAGTAGCCGAGCGGACTATGGCTTTTGAACAGCTTGAAGCGACCCAAACGCATTTGTATCCGAGCGGCCTAAGGTTTCCAGAAGCGGCCGGAGCGGCTTTTTAAACCTGAAAGCGGCCTATGATTCTCAGAAGCGGCCCAATCGCATTTGTATCCGAGAGGCCTAAGGTTTCCAAAAGTGCCCGAGCGGCTTTTCACACCAAGTGGCCCGAGCGGCATATGCTTCCCAGGAGCGGCCTCAGCGCATTTGTATCTTAAAGGATGATCTGCGAAAGAGCAAAAACATTCATCCAATCTCCTCTGCTTGCGTCTTTGTGCGTATGTAGGTGGAGAAATGTCCAGTGCAAAAATTGGAGTATATTTTTAAAATTTCACTTTCCCGGATTTAGGAGTGGCATATGCTTCCCAGGAGCGGCCTCAGCGCATTTGTATCTTAAAGGAGTCTGAGCGGCTTACGGTGTTCAGAAGCGGCTTTTCACACATAAAAGCAACGTTGGCGGAATATGGTTACCAGAAGCGGCTTTTTACTCCGAAATGCGGTTCGAGCGGCCAATGGTTCCCAGAAACGGCATACGAGTCTTAAAGGAATCTGAGCGGGCAATGGTTCCTAGTAGCGGGTTTTCACTCCGAAATGCGATCCGAGCAACCTACTGTTCCCATAAGCGGCCCGAGCGGCAAGCGAGTCTTAAAGGAGTCCACTTTTTCGCCAAAGCACACACAGCTCTCCGCCGGTCCAAGATTTTGACTATACATCCCACCATCGTCTAGTATTAAAGCCCAGTAAAGTGTACACTAAGATGCTTCATCTCAACAGACAACGGTGAACAAAGGGACAACAAGAACAACAACAACTCTCGACAGCCTTCTAAAATCTAAAGAGCCGCCAGTCTCCTCTTCTTCTTCATATCCCTGTAGGCTTCGATCACACTCTGGCGCTCCACCTCCGTCGCCGACCGTTTCTTGTCATCTCGTTCCAAATAAGTCGCTCCGTCCTCCGACGACTTTTTCAGCAACGAGTGAAGTAACAGGTTCTTGCCACCGGCCTGAAGGTTAATTAATTAGAAAAAAACTTTTAAAAACAACCTTGGCCGTGAGGGGATCCAGCTTGTCCTTCAACTTTCCGCCGAATTGAGGAGGAGCGTCGTACCTCTCGTTAAAGCCCACGATTTCTGAAAATCAGAGGATTTTTTCTCGATTCAACTCAAATTGTTTTAGGATTAAAGGACCGAAGAGCTGCGATTTTTTTTTTAGCAACCCGCTTCAAAAGTAAGCCGCATCAGGCAGCCGTAAGCCGCCAAAACACAACGCGATGCAATGAGGCCTCTCTAAATGTTATTTTTCTGGCAACCTTAGGCCGCCTTAAAAGAAACCGTAAGACAGCACTAAACGTTCTGGTAATGGTACCCTTCGGCAGCTCAAAACGATAAAAGAGGCGGTTAAACAGCAGTCCCACGACGCAGAAGGTAACATTAGGCCGCTCACGTGAAACATAGACCGCTTCAACTAAAGATAAGCCGCCAAAGTAATCCTCAGGCAGTGCTAACTAACTTTTTACGACAACATCAGGTCACTTATAATGGGCCGCTCATGAAAGGCTTAGGCCGCGCTAAATAAACTGCGCAGGCCTAAGTCCGCTGGAATTCACCCAAAAGACTGTACAATTGGGTCTCCTGTGGTAACCGCAGGCCGCCTTAACTAAAGACCATCCCCAGTCCAAAAAACAAACTAAACCGTGGTTGTCTTTTTTAAACCTCCCAAATTGAACTTAGTCGGACGCTCAAAGCATTCTAAGGCCGCATGGCGTTAGGTACTTATGGTACCCATATAGTAAAAAAAAAAATTGAGCCGTCTGTGGCAACCATATGCCGCTTCAATTGAACCGCTTGAGGCACCCAAAGTCGTCGTACATGAGTAGTTAAATTTGTCCTAAATGAGCCGCTAAAATAAACTCAAACATGATCAAGTAGCTTACAAAAAGGGCGCTCTAGGCACCCTTAGGCCACCATACATGCTTTAAAAAGCCGTTCAAACCACTCATGTGCCGCTTAAGGCATCCTAAGGCCGCATGACATTATAATCCTCGCTAATCCTACTTCGGCCGAAAAGTGACCACGCCCCTTTTAAAGCGCACTATTTTGATGTAATAATGGGGAATTCAAATACCAACATCAGAAAAATCCCACTCATTTCCAAAAACCGCCGAAGTAGGGTTGGCGGGCACTATACTTATTTACAGTGCCCAAAGGGCACACAAATTGGGCCGCCTGTGGCAACCATAGGCCGCGTTAAAAAGGGCGCTTTAGGCACCCTTCGGCCGCCGTCTACAGCCCATTGCCTCACCTTTCCTGTTGATGAGAGCCTCGCTGACCGGCGGTTTCTTGCTCACTCCGAAGACCATCCTCGGCGCCTTTTCTTTCTTCTTCGGCCTCTCCTCCCTGACCTCCTCCTCCTCTTCTTCCTCCGACTCCTCCTCACTCTCCTCTCCCCTCCTCCTCTTCCTGTTCTCCTCCTTCCTCTTCACTCTCGCCTCCTCCTTCTCCTCGGTGGCCTTCGCCTGAGCCGCCCTCTCCTTCCTCGCCCTCTCGATCGCCTTCTCGATCTCCCTCTTCTTCTGCTCCTTCGCCCTCTTCTCCTTGTCCTCGATTCCCTTCATATCGGCGTCGATGTCCTTCTGATTACGGCCGACCTTGCCCTGCTCCAACTGAATTATTACTGTAATTTTCGGGGGTCCCGGCACGAAAACAAACCAGAATCTTGTGTTCGTGGATGGCCATGTAAGTATTGCGCTCGACGCGTTTGATAAACTGATCCATGCCCTCGAAACGTCTTTTCTGGATTCCCATCTTCTCCGCTTCCGCTGAAAAGTAGTGTCTTAAAGGACTAAGCGGGAATTTAAAGGACAAACCCAGGATTTTGTTCTTCTTCTGGCCCCTTTTCTTCGGCATCGAGCCAAACGACGTGGTATCCTGCATTGTTCCCTGGAGATCACGCAGGTTGCGCGTCATCACCTGCTCGGAATCCGCCTTCTTCGGCTCCCAGTTCAGTTTTCTGAAGAAATGAGTAAGTGATTTACCTAAACGCGGCCTTAAATTGTTCGAAACACTAAGCGTCCCTAACTAATTCCTCTGCGTCTCTGCACATTTTCATATATCTATCGCTATCTCCTCTGCGTCCCCTTTGCATTCCTTTGCGTTTGTGACTATGTCATTTGTGTCTGCCCATGTCCAATGTCTGTCATTATTTCCTCTGCGTCTCTGGCCATTTGCCTCTATTTATTCTCCGTCTCTGCACCGTTCCCGTGTCTAGCGCTGTTCTTCTGCGTCTCTGACTATGTATGTGTCTGTAAGTTTTCTCTGCGTCTCTGACTCTGTCCACGTCATCTTCTGCCACTGCATTTCCTCTGCGTCTCTACCCATTTTCATATCTCTATCGCTGTTTCCTCCGGCATTTCCATGTCTCTGTTAAATTTGCCTCTTCGTCTTTGCCCATTTTGACATATCTATCGCTATTTCCTCTGCGTCTCTGAAGGCGCCCATGTGTCTGTCAGAATTTACTCTCCGTCTTTGCCCATTTTCATCACATGTATTTATGCGCTCTTCTTCTGCGTCCCTGTCTATGTCCATGTGTATGTCAGTTTTCCTCTGTGTTTGCTCATTTTCACAATTCTAGCTCTATTCCTCTGTGTCACTGCGCAAGTCTGCCACAATTTCCTCTGCGCCTCTGACTATGCCCAAGTGTCTGTCAGAGTTCCCTCTGCGTCTCTGACTACTTCCATGTGTCAATCGCTATTTCATCTGCGTCTCTGCCCATTTACTTGCCTCAGTCATAATTTTCTCTGCGTTTCTGCCCATTTTCATATTGTCATCGCTATGTACTCTCCGTCTCTGCCCATTCCCTGTGTCTGTCATAGCTTCCTCTGCATCTCAGCGCATTTTCACATGCATACCGCTCTTCCTTTGCATCCCTGCCCAATTCCAATGTCTGTCCCTTCAGTTCCCCTTCGTCTCTACCCATTGTCCTGTCTGCGACTATTTCCTCTGCGTCCCTGACTCACTTCTTCGCCTCTGCTCTCACAGCAGCTCCCTTCTTGTTGAACGGGTCCACCGACTTCAGCTTCTTCCTGTTCTTCGTCGGAATCTTCTTATGACGCATCTGCGGACAAGAAATTAGCATAAGTCACAAAGAAAATAAGAAAGGTAATGGTAATCGTAGCTACGACATGATTGGCGTACAAGTGGGAAAAATAAAGTTTTATTGAGTAGGAGTGGCGGACATTGGCAGGAAGCCAGAGCAGTTTTCGGCTCCGCAGAGACATTTCTTCTGTCCTTGGATGCCGGACGGACCGTAGTGGTAGGAGAGCTCTTCGCCGGGGAGGATTTCTCTGAAAAAGCAGCATTAGACTGCGAACGGCAGGCTACGCCCGCTCTGATACCGTTTATGTCAACATAAGGCCGCTTTTACGCTATTTGTGACAAACTAAGGCCGCTTTGAGACCCTTTATGACAATCTAAGTCCGCTTTTACGTTCTATGCGACAAACTAAGGCCGCTTTGAGACAATTTACGGAACATTAGGCCGCTTTTACGCCACCAACGACAAACTAAGGCCGCTTTGAGACCGTTTAAAACAACCTAAGGCCGCTTTGAGACCGTTTATGATAACCTAATGCCGCCTTTACGCCATATCTCAAACTTTTACGCAATGTGACAACCTAAGACCGGTTTAACACCATCTACGTCAACCTAAGGCCGCTTCGAGACAGTTTACGACAACCTCAGGCCGCTCTGACGTTTCTGACAGACTGAGGCCGCTTTGAGACCAACCTGAGAGCGAAAAATCCCACTCGGGGCACGGGACATCCGACGCGGATGGCATTTGGGTGGAGGTTCGGCGAGCAGCTGTGGTTGATGAAACGAGCCAGGTTGCCCTTGAGGTGAGGGTCCACAAAGGTTGACGTGATTTGGCCTAAAGAAGGGTTTAGAGAGAGAGAGAGAGAGAGAGAGAGAGAGAGAGAGAGAGAGAGAGAGAGAGAGACGAACCTCCCGCCTCCTCCTTGAGAGTGAATATGTAGTTGTGCTCTCGGGGCTCCGCACACCTCCTCTCGACCTCCTCCGCCCCGATGATCTCTCCGGCGTACTCGCAGACGAAGGCCCCGCGAGGGATCGTTTCCTCTGCCCGCACTCCCATCCCTTTACCATCGGCCGATTGAAAAACCTGAGAAATAGGTTTTTAAGTGGGTTTTAACTAAAATCTACCTTCAATTTCCATGTAATCCCCTTCTGAAGCAGTCGATTCCGGCACTTTTCCGCCTCACATTCGCATTCCGAGTGGCACTCCAGCACAGGCGCTCCACTCTCCTTCACCATCAGCTTCTCCTCTTCGGAGTAGTTGTCCTAAATACATACTCTTTCCATTAGTTTTCATAGCGAAGACGGCAGAGCCTGAGCCAACAAAGTAAAGTAATGTCTGAACTAACTGAGGCATTTCGATTTGTCGGTCCTGTGCATAGCTGGACGTGAGGTGCTTGTGGCACTTATAGCTGCCATAGCTGGACGAGCAGTGTTAGGGGGTTGGACGCGTAAGCCCCCCAAATGGTGCCTCGGGGGCAACGTACGCCCCCTTTAGTTATTTGTTACCATTTTCAACCAAACGCCGAATTACGTAGGTACCCCGAACACCTCACGTCCTGCTATGATAGCTGCCGCCAAATTGGAATCATGCCAATAAAATTAGAATGTTTCAGTCATGCTCTGTTGATATGGATCTTCGTAGTCTAATCAGTCATCAACAGAGCATGCTTTGCATGTTTTCGCAATTAACATATGTTTTCCGTTTGGCGACAGCTATACGTAATTTGGTGCTAGGCTGAAAATGGCAACAAAAACGTAAAGTGGGCTTACATTGCCTCCGCGGCAGCATTTGGGGGACGAATGTATCCAACCGACCAAATGCTCCTTAGTACTCGCGAGACGGTAACATTTGGGTCCCCCTCCCTTTGGGGGCCTTACTTTTCGAATGGCCCCGTGAATCATCGGGGTTCATAAATAGGGGCTGGGCCGAGGGATTTTTTCGTAAGCTAGACCGGGCAGGGTATGAAAAATAAAATGTTAAAGTAAGTATAAATCGCTACAATAATTATTTAAAGTGCTTTAAATAACTTAAAAGTGTTTGTTATTAACGTAAAATTGAATATTATTTGTACAAAAAAGAATTTCGCGAATTGGGATCGAACCCTGGTCGTGTGGGTGGGAATCGGCCCGTGAATTTCACGCGTCCGTTGCAAAATTCCGTGCACACATTGAAACGAAACTGGGTGTATAGTTCTCACGCGCCTGGCCAATTGGAAAATCTTGGCCGGCCCGTTTACCTTGGACCACCCAGTCAGATTGCCACCCACACGACCAGGGTTCGACCCCGGTCGGTGAAATTCTTTTTTGTACAACTATATTGACTTATATGTTAGTAACAAACATTATTAAGTTATTTAAAGCAGTTTAAAAATTATTGTACCGATATATATATATATATAAAATTTAAGTTTTTTTATACCCGGGCGGTCGAAAAAATCCCTAAGCTATTTGAGCAAGCATGGCAAAATTTGGGGCCGGCCCGGGCCAGGCCGGACGAGAAAAATTTTGAAGCGGGCCGGCCCGAAAATTTTATTTTCGTTTTCTTTGATTTTTACATTGAAAAAAAGGCATGAATTTTCGGTTGAGTCGGGCCGGCCCGGGCCGGGCCAGGTCGGGCCGTGAAAAATTTTGAAGCGGGCCGGCCCGTTGCCATGCTTGTATTTGAGCCATACTGTTTAAACACCGGGCGAATTCACAACTCAATGGAGTACAAAAGTACCGCAACACTTCGTTTTTTGTTTACAATAATTTTAAAAAATCCAATTTAAACAAAAACTACCTCCGCTCCCAGAAGACAGGCACATCCTTGGCTGGCCGTGCAGGGTCCCACACACTCGCAGCCTTCGAGCGTCTCCTCCCACGACGGGCTGCAGCCGGGGCCACGGACACTCCGTGACACATACTGGAAGTCCATCTTTTCCCCTACTTTTCCGCTGAAGCATCAAAAATATGGGTAAAATGGGTAGCAAACCCAAATAATGTGAGCAAAAACCATTTGAATGACCGATTTATCGACATATAATGCTTGCATTCACAGGATTAGGAATAAAAATGAGATTATTTACAAGTGAATCGTGTAGGCAACGGGTGGGGGAATTTCTCAGAGACTCGTCGAGGAGATAAAGCGAATGTAGGTGAAGGGAACGAGCCCCGCCTTCTGGTTGAACTCGGCCTCGTACTGCCCGTTCTCCAGCTTCTTCGTCACAGTGATCACCTGGCCTTTCTGAAAACATAAGCTCATTAAGGGTCACACCACGGCAGAGGCTGACCATTGACGCACGTACCCTTAACTTTCGGGGCCACAAATTGGGAAGCCCCCCCCCATTTCTTGTCCGTCCGAACTGATTCTTTAACGAAAATAGTGCATAACCTCCCCTAAATTTTGCATTTTTGGGGCCTCTACCCCCTTAACCTGGGGTGAGCTGACTAAACCCTCCTTACGTATATTAAGGGTACCATCAGGGAACCTTTTCTTTATTCAAAACAACATACTACAAGCGTAGGCTTACGGAGAAAACTCGTAACAGTCACTTGACTATGAGGTTTTCATATGTGCGCTGAGAGGAAATGCCTAAGAAACATTAGACAGATTGAGCCTTGTAAACAAAACGCCCACTAGGAACGCGAAACGAAAAAAGTCGTGGTTCTCACACGATGAGTCGGCCGAGGGATAGTTTTGGGACGGTTCGTTTAGTCGACCCGCGGATATGAGAAATTTTAAATTTTTTTACTCAGTACTTTAACTGGTTAATAAACTTTATAGTTTTGTTATTAAAACAGAAGTCAATATTATCTATGAAAGAATGAATTTCACCGACCGGGGTCGAACCCTGATCGCGTGGGTGACAATTTGACCGACCAAAAATTTCCAAGTGCACCGGCCCGTGAGAATCCCCGAAAAGAGAGTAGGGTCGAACAGGGCTGGTACATTTAAAGGCCGGACCGGAGCCGATTTTTAAAGGAGCGGGTCGGACCGGTCCCGAAAAAAAAACAATACAAAAGTGGGGTAAATTAGAGAGCCGGCCCCCGGGCCCGAATTTTTATAACGCGGGCCGGCCCTTCGCCAGCCCTGTGGTCGAACCAGCACGGAACAGTATTTTCGGTTCGCAAATTGAAATTTCGTTAATTTAAAAATGGAATAAAAAGGGAAGTAGATAATCCTTTTAAAGAAGACTGAAAATTTCTACAAAAGCCGATTGTTTCCTGTCAAACGTGTTTAAAAATCTGATAGGATCTGGCTTCTCCATCTTCAAAATATAGGTACCCGGCTGGCCGGAACCCTTTTTTTCGTTAAAAAAAAAAACGAACCCTTAATTTCAGCTGCGTCGTGTCGTAGGCATTGGGCTGTCTGTCCAGGATCACCTTGGCCGGAGCGGGCAGAGTCGGCTAAAAACGGGGTAAAAATGGGTCCCGCAAGGAAAAGAAAACCTCATAGCGGACCTCGGGTCCATCGCTGCTGCCGCTGAGGCCACTGAAGCGGTCCTCGGCCGCCGTTCCGCTCTCGTAAGACGACTGACTACGGTGCTTCAGCTGGCGCTCGTGCTCGTCCAACTGAAAATGTGTCTTCCTTAAGTGGATGAGAGGGGAAAGACGGGCTAGCCAGACGGGAAATATGAAAATAACACAAAAAATTAAATTTAAAAAAAAACCTACCGGGGTGACATAATTGGCAGGAATTTTGCCGGTGGCTCCCAGAGCGTTTCGGGCCTGCCACCACTCGAAGGCGTCGTCTTTGCTGATGATCGTCAGAGTTTCTCCGGCGGCGAAGGAGAGATCCGTGTCTTCGGCGCCCTCGAAGGGGTACAGGGCCACAACCTGAAGGAAGAAGAGGGTTTTAGAGAGAGAGAGAGATACCGTGGGAGAGACCGGTCACGGAGGGACCCCCCATCACTTTTTGACGGAAATACTGGGTTACCCCCCTCACTTTTTGGCTGAGAAACGGAATACCCCCCTCACTTCTTGTGAAGAAGAAAGGTTACCCCTCAATTTTCTATGAAATACTAGACTAACCCCCCTCACTTTTGAAACCCCGTTCATTTGGTTCCCAAGGTATGGAGAGAGAGTAGAGAGTTGGAGAAGTGAGGGTTAAAGAGAAAGATATACACTGAATCGCATAAGTATATAGGCATCCTTTACAACGGGTTCTCAAATGACGGGTGGGTCGAAATATTTTTGGACATTTTTTTCATTATCGTCGATCAAGTGACTCTTCAAAACCAAAACCAAAAACAAATTTGCCCTTTCCGTTAAATTTTTAAGCAAAATCCACTGTTTGAGGCACCATTACAAACCGCGGATAAAGATTAAAAAAAAATGCCAAAAAAATTGTTCTAGGATATTTTTTTAAAACTTTTACATGGTATTGTTCAAAACTTTTTTTTAGTATGCTGTTCAAAATGATGTAGCGCGGACGGGGTACAATGAAAATTTCTGCAAATCTGGATTACAGGGGTTTTCCTATTTTTAATCCAATGGCGAGGTCCCCCGGAAGCCAATTTTGCCAATATACTTATGCAATCAACTGTATACAAACGGTTAGAGAGAGATGGAGAAAGCGAGAAATAGAGAGAGATATTGAGAGAGAGAGAGAGAGACCCACCTTCTCTATCTCCACTTTGCTATAGGGTTCGACCAGTGACGTCTTGTCCAGCAAGTACATCTTGTAGTGGTTCAGCAGCTGCGGCATGTCGACGAAGCTGTGGTCGGCTATCTAAAGAAAAATATCTGGAGAGAATAACCACTGTGGCAAGAAAAGCCGCCGCTCGGAGAAAAACCCAGCGTGCATAGCATGAGTGGGAATGACCACTGCCCGATCGGCACTTTCCACACCCGAGGAAACATTTCTCAAAGTTTGTATAGGCCACGAGATTGTGGATCCTCCCTAGCTCATACTTGTATGGGACCGCCGCTGACATTCTCCGGTGCAATCGGGAGAACATAATCCAAAACTCACCCTCACAGCGCTAGATCCGTCCTCGTTGTTCACTGGCTGTATGAGGTAGTGGCGCACAGAGGGTCCCTCGTCGCTTTCCCTACAATTTGTCAAGGTCAAGGATAAACAAATTGAATTAATAATCCCTCTACTATGTGTGTGTATGTGTGTGTGTGTGTGTGTGTGTGTGTGTGTGTGTGTGTGTGTGTGTGTGTGTGTGTGTGGTGTGTGTGGATCAGCGGAGGTGCACCCATTCATTTCCCAAACGGGAAATGGTGAGATCGGCCGGTCGATGATTTCTTTCCCGTCAGTTACGTGAATACTTCGTGACCACTGCAGTACTATTTCTCTTTCATTCCGGTCCTCCAGCCTCTCGGACCGGCCATTCCGCCCCGAATGAGTGGCCGTAGGCCACGAATCTCTGCGGCCGCAAGCCGCCAATACGAGCGGTTAAAAACCAGGAGCGGGCCGACGGCGTTCCCCCCTCCGCATAGCCTCCATTTGGCAAACGGCGCCGGTCTGTGTCGTATGCTGACGAACTTTCGTTTTCAACGTCTGAATCTGTTCCTAAGACCTTGCCCAATCAAATGAGTTAGCCCACATCAATCCTGAAGCACTCAGATGAAAATAGTAAAGAATGTGGAGCTATGCGAATTTTTGGCAGTTGAGATAAAAATACAAATATGTACAGATATAGCCGTCGCCGAACTAGCACATCTGGCAAAAATCCGCTTTTCCAAATTTCCTCTTCGAAGCCTACCTGACACTGAGCGACCACTCGCCCGGGTGGGAGCTGTCCCTGATGACAAAAGTACCGACTTGGACATCGGCGGCTGAGAGCAGACGCGACGCCTCGTCCCTCTCCATGCGACCGAAGTAAAAGGACTCCCACTGGTACGGGTCGAACCCCATCTCTCCTCTGGATACAATAACAACAGCGAAACAAAGGAACAGGATGTAACAAGGGTAAAAACCCTGGATATTTTAACAAAAGATGGTGGATAAATCTTTATTGCAAAAACAATGTGTGGATAACTATGTGAGATCGCATAACCTGAGCGAAAAGTGAACCAATAATTGAAACAGGGCGCTCAAAGCGAGCGCAAATGAGGGAAAAGTGTTGAAAACACGGGAATTTTACCCGATTTGTACAGAAAATCTGTTGTTTAAAAAAAAAACAGAGAAGCCTAGCCGATGAAAAGGAGATCCATGAGTTTGGCGGCTCTTTCGTCGGACAGATCCATGGACATGATGGTGTCTTGGATGGCCGGGAGCATGACGACGCGGCGGAGGGCGGCAGTGGCCTGAAAGAGAGGGTTTGAGAGAGAGAGAGAGGGTTTGAGAGAGAGAGAGGGTTTGAGAGAGAGAGGGTTTGAGAGAGAGAGGGTTTGAGAGAGAGAGAGAGAGAGAGAGAGAGAGAGAGAGAGAGAGAACCACCTCTTCCATAGAGGGATCGTAGTTCTCACAGGCCAGATTTTAGGAAAAAGCTGATAGTCTTAGAATTAGCCCAAAATTGGTGTATAACCTTCCTATGGTACATATAGACCGTTTAGAAACTCTTAATACTCTTTTTTTCAAATTGGAAAGAATGACTAAACCTAGTTTGTTTGGAAGCTTATATTATAGTGTGAAAAGATCAAATCTATGAGCGAAGATATCGTGCACTTTCCCCACAAGAGTCCTTAAAGCACGAAAAAGTGAAATTTTGGGTTTACCTACACAATTTTTCGACCTTTGACATAATAGTTGCGCAAAATGGCACTAAAAACATTGAATTCCGTGTATTTTGGCACATTTAAACAAATGAACGTCCGGAAAACTCCGTGACCATCATAACAAAAATCAACTTTGAACAGCAGAAAAAAAATTGTGACCTAAAAAATTTTTTTTCCTGATCAAATTGATGAAAAAAATCATCTACAAAGTCGATTTTTATTATGATGGTCACGGAGTTGTTCAAACTATAATTTTCAAAATGTGCGCAAAACACGTAGTCTTAGTGGTCTTAAAGCTGCCGCTCGAATCTTACATAGGCGTTGTTTTAATAGTAAGACAGACAGAGAGAGAGAGAGAGAGAGAGAGAGAGAAAGAGACAGAGAGAGATAATCACCTCTTCCACAGGGGGTTCGTAGATCATGGAGCACTCGGCCGGGTCGTACTCCTCCAGAAGCTCCGGAGCCCTTGTGCCCTCCAGGATTTCCCAACGGGCGTCGTCCTTCTGAGTCGCCCACAGCCTGTACTCTCCGGGCTTGGCTGAAATAGAGATTATTACATTACGAGCATCCATGCCCAAGGCCGGGTTTTCATGGACCGGCCATTTGGAAAATTTTGGTCGGCCCGGCCCGTTTACCCTGGACCACCCAGTCAGATTGGCACTAACACGACCAGGGTTCGATCCCGGTCGGTGACATTCTTTTTTTGCACAAGTAATATTGACTTATATATTAGTGACAAACATTATCAAGCTATTTAAACTAGTTTAAAAAATTATTGTACCGATTTATACAAAAATTAAAATTTAATTTTTTATAGCCGGGCCGTCCCAAAAAAAAAATCTCTCGGTCCAGCATTTGATAACCCCCGGTTTTGGCATCAACTATGCGTCCGAGAGCGCGCCTACCACAATTCGAACCCCCCAAAATTACGGAACGGTGGGGGTATTTTTTACGGTGGTACAGTATCAAAACCATGCATGGCAGATTCAAGGCCCGGGTCGGGCAGAGAAATTTTAAAAGCGGGCCGGCCCGCGTTTTATTTTTATAGTGATATTTTTTAAATGTAACGGATTCTGCCCTACATAATTTTTTTTAATGTTATCAATGGCCCAGTGGCGAAGAGGTTGAACTCGCAAACTAAAGTGACCCCAGTTCGATACCTTTCGCCAATTTTTTTTAGCTATAAACACAATTCTTGGTCGAGGCCAACCATGGCAGCGGGCCGGCCCGCTGACAAAATTTTCACGGCCCGGCCCGGCCCCGACCAAAAATTAATGCCTTATTTTAATGTAAAAATCAAAAATAACAAAAAAATATTTTGGGGCCGGCCCGTTCCCAAATTTTTCTCGGCCCGGCCCGCGATTATGCCATGGTTGGTCGAGGCGCATTGCAAACTTTTTTCTACCCCTTCGAAAAAAAATTAAACATTCGGTTAATGTCATCAGGCCATTTCGTTTCCCAAATATCGCGGATAATTTGTCCGATTCAGGGTGAATTCGCGACCCTTCTCCAATAGAAAACTCACAAATAACTCCGCGAGTGTCATAAATACGCTCCTTGAGCTCTTCACAGAAAAGGACCGGGCGTCCCTCAAAGAGTTCTCCAACGTAGAAACATTTAACCTTCTTCTGAAAATGACCATTTCCTCTCTTTTAAATGCACCAAAGCCTACATCAATAGAGGCCGAGGCGGTGTGGAAAATCATGTTACTCGAGGAGACTTCCCAGCGGAGCGGCGCGCCGCGCGAGCGGACGACCCATTGGGTAAAGGGCAGGGCTCCGTCTGAAACGAGGCATTTCTATGGATTTTTCCACAGAAACGAAGAAAAGAGCCCCAAAACCAACAATTCGAGCTGTAGAATCCGGTGATGGGCATGCCGAGGTCCGGGCTCTCCAGAAGCGGGAATCCCTGCACATCCCTCTCGCCTTTGAAAATGCACGACACTCGGAATTCCATGGCACCGTCCGTCATGGCACGCGAGGGGAATTTGGTGCTGATGACGGCGACGTCGTTGGGAACGCGGGAGTCGTTGATCAGCTTGAAAGTGACCGTCGTTCCGATCAACGAGGGACTGAAAAAAATGCTTTTAAAGCGAAACCGAACAGTTTTACAATTTCTCCACTTTATCTCATTATGGGACGAAAAACTTTACATGTCCCAAGCTTATTTGAAGCAGACAGCAGACGGTTAAAATAAAAGATTTCCAGGATAGACACTATTTCCGTAAAATCAGCCCTAAGGACACAAAGTTAAGGGGGCTATTTATTTTCAGGCCCCAAAAGATTAGGGTGGGTACGTCAAATGCTGGAGCCTCCCGATGTATGCAGGAGAAACCTACTGTTACCAAAATTTTCTGGCTCAAAATTACAGCAATGGGGTATATGTGAGCTTAAGCTTTTTCGATGGAACTTGACAAAGTTTGGTCGCGGTAGGAAAGCCTTGAAAGAAGTTGTACCTAAAATTTGACATGTAGCTGTTAACTATCGTCCTATTGCGAAATACACTCCAAAAGCGGGGTTCTCAACGGACAGGCCCATGAAAACAAGTTTTTCAGTCTAACTTCTGTCAAGCACAACTTTTTATGGTTCTGAAAAAAATAATATGAAAGATAAACCAAGCCGTGGGAGATCTCCTGACAACGATTTTCAAGTTTTAAAACATCAAATGACGCGCAAGTGATAAAACTTTCACATTCCTTTTTCAGAATCAAAAAAAGTTGCGTTTCAATAAAGTTAGACACCAACACCATTTTTACGGGCCGCTCCGTTGAGTATCACGTCCAAAAGTATGAGTAAATACGCTCCTATCGATTTACTGTAAAAACAAAATTGAACTATGTCTGGACACAATTTTCGACGTAAAAATAGGCCAATTACAGTATGGTGCCGTTTCGAATTTGTTAGTACTCGGTTCATTCCGAAATCGTAAACGGACCGGCCCGTTATTCCTTCCTTCACTATGACTTTGGATTTTTAAAAGGTTTCAAAAAACTCACTCCGTCTCAAAAGGGTACTCCATCCGCGTCTCCGGACAGTAGATGACGTTGCCGGCGTCCGATCGATTAACGAATCCCGTGAGAAGTTTATTCTCAGCCACATGAGCCAACGGCTGGGGAGGAGAATGCTGAAATTCGAAAAATATAAATTTCCGGTGGTTGTGGGGACGGAAAATTGCGGACTCTTTCACTGTCTGCGTTTCTCACCTAAAACACTGCCTCTGTGTATGCAATTTCTCGTCAATATTCCCAAAAACTCACCGCTCTCACAGGAGGACGGGTGAAGTTCGAGAGGTGGCGAATGCTCATCACCTGGAACGTGAGGGTGGGGCGGCCGGGGATTTCGCAGATCCACGCTCCGATCAGGCCCTGAAATCGGACATTTATGAAAATCAATACTTCAAAAACGCCCGTTTTCCAAAAAATACGCAATGCTAAAAAGAACTTACGCGGGAGCGGTGGCTGATTTTCAAGGCGGGGTAATCGTATACGTCGTAGACTTTGCCGAAGAATTCACTGGTTCCGTAGAATATGCGGCGGCCGTTCTGGATGTCGAATTTGCCTTCGTAGTTGAGGATGGTCTTCACCTGAAAAGGAGGGAGTTTAGAGAGAGACAGAAAGAAAGAGAGAAAGAAAGAAAGAAAGAAAGAGAGAGAGAGAGAGAGAGAGAGACCCACCCTAAAGGAGGTACCGCTTCGCTTGTCGAACACCTTGGAAAACTCCATAAACGGGTTGATGACGGCGTACTGGGTCACCACGCGGTGTCCTCTCTCATTCTTTCCCTTGGCACTGAAAATATTTCATTAAAGGGACCATCAAAATAATGGGCTAAAACTTTGCACCCCCCCCCCTTTTGTAACAATTTTCCTACTTAGTAGCTGGTTTCCCGTATTTCGTACCAGCCGGGTGTCAATAGGATAAAAAATGACCGTTGTTTACGCGAATCAGACAGCCGCAGCCTGAGACCGCCGAAACTTGCACGGTAATGGGATTTCTGGTAACCAAAATCAAAATTTAAAAATGGTGTTTGACAGTCGAAAAAAATTCGGACCGGCCTGGGCCGAAAAAACTTAAAAATGGGGCCGACCCTCAACAATATTGTCTAGCAATCAAACGCTTTCGGGTCAATGTCCAAAAGTTTGTGCTATAGTCTGAACGACCCTGAATTTGTAATAAATTATGTACTCTGACGGTGGTCTACCGTAATTCGTGCCAGCGTCAATAGGGACTACCGTAATTCGTGCCAGTGTCAATAGAGACTGAAATGACGTTATTATCATACTTGGCCAACCTCCGCGAGTCGCGGCGATAGGGGTGTCGCAATTTGACTTTTACCCTATTTTGTAAAGGGAGGGGGCACGCCGCAAATTTTGAAAACGGTTTTCTAATAGAGGGGGCCGTCGCAAAAAAAAAAATCCCTGCAAGGTTGGCCAAGTATGGTCATTATTATCCTTAACTTACCATCCCTTTGTAATAAGAGTTTGAAAAAAAGCATGGACCACCAGACTGCCACCCGCCCGACCAGGGTTCGATCCCGGTCGGTGACATTCTTTTTTTGTACAACTAATATTGACTAATATGCTAAGAACAAGCACTATTACGATACTTAAACCAGTTAAAAAAACAATTCTGCCGATTTAAGACAAAGTTAAAAGTTTGTTTTTCATTCACGGGTAATCCCACGGCCCGGACAGTCTTTCGAGAAGCCCGTCGCTAACAAACAAAATCGATGGTTTTACTCACAGCTTAATGTGAAGGAAGGATCCCATTTGGGGCGTGTGGCGACCGGCATTAATCGAAGTTTCGGTGATTTCGAAAACTCCCTTCTTGCTGATTCCGATGGCGACGTTAGAGTTCATGCGGAAGATGATGGCTTCGTAGAAGACTTCATCCTGAAAAAAATCCTCTTGTTCAGCCTTAAGCGGTTGAACAACGACATTTGCTTGCTCTAACATACCCAAAGATAGCGGCCTTAGGCTGTCCAAAGCCCTGGAATTACAGCGCCCTTTGCTTGCCTTAAGCGCTTCAATTACAGCGGCCGGCGATTGCCCAACGCGGTCCAATTATAGCGGCCTGCGGTTTCCCTAAGTGGTCCAATTTCAGCGACCTGCCGTTGTCAAACGCAATCCAATTATAGCGGCCTGCGGTTTCCCTAAGCGGTGCAATTTCAGCGGCCTGCCGTTGTCAAACGCAATCCAATTATAGCGGCCTGCGGTTTCCCTAAGCGGTGCAATTTCAGCGGCCTGCCGTTGTCAAACGCAATCCAATTATAGCGGCCTGCGGTTTCCCTAAGCGGTCCAATTTCAGCGACCTGCCGTTGCCAAACGCAATCCAATTATAGCGGCCTGCGGTTTCCCTAAGCGGTCCAATTTCAGCGGCCTGCTGTTGCCAAACGCAATCCAATTATACCGGCCTGCGGTTTCCCTAAGCGGTGCAATTTCAGCGGCCTGACGTTGTCGAACGCAATCCAATTATAGCGGCCTGCGGTTTCCCTAAGCGGTGCAATTTCAGCGGCCTGCCGTTGTCAAACGCAATCCAATTATAGCGGCCTGCGGTTTCCCTAAGCGGTCCAATTTCAGCGACCTGCCGTTGCCAAACGCAATCCAATTATAGCGGCCTGCGGTTTCCCTAAGCGGTCCAATTTCAGCGGCCTGCTGTTGCCAAACGCAATCCAATTATAGCGGCCTGTGGTTTCCCTAAGCGGTGCAATTTCAGCGGCCTGACGTTGTCAAACGCAATCCAATTATAGCGGCCTGCGGTTTCCCTAAGCGCTTCAATTTCAGCGGCCTTCGATTGCCATATGCGGTCCAATTAGAGCGGACTTTGGTTTCCCTGAGCGGTCCAATTACAGCGGCCTGCGATTGCCCAATGCGGCCATTCTGCCCTTCACTCACCCTATTCAGTTGCGGTTTCTTCTCCTTCGGAGGCTTCTCGGGTCCAGGAGGAACGGGTGGCGGTGCCCAGGGCTGTAGAAAGTAAATAATACCACAAGTTTCAGAGAAATTGATTAGGACAGAATAAAGAATAGTGAATAGAAATACACTCCACCACGCCGTGAGTCAGAAAACAACAAGTCCCTTAAATAATAAAGATATATTAAAAAGGGAGGCAGAAAACGAACCGCGGTGGAGGCGAATTCATCCGGATCGAGGCCGCTCTCCTGGGAGCGGACGTTGAAAAGGCGCCAGTAGTGGTCAAGGGGCATCCTGAAAAAAATAAATTGAAAACACACTTGTTTAGTTATTTGAATTTTTAAAAATTATATATCAGGAGGGGGTATTGCTAGATTCCCCCATTGGCAATTTTTAAAGGGCGGGGGTCTAGCCACGATCCAATCGATTTCCCTTTCACAAAAAGAACCAAAAGTATTTTTTTCCAACTCCAGCGTACGCATTTTTGGCATGCCGTCTCCGACTGCCCGTTGTTTACAAGACTCAGGCACGTTGAAGTCGCTGTGAGCCGCTAAGCTATTAGTCATCCACGCCCGGGCTGGCAAATTTGAGGGCCGACCCGGACCCGATTTTTTAAGGAGTGGGCCTGCCGGCTCTCGAAAAAAAAAAACAGCGAAAACCCTACCAATCGAGCTGAACGAGGATGACTTGATTTTGAAGTTCTTTGTAGGAGGGGTGGATCTGGTCGATGACGCCGACGATGGGAGACCAGGCCTGCACGGCCGCCTGTCCCTTGGGTCGGATGAGCAGCGGCAGATTCTTCAGCTGGAAAAAGATTTTATTCGACCAAAAGAAAGAAAAACGAACGAAGATTTTGGGGGCTTCTTCGCTGCCGCTGGTC
Source organism: Oscheius myriophilus (assembly GCA_964057215.1). Classification (NCBI taxonomy): domain Eukaryota; kingdom Metazoa; phylum Nematoda; class Chromadorea; order Rhabditida; family Rhabditidae; genus Oscheius; species Oscheius myriophilus. Next base: position 3,966,368 of record OZ059905.1, read on the forward strand.
TCGACGACCACTCCCTCCATCACCTGCGTCTTCTCGTCTTTGAAGTTGTAGAAATCGCCGACTGAAAGTGAGAAATACCAGATTTCCATAAATAGTCGAACATTTTCACAACACAGCTCAATGGAAGCTCCGGAAATGTTAAAGGACTGCCTCCTGTTAAACGTCGGCCAGGAGTTCAAACTTTCAGACTCTTACAATTTGAGCTTTCTGTTGTTTTTTTGTGTTAATGATTTTCTGGCTTCAAATGGTAGATAATACAATGAAGTTCTGGAGGCAATTTTTCGCGAAGCTGGAAATTCACCCGGAAAAATAAATAAAAACTTAAGAACTCAGCGAATAATTTTTCGGTCGGTTTGAAAAAGAACTTCGATGTATTCGCTGATTTTTAAGCTTTTCAAAACCCGAACTAATGCTTTATTGACGGAAAAATAGAGCTGACAATTTTTTTCCAGTTACAAATATTAAAAATGAAATTGGTCCTACGGCGACGTAGGAAGAAAAATTGGCGGAAACCTCGAATTTGCACAGTAAAGTCCGGGAAATTTTTGTCGCTTTTTTTTCGTAAAAAAAGGGGCGATGAAACTGCACACATCCGTGTATAAAATATAATTTTTGGGGAAAATGCCTCGAGAAAGCCTGAACAAAGAAGTCAAAAAGGTTTCTGAGCAACAATTACTCAGTAAATCTGACATTCACTCATTTGTGGGTGTGACCTAATTTTGTGGTTTATATTGACCACAAAATCAAAGGCGTGGCCTAATTGTTCTCCATATAATTATGGGCGTGGCCCTCTGAGGAAGTTTAAAATCAACAATAAGTGGATTACCGTACCTTTCATATTCGTCGGCGTCTCCACCGCCCTCACAACTCCGGATTTGAAGTGGTAGATGCGCTTCCAGCGGGAATTCAGCTGGCTGATCTGGACAACGATGCCCAGCTCGTGATCGATCATTTTAAACTACAAACTACAATATTAACATTACAACAAAAACAAAGGTGAAAGATGAATATTGTGGGCGAATCCCAAAAAGCGTCACTGGGCAAAATACGACTCGACAAGGATTTATCTTCACCAAACAAAACAATAATGGTTCAACATAACAATCACGGGGAGGAGAGGACACGTCTAATTGAGGGCGGAGAGGCGGTGGCGCAGAGTCTCTAGTTTGTAGATGTTCTGACGGAGAGAGGTGTGGGCACCGACATCGCTGGAATCCAAGAGGAAGGCCGAGAGCAAGTTGTCGCAGGCGACCGCGAGCTGCTGGCTAAAGAGACGAAGGGTTAGGGAGTTTCTCTTCATCGTGTGTGTGTGTGTGTGTGTGTGTGTGTGTGTGTGTATGTGTGTGTGTGTGTGTGTGTGTGTGTGTGTGTGCAGGGGTGGCTGATCAACGGGCCGATCCCGGACCGAGAAAATTTGAAGGGGCAGACCCGGGTATTTTTAAACATCTTTTTTTTCAAACTGTAACTCGTTTAATGTCAATATTTTAAAGTTATTTCTGTTGCAAAACCTAGTTTTCATTGTGCAAAATATACTGCTTTGAAGGGGATTCGAACTACCCAATACAAATTTTGTAAGTTTTTCATGGCCGAGTGGCTAAGAGGTCGGACTGGTAATCCGAAGTTGCCTCAGTTCAATCCCCCACTCCCAAAACGTTTTAGTGTTTTATACATTACGTACGATAGAGCATAGTTCTCACGAGAAGGGCCGGCCCACTGACCCGGTCGAAGAAAATTCCGGTACATAGGTCGTGAAAAACTTTTTTGTCAACTTTTAGAAATTTTGACTTCGGGCCGTCCTGGGCCGAGACTTTTTGGTGAGAGGGTCGGCCCGGCCCGTAGCCACACCTGGTTGCGCGCGCGTGTGTGTGTGTGTGTGTGTGTGTGTGTGTGTGTGACTGTGAGTGTGTGTGTGTGTGACTGTGAGTGTGTGAGTGTGTGTGTTTTCATAACTTATTCCTAACTTACATGTTGGTAATCTTGTTGGGGTGGTTCAGCACGTACTCCAACGTCCAGATGCCGATGTCGATCATGTACTTGGCTCCGTTTTCGCTGTTGGACAAGTAGGGATCTCCTTGCCTAAAAAAAGAAGTCTTATTGCTATTAGGTAACCATACCCTAAATTGGGGTAAGGATCTGCGGGGGGGGTGCGCCGGGGAAAATCGGGACCTTGAGTCAGGAGAGGGGTTTTCGGGGGGGGGGGGGGGGGGGGGGGGGGGGCAGGGGGGGCAAAAATTGTGTCCTCGAAAACGCGTAAAAACGGGGGGTTCCGCCGGCCCACCGGACCCGCCAAAAAATCCGGGGGGCTCCGCCCGGACCCAGCCGCACCCACCAATTTAGGGTATGTAGGTAACCAAGCAAGGGTTGAGAACATTTAACTCGGTAAGGACTGAAGTAAAATATTATGGTGCCGCAAATGGAGGCGGCCTCAAAAATCAAATTCCCCAGTTTTACAAGATCCCTTTTACTAAGTAACTCCTCTAAAAGTAAGGTCCCGCAAACACCATATGCCAAGGTATGATTGAGAACGGGCCATAGAAGAACACGTACCGCGATTTTCATTTGAGGTTTCACGCCGAGCACACTTTTCATTTTGGGAACCTGCGCAAAAAAAACCATGGCTAGACCACGCAAACCATGGCTAGACCACGAGCGTTTTGGGGGGCTCGATGTGTAAGTGGTGAAATGGTAAATCGGAGGCAAAGTAAGCCTCCGATTATTTTTTGTTCCAATTTTCAATCAAACGCCGAATTACGTAGGTACCACAAAACACCTCATGTCCGCATGTGTTGGGGGTTGCACAAAGGCCCTATTGACACCCGGCTGGTACGAAATACCGACGACAACCTAGGAAGCAATTTATAGCCTATACCTGTCGCCAAAACGAAATCAACAAAACGAAATCAAGCGTCAGCCGAAAAAATGCTATCATTTCTCTTTGTCTTCGCTAATTGCACACTTTCCAGCCTGAGTTGCGCACATATCTGCAATAAGAACGTTTTTGGCAGGGTTTCAATTTGGCGACAGCTATACTATAACTATTACTGTATTCATGTCTTTACCTGTACTCGTCGAGAACGATCTGAACGAATTCCAAGAGGCTCATATTGATCTTCTCCAACACCGAAATGAAGAAATTCGCGTTGAGAACTTTGCTGAGGGCCGTGGCGCCGTTTCCCTTCTCCAGCAGCCTCCTCATGATGAAATCTGAAATTTCAACGTTAATTAATGAACGAATAAAAGACCCACTGGATGGGAAGTAGGTGGTCCTTCCGTAGATGGAGTACAACTCCTTCAGCATGACCTTCAGACGCTCGGCGGCGTCTCCTTCGCTGCTCATTTCTGAAAAAGTGTTTCTTGTCAAAAAAAAATGCATGATTGAAAAACAAGAACGAGACGAACCGTTGTCTATGAGAGCTTCCCAGACGTCTTCGATGACGTTCATGTCGTAGGAGTTGCCGCAGTGGAGTATGGCAAGCTGGGCGCGGAACTGTTTGAAGGGGATCTGGAAAAATTTGATTGAAATGGACAAGTAAGCCAAATAAGTGACAGCCTAAGGTCGCTTCGAAACCGACAGTGGCAGCCTCAGGCCGCTTCGAATATGGCGACGACAGTCACATGGTTTGAAACCCATAGAAAAATGATAGATTCAGGTCGCTTGGATTATGAACAACCACATGCCGCTTTGAAACCGAAAGTGACAACCTAAGGCCACTTTGAAACCAACAGTGACAGCCTCAGACTGCATTGAAACCTACAGTGACAGCCACAGATCGCTTTGAAACCTAGAGTGGCAGCCTCAGGCCGCTTCGACTGAATTATGGACAACCACAAACCGCTTTGAAACCGACAGTGACAGCCAAGCCGTTTTGAAGCCCCAAATGATAACAACGGGCCGCTTCAATTGGATTATGGACAGCCACAAGCCGCTTTGAACATACAGTGACAGCCTAGGGCAGCTTTGAAGCAAACAGTGGCAACCTCAGGCCGTTTCGACTGAATTAATAGCCACAGGCCGCATTTGAAACCGATAGGGGCAGCCTCAGGCCGCTTCGACTGGAATAATGACAACCTCAAGCCGCTTTGAAACCGACAGTGACAGCCTCAAAAGTAAAAGAAACCAGAAAATCCAACCAACCGCGTAATTCATGAGCAGGTCCTTCAGCGAACAAACGGACGTGTCGAGCATCTTGATGGCATCGCGGACGTTGTCCTTGCCGCTCTTCATCGCTTCCAAAGCCTCCCTAAACCCATTTTTAGGCATGTTATCCCATAATCCACTCACTTGACCATCAACTGAATCCTGGCGACCTCCACCTTGTCCTTCAAGTCTTCGATGTTGTCCTTCACGTTGGAATCCGTACTCGACTCGGCGCAGATGATGGCGTGAGACAGGTAGACGTAACGCTGCTGCAGACCGATAGTGCCGCTGAAAACGAAGGATTATGCTTAGTTCCTCTGTATCTGTCTTTAGCTCTAAAACCCACTTGTCATTGTCGGCGAGTCTCGAGAGCAGAGTGGCCGCCTTGGCGTAAGAGCCGTTTTTCTCGTACCAGCGCCACAAGAGATCCAGGTAACGCTGACCACCGCCAGTAGATATCTCGTGCGTCAGGAACGACTCCACGTACTTGGATTTGCTCTGAAAGAAGTTTATATTTTTCGCTATGTTTTAGACAGAGGTGTTGGGAGAAATAGATTTCTGCGCCCGCGATGACTTTTCCCAATCGAAAATTAAACTTTAAATTGTGTATTGTTTTCTTTCGTACATGTTCAAAGTACAAAGTATGACAAGGCATGATTGTGCCACGCCAAAGGAGGAAAATACTTATTCACCGCTATGAATAGAGCTCATATAATGAGAAGGGTGAATAACAACAAACTGTCATAAAAACAGGTGAAAATAGCAAGAATGTGTCACATGTGAAACAAGCGATGTACTTGGAAAGACGGAAGGCCAAAGTGAGTCAATCGACTCAATATGCGCCGAATGAGTCACCTCGTTTTGGAAGCCGCCGTGTTCCAACTGTGCTGAAGGAAATGCAAACATTCGTAGGGGAGACACATTTTTTATGAACAAACGGTTGTTAAAGCATCAGGGGCTTTTTCGCGTATTGCGTATAGGATTTGGCTGAACAACCGATTCTTGAAGCGGTGTTGGGGTAAATCCTTTCAATTGAAATGATTTGATTTGCATATGTTTAATTTCCAAACCACAAATGCAGCGAACGGTTCCTTTACAGGAATCGTCAGCGGCTTTTCACCTTATCGTTAGAATGTGGGGGGGGGTCGCGCAAAACAGACCCCACCATCAGCTTGTTAATGTGTGGCTTTTACATTCCTAAAAATCAGGAGCTTCTGAAGCGGTGTTGCCAACATCAGGTGAAAACGCAAAATTTTATACGATTAATTTCCAGTTCGAAAAATCCCCCTGAAAATGAAACTGGACCTGTCCATGACGAAAACACAGATAAGATGAAATGCAGAGTTTTATGCTAATTAATAAACAGGTCCCCCATTTTATTTCCGTGAGCCATTGCCTGTAAAAGGACAAATAGCTTTGTGACTCGCTGGCTTACTAAGCACCCAACATTCATTACCAGAAAATCTGTCTTTTTTTCTCATGCATCGGGAGGGCCCGTTATTTGGCGTACCCTACTTTGGGTTCATAAAATGGTAGTCCCCATCAAATAATGGCCATTCTTTAAGCTGAATTCTACGAAACTATACTCCTCGCCCATCGAACTTGGCCGGAAACGGAGAAAACCTGTGAATCTAAGCTAATTAGCATAAGTAATGACAGATTTACAAATTCACATGTTTGCTTACAAGCCCCTTGTTTCTAACAGATAATTATGTTAATGTCGCAGATTTCCGGTCACGCTTTATGGGCGAGGGGTATATGTCTAACTTCAATAACTTTCAATGTATTCTCTTCCCTGTTCCACAGCGCCCCTCTCAAGAAAAGCGGAGTTACAGGAAAGCTTTCGCAGAAATCAAAGTTCTTTCGCAGCTCATCGTCAGTTCTCACAGGAAAGCGTGGGATCAGAAACAAAACTTGTGCCGCTATATGCCTGGATAAAAATAAAACCTAACAAGACAAGATAACAGAAAATCCCTTTCCACCCGTTCCGCTCGAATCAAATCGGCGTGGGCGCACAGCTCTCCCACCGGCGCTTCGTTCCCCTCTGCTTCCATATTCTATTAACCGTGGCCGGCGGGCTCGACCGAGGTCGGTTAGTGGGCGGCCGCGTGACCGCACGCGAGAATGTGATTCAAGCGGCAGCGGCCGCGGCGATCGATCACCGGCGCCCACTAGCCACTCACACACAACACGCGTCCCACACGCACGCGATCCTAACGTCCCTCCTCGACAGCCCGCCGTATCCAGAGCGACCGCTTCACTGCTTCAACCAGCACGAACACTTCAGTCTCTGCGAACCGGAGATGGTCTTTGTTATTGTTGAGATTGCAAGGGAAGACATTGGAGATGTTGTCAATCGGCTGGTGAGTAATATTCCCACTCAAGTATTCAGAAAGGGAAAGTCGAGTTTAGGGAACAGGGAAACGCACAGAAATGGACAGCATTTCAATTCAAAAAAGATTACGGTAGCGCTGAAATATTTTCAAACCTTTCGCAATGAAGGGGACCATCAGGGGCTTTTGAGATAAGAAATGACTTGTATGATAATAGTGTCACTTCGATACGAGTAATTTTCTCACCACAGCTCTTGTTCACGAGCTGCCGGCAACAACTGCGTTAACATGTTCATGAACGTGAGAAAGGTCCCTGAGAGTATCTTTAACATTGTTTGTGCGCTTCACAATTGGGTTTTGGAAGAGATTTCGGCATAATTCTCATTTCAGCAACACATTTGAACATTTTAACGGGCATGAGCGACATATGGGTGCGACATATGTGAAGTGAGGAAAATGCAAATCGCGCGAAACCGTTTGAAACGATTTCTCATCCAAGGATAACCATATGTGGGCATGAGGTGATTGGGATACCTAGGTAAATGACCGTTTGGTTGAAACTGGTGCCACAAAATGAAACTGGGGGTTCACGCTACCTCCGAAGAATCATTTGGGGGGGGGGGGGGAGTGTTACTCATCCGGCCCCCCAAACGCTGCCCGACCAGCTATGAAGGAACCGGTTAAACGCCTTCGTTAAAGCTTAGAACGCCTGAATGTAGAAATAGTGTACGGCAGTCGGTTTAAAACCATATGCAAAAGAAATTTTCTTTCAGCTCGGAGCCCGTCACAAAATACAGGTGGTGGAGGAGATTAAAGACGCCTGTGATTGCAAAACCCCCACCGGTCTTGTAGCGAAAAGACCTAAAATGGAGATAATCCGTGCAGGACCTCCGCAAAGCCCCGATCTCATCTCTTCTTCAAATCACCAGGAGGGCGAAGTCAACAACGATGAAGGAGCCAGCAATATGAACCTTTCACTGTTAGAAATGGTCAAAATGGTACAGTAACTGGCAAAACAAAAAACAACCCATTTTCAGGCTTCTGGAGGCTCAGAAAACGGAGAAACTTCAGCAAATGGAGCCAAGGAGTCCCCTCTCGCGTTGTATAACAGCTCCATGCCAAAGTGGAACTTCAACACTACGAGAAGGAATAATGGAGTTCCTTACAACTCGGGGGTACTCTATCCGAATATGAAGAACCAGGAATTGGAGGAAGAGCCGAAAGAAGAGTATCAGGAGGGAGTGGATATGGCCGTTAAGTGTGCGGTAAGTGCTTATTTCTTCCAGATACTGTAGTTATCTGCATTCTGGTGTGTAGATTACTGTAACCCGTTTTTCCACTTTAGATGCACAATCGATCCCATTAACGTTTCTTATTCAGCTGTGCGACCGAACGATTGCGCTGGGCACGCGACCGCAGAACCACAGCACACGCAAATACGCTCACGCGAGGTGTCACGGCTTTAAGAACAGGTTCGGACACGACCGCCAGTTCAAAAACGTTTCGAATATTTCAGATTTGAGTGCAACATATGTCATGCTGTGTTCAAGAACAAGAGAGTGACGTTCAACCATAATAGGGCCATGCATGGGGATAACCCGACCTTCGAGCTGATTGATCGATGGTGAGTTTGAATTTGAAGAGAGAGGAATTTGCTGGGAAATGTCTTGTTTTCAAGGTAGAAACGAATTTCTTGGGTATTATTCATAATGCATAGCATTCAGAGGATTTTTTTTTAATTCCAACAAAATTCATAAGATGATGGAGACTATCAATTTCTATTTTCTCCATGTTTACGAGAAAAAAATTCCCATGAAAAATTATTGAGAACGAGCGCCGAAGGAATTCGTGAAAACCCGAGTCTCGCAGCAAACATTTGCGCCATAATAGGGCCGTCGCCATTTTAAGTTTTCGACACAATATGTTAGAGAAAGATTCCCTTCGCAATTTTTCGAAAAAATTTTATAATAGTGTGGGGGCATGGCTCGACATGGAGCGTTTGGGGGCTCGATTCGTTAGTCCCCCCCCCCCCCAAATGATGCCTCGGAGTTAACGCAAGTCCCCTTCAATTTTCGCTCCCATTTTCAACCAAACGACGAATTGCGTATGTATCACAAGCATCTTACGTCAACCTATGGTGTGGGGCATAGCTGGACACCGTGCGTATGCGGGGGCTCGATATTTAAGCCCCCCCCCCAAATAGCACATTGGAATCAAAGTAAGCCCCCTCTAATTTTTGTTCCAATTTTCAATCAAACACCGAATTACGTAGGTATCATAAGCACCTCATGTCCAAATATGGTGTTGGGCTGTCGCGAAATTGGCCGCCGCGGTGGGTCGCCAAGATATTAGCGAAAGTTCTCCATTCCAAGCCGATACAATACGAAATTGCCAAATTTCAAATTGTTGCATGAATTCTTCGTGCACATTTAAAATTCTGCGCGCACATTCGGAGCAGATGTTTATATAGGGATGCTAGTTAAACACGAGCCCAACTATGAAAACTATGGTCTAAAATCACAATTTTCTTCAGGAACGAAAGCGCCCAACGTGACCTGATGCTGATGGTCAGGAAGTGCTTCCCCAGAGAAAACAAGCCTTTCGTCAAGGATTCCTCCTTCGCCGCTTTGGAAAACGAAGACGATGACATGAATGAGGAACTCCAAAACCCGACGGTTAAAGAAGAAATCCCCGATACGGAGGATGGCGAGCCGTCGATTCCCCCTCAGAACAGTGCCCAGCAGTTCCTCAATTCCCTTCTCCCCGGTGGAAACGATCCCAGCCAAGCTTGTCAAGGCCTTTTCCAACAATTCAACCAAACTCACGATCAGCCTAGAAACCCCCAGGATATTTTGAATTCCCTGCTGCCGGGCAGCTCTGAACACGATAATCTAGGCCAATTTTACCAATCTCTGGGTAATGTACAAAGTGCGCCCGAGCAAGGGCAACAGGTACAACCCAACATTCCTCAAATTTCAATCGGTGCGCCAATTGAATTCACGCTGTCTTAATTTATTTAATTTATGTTCGTGTTTGTGACAATAAACTGGTCGTTACTAATGTACCGAGTGAAATGAAATTGAAAAAGGTAGTTTTCCAAGCCGAGATAAAAACAACGTAAACGGTGTCGAGATATAAACTGGTCCAAAACTCATAACTGAACAGCAAAAAATTCTCATACAACTGCCTTATAACCATAGTTCTCACGCATTAAAAAAATACTCTGTCCAGCCCGCATCCAACGATTTTTCAAAGGGCCGGGGTCTCGCCGCGACGCAAGTGCCGGAGCTACGCCCATAGGTGCTTCTGCATTTCCTGGGCCCGTCAACACAAGGTATGAGCCTCAAAGCAGTGCTGGAACGAAGACCCCGAAGTCGAAGGCTATGAAAAAGCTTACAAACGGTGCTCAGAGTAGACCATTACTGTCCAGTGGAGGAGGAGAAAGGAACACTTGTATATACTCTTCGCCCACTGACCTTTTTGGAAAGTTCGATGACCTGCGAATCTAAGCTAATTAGAATGAATAATGACATAGCTACACTTTCACATTTTTGCATAATTTTCAATTACTTCTTACTCAAAGTTATGCTAATGTCACAGATTTGCGAGAAAGGTCGTTGGGCGACGAGTATACGGAAAGTGACTACTACGTGATACTCCGTTACGTTACTTCATAGGTGGACATGATAATTCGGAGTTTAGTTGAAAATGGTAACAACAACCTATAGAGGGCTTACGCATCAACCCCCTAAACCTGCCCAGTGCGCTTCTTAATCTTAACAAAGTCCCAGACCTTGACCTAACGAGTGTAACCCCCTTTCAACCTCGTTCCGCCGCCGTTTGTGAACTGTAAAATAAAATTCCCCCACAACAATTACCTGTAAAATGTCGTTGGTCATGCTCCTGTTGAGCATCCAGCGGAAGAGCGCCGCGTGTGCCATCTCGTCCTCCGAGCAGAAGACCCTCGAAACCACCGTGTTGAACTGCGCCGTCTGAAACACTCGATGTCCAACGCAATTATGATTTTTCCTATAATTTGAAATAAAATAAACGAACAGCATCGGCCGAGGTGGAGAGGTCTTTAGTGGCGGTGTGCAGTTTCTCCAGCACAGATGTGAGCACCCTGAAGACTTGAAATGGGGGCGAAAGTTGAAAATTAATATGAAAATAGAGAAAAACCGACTCGTAGGCCTTCTGACGGATCTCCTGGGCGTGTCGTGTCTCGTTGTCGTCGACGTTCCTTCCGTGTCGGTACGACATCAGGGCCAACTGACGGGGGTCTTCTTTCTGGGCGCGCAGCAGGCAGAGATCCACGATGTACTCGTAGCCACCGACTGAAAGTAGATTATTCTTTTGACCATCAGACAGGAATTTTTTGACGTATGAAACGTGAATTCTAGTATTCCACAAGTGGGGCCCGGGGTTCTATAATTACGGACCGGGTCCGGTATGAAAAATTAAATTTAAAAAAAATAAAGTGCTTTAAATAACTTAAAAATGGTTGTTACAAACATATAAGTCGATATTAGTTGTACAAAAAAGACTGTCACCGACAGGGATCGAACTCTGGTTGTGTGTGTGTGGCAGTCTGACTGGGTGGCCCAGGGTAAACGGGCCGGGCCGACCAACCAAAACTTTACAAATTGCCCGGCCCGTGAGAACCACGCTTATAGTCATTTGACAGGAACTTTTTGACCAATCGAGTTCTTTTTACGGTCCTTTTTGTGAAGCAAACTATAATTATCGACACTTAAAAGAGCCGGCCTTAAAAGACACTATATTTACTAACCAAAAAAGTTAAGCCAAATTTAAATATTTTTTATCATGCATTTTCGACTTGGCGACGATCAACCATGGCCACGGACCCGCCCGCTCCCCCATTTTTTCACGGCGCGGGCCGATCCGGGTCAGACAACAAAAAATTATGCCTTATTGCAATGTAAAACTCAAAAACAACGAACAAATTTTTTTTCCAGTCATCTCGCTCCCAATTTTTCTCGAACAAAAAAAATTGGAAAAACCCCCAAAACGACTGAATATTGGAAAAACAATATTTGCTAAAAATTCAAAATTTCCAAGTTCGCGCCATTTCTGCCAAGGCGGCCGGCTCTTCCGCCGCTGGCCCTCTGCCACCCCCGCGTCAAACAGTAATTTTTCGACGCATCAAAAGCTAATTCTTTTTGTCGTACTGTAACCGGAACTTTCCTGTTAAATAAATAAAACTTACGAGAGGCAAGTTCTTCGCAAACGACGGGCAGAGGCGTCTTGAGGATGGACTGGCTGAGCAGATCTGCAGCCACCGCGACGAGTCGTCTTCTTCCCACTCCAGGAGGCAACTGAGCGGCCTGTCTAAGCTGTTCCATGGCATTCGTCACACAGGCGTCCTCCTGAAATTACCCTTTTCAGCTCGAAATTTGGAAAAACACTCACCGCCGAGTAGAGGGTGGGGCACTCCCTGCGCAGGGTGTCCGACAGCTCCTTGGTGCCAGCTTCATCGCCCAAGAAGTACCTAAATTGGGGATAATGATGATTAAGTGGCAAAATTCCATCGAAATCGGTTAAATTCTATTTGCGAAAAGACGTTCGAAAGCGAAAAAAAACTGACTTGATCAGGGCGCGGATGATATCGCCACTGTAGCGGTCGTTCTCATCGACCAACTGGTAGAAACGGCAGTCGGCGATGCTGGAGAGGGTGGAGTGGTCCATTCCGGCCGATATGGCAGCCAGATCGCACTTTTTCATCAGCATCCAGAGAGAAAGGGTCTCCTAAAAGTGAGATTTAGAGATTTAGAGATAGAGAGAGAGAGAGAGAGAGACTTACAGCTGTGACGAGCATCAGTTTGTGAAGGGCACGGATAGACTGGCGTTCCAGATTATTGGCGTCGGCTGGAAAAGAGAAAATATGAAAATGAACCGCCGCAGCAAGCAGAAGGCCGCCGGAACAGAGCCGCTGCAGCCTTCGGCCGCATAAAAGGGACTTATTTGACAACATTTGAAAAATTTAAATACGTCGTCACCGTAACCGGGGTTCTCAAATGACACGTCGGTCCGGCGGGCCGGGAGATTTTTCAGCTGTGACACAGCTGCGGGCCCGGAGATTTTTTGTGCGACCCGGCCCGTTTATGAAAATCAAAATTTAAAATTTTGTATAAATTGATACAGTAATTTTTTAAACTGCTTTAAATAACTTAATAATGTTTGTTACTAACATATAAGTCAATCTTTACTGTACAAAAAGAATGTCACCGACCGGGGTCGAACCCTGGTCGTGTGGGTGGCAGTCTGACTGAGTGGTTCAGGGTGGATGGGCGGACCAAAATTCCCCAAGGGACCCGGCCCGGGGATCCTCTGCCGGTCCCTGATGGTACCACCAGGGTTCACAGAGGCCGGGCCATTTGGAAAAAATGGATGGCCCGTTTACTCTGGACCACCCAGTTAGATTGCCACCCACACGACCAGGGTTCGATCCCGGTCGGTGACATTCCTTTTGTACAACTAATATTGATTAAACTATTAATAGGAAACACTATTAAGTTACTTAAAACCGTTTAAAAACTATTGTGCCGATTTATACAAAATATAACATTTAATTTTTCATACTCTTGCCGGGTAGTTTCAAAAAATCCCTCGGCCCGGACCGTCATACCACTACTGCTTGGATTCGTTAAAAGCGGCCTAAGCCTGCCATAAATCGTAAAGAATTCCCCACCCTGCAGTCTGTTCATTGCGCTCTCGGGCCTCTGCTGTTCGTATTGCGGCAGAAGGCGGTACTTCTCCATGGCTCCTGCAAGCGCCCTCAGTTTCTGGGCCAACCACCCCATCTCCGCCTCCGTCATCGTCGTCTCCAACTGAAAAAGCATAAATTACCCATCATTAGAAAATTAAACAAACCTTCTTTCCCTTCAGCGTGCAGATGGGCGATGTCCAGAGCGGAACGACCAATCGGGCGTAGTAGAAGTAGAGGGCGTCGTGGCGATGGGAGGACGAGTAGCGCATGGGACCGCCCATCGTAGTATTTCCCGGGGTAAGATGGGAGAACTGGGAATCGCGGCGGTCATAGTGAGGCGTGGAAGCGTGGAGAGGAGCTGAAAAAGAGAGATAATTCAATCGCCCTGAGGCTGATAAAAGCGGCCTAGATTTACAACGTAAGACCATCCAACTGACATTGAGAACAAATCTGTTTTTAGGAGATATATATCATTTTACAGCTCTATTTTTAAGGGAAACTAACCTATAACTAAGCCCGGAAAAATTCAGTTAAGCCCCCATCATAGTATGGCCCCCCAAGCTCGGTTTGCCCCCCCCCCCACCCAATCAATGCGAATCGTCCGAAAATGGGGGCGGAAGTTCTTCAGATAACCGTCTACTTTTGTTATGCCCATATGAGTAATTCACATAATCCCCCCCCCCCCCCCCCCCCGTTTCATTCAGTTATGCCCCAATACAAACAATTCAAGTAAATTATAAATTCACATTTTTATTTTTTCGTTTTCTTTGATTTTTACATTGAAAAAAGGCATAAATTTTCGGTTGAGTCGGGCCGGGTCGGGCCGAGAAAAATTTTGAAGCGGGCCGGCCCAAATTTTTTTTTTTCGTTTTCTTTGATTTTTACATTGAAAAAAGGCATAAATTTTCGGTTGAGTCGGGCCGGGCCGGGCCGCATTTTAGGACTCAAATTTAAGCGCTACTTCCACTAAAGCCCCCCCCCCCCTAACATACTTGGCCAACCTACCGCTGGTGTATATTTTGCGACAGCCTCCTCTGTTAGAAAAACTATTCAAAATTTGCGACGGGCCCACTTCCTTTACAAAAATTGGGTAAAAGTCAAATTGCGACACCCCCCACCGCCGCGGCTCGTGGTGGTTGGCCAAGTATGCCCCCTAATGGTGCCTCGGAGGTAACGTAACCCCCCTTTAACATTTTGTTACCATTTTAATCTAACGCCGCTTTACGTACGTACCGAAGGTACCTCACGCCTACGTATGGATCAAAATTGAAACTTACGTCTCATTTTATGCTGCCAGTCGGCGATGCTGTCTTCGCTGGGAGACCACGGCTCGTTGTAGTTCGGCTCAACTCGCGTCATATCCTTGATGCAGAAGAAGAGGGCGGCCGCCTGGAATTAAGAAGATTATTTGTATCCTCTCACTGTCTCTCTGTTTCACCTTCTCCTTTATCCTGTTGTCCATGGGAACCGTGCTGACGAGAATCTCCAAAGCCATCAGAAGAAGTTCGGTCTGTCCGAACTGCTGGAGCATATCGGCCGTCGCTCTGCCATCGGCTCCTCCGGACAACAAAGCCTCTCGCAGCGTGTCCACCGGTGTGCTTTGCTCGAACTCGAACAGACCCTAGAAATGAGATTTTTACGAATTTTGAACATAATTTCAATAAAAATGGATTAAAACACACCTCGGTACTGCATATAAGTAGCCGGGACTTTTTGGTAAGCGGGATTCGCTGCAACTCGTGAGGGTGGATGGAGGGAACTAATCCGGCGGTGGTGGGGATGTCGGAAACGCCCTGGAATGAGTTGAAGTTATGGAGAGAGAGAGAGAGAGAGAGAGAGAGAGAGAGAGAGAGAGAGGGATAGAGAGAGACTTACCCTTTCTACGATGGAAGTAATCGCCCAGACGTTGCCGGGAACCTCAAGCTCGGTTTTGGATTCGCGGAGCATCTGCGCATCGGGGAAGGACAAATCGGAGAACGCGCAGACCATGGGCCTTCCGGAGGTGGCCATAACTGCTGTGGCTGAAAATGAACAATTTTTGAAAAAAAATTCAATGTAAGAAAAAACGGGCCGGCCCGGGCAGAAAAAAATTTAAATTTTGTAAAAATCGGTACAATAATATTTTTAACTGCATTAAATAGCAAAACAATGTTTGTTACCAACATATAAACCAATATTAGTTGTACAAAAAATGTCACCGACCGGGATCGAACCCTGGTCGTGTGGGTGGCAATATGCCTGGGTGGTCCATGGTAAACGGCCGTTCAAGGCCGGTCCGACAGAAATTTTACAAATGGCTCGGCCGATTGTTTAAAAAGACACGCCCGGTGTTTAAAAAATACGAAAATTCCAGCGAACCATTAAACGTGGGAAAGCATTAACAGTATATTTTGGTACCAGCCGACTGGCACGGGCATTTTCCCCAACAAATTTTCATTAATAGGACCGGGCCAGCCCGAGAGAATACACGAATGTGGTCAAAAATACTTACTTCCATTGTAGTAGGCACTGCAAACGCCTTGGGAAGCGGCACCTCCGTAGAGGGAGGCGGGAACGACGCCCGGGGCGAAGCGGACGTGGGCCACACGGAGTCTCTGCGGACGGACCTCGTTCTGAGTGAGGTGCTGAAAAAGGGTTATTAGAGAGAGAGAGAGAGAGAGAGAGAGAGAGAGAGAAAGAGAGAAAGAGAGACCAACCACGGAATGAGAGCCGGAAGCGTTCGGGTTCCTCACGGGCCTGTCGAGAACGGAGAAGTAGATGCGGACGCCTTTCGCCGTAATGGCAACCTAAAAAAAAGAAGATAACAATCTGGTTAGTTTCAACGGAATCCGGTTAGTTTCAACGAAAACGGGCTGAGAATGGAATAAACAAGGCCTGTGCTGCCTAAAAGGCGTCCTGAGGCTGCCTCAACTCGGTCTGACGGAATAAGGTTGCCTAAAGAGCGGCCTGAACACTATAAGGCTGCTTCAAGAGCGGCCTGAACAGTACAAGGCTGCTTCAAGAGCGACCTGAGGCTGCCTCAAGTGGCCTGACGGTACAAGGTTGCCTCTAGAGCGGCCTTAGCCTACCACTTGCGGCACTGCTAAAGAAATACTCACCAAATTCAACTGCGCCGACTGCTCGGCTTCCAATGGACAGATCGTGACGATGTTGCTGAAACTGCTGTCCTCGTGGCCGTACTGCGTCAGAAGATTGGCCTGATTCTAAAAAAAGAAAGTTTAAATAACTAAAATATAAAAAAAATCAAAACAACAATATCTCACCGCAATCTGTCCGGCAACAAGGGCTCCAACCTTGACGCACTGCATTCCGTCGACGCCGAGATCGAAAACCTAAAGAATTCTCGAGTATTTCAACCAGAAAAACCACAAAACCTGAATGGATCCGTTGCGATCCAGTGTGTAGACGATGTTCCTGGACTTGTCGATGGCAATCTGCTCCAATTCATCTGAAAAGGAGACGAATAAATGAGACAAAATGAGGAGTAACCGTTCTGGTTGTTCATGAAGGGGATGAAAGTGGCGAAGAAGGAGGCAGAGTGGTTCACGACGCGGCACTTCTTCCCATCGCGGAACCAGCCACGTTGATGCTGAAATAGAAGAGGTTTTAAAGGACTGTCAAGGCAATTTCAAATAATCAATTTTTTTCGCCCTTAACGTCATAATTCGAGATTATATTTCCCCAACGAGCTTCTGCGATGGATGTACCTTTAATTTTCAAGTGTTATTGAAGACGTCATTGAAGTCATTTTTGTCATTACCGACACACGGCTGCTAGGGTTTACGGTATCAAACAAGACAAAATTTGGGGCCGGATCGGGTCCAGCCCGGCCCGATAAGATTTTGTAAGGCCAGCCCGCTGAAATGGCTGTAGGCCATGTACGAAGCAAGCATACTTGGCCAATCTCCGCGATTACTTTTTTTTCTAATAGAGAGGCCTGTCGCAAAATATACTCCCTGCGATACGTACACAAGGTGTGGAAGCAAGGGGTTTCTGGCTTTGTTTACAAGGGGGTAAAAATTCAGGAATTTATATTTGCAGCTGAAGAATTAATCATTTTTTTAATGTATTATCTATCTTTAACGGTTTTTTTCCCACGAAAACTAGAATTATTGCACATAAAATACCCTATTTACATATTTTTAAAAAAGGTAAGCCAAAATATATTTTTATTTGTCTGCTGAATTTATCGCGTTTCCGACAATTATGCATTGATTAAGCCTTAGTCCACTGAATAATGGAAAACCCAAAAATGTTTAATAAAAAAAATTCGAAATTTCAAAGTTCGCGCCATTTCTGGCAGGGCCCAGGGTGGACCCCGGAAGGACCGGGGCCTCGCCGGGTTAGCCCGGCCAACCCTGAGTAAAGATTCACCACCCAGTCGAACTGTCGTCTACCCGATCCGGGTTCGATTCTGCTCGCTGAAGAAGCTTTGGGTACACTCATTCAGCCCAGCTGAGCATGGGGCTAGATCATATAGGTCGACGTGGGGTAGCTGTGAAACTGAAGTATTCCGGCGTTGGATTCAAAATAGCCAGAAAAAATGTAGATCTTGCGTTGCCTCCAAGGCACCATTTTTATGTTCAGTTTTCGCGACCTTCGTCCGAAACTGAACAATTTAGGCTTACGCTTGGAGCCTTTCTGGCCAGCAAACATGGCAACGGGCCGGCCCGGGCCGGCCCGCTCCAAAATTTTTCACGGCCCGGCCCGCCTCAACCGAAAATTTATGCCTTTTTTCAATGTAAAAATCAAAGAAAACGAAAAAAAAAAAATTTTCGGGCCGGCTCGCTTCAAAATTTTTCTCGGCCCGGCCCCAAATTTTGCCATGCTTGCTGGCCAGTCATGGGCCAGATCTTTCTCGAACACGACGTCTCTATTCACCTCGTACACAAACTCGTAGAGTTTCTCATCTGCAGTGAAGAAGACCCTTCCGTTGGCCGAGGAGACGATGTCTCCGATTGTCATGTTGTCCAGGGCGATCTCAAAATAAAGATATAATCGAAATACGACTAGTACTGGTAAATACAGTCCTTTAAAACTGGAACTACAAAACTCACTCTGAAGAAATGAGTGGGGTCGATGGAAACGGCGCCGTCGTTGGTGGAGTCTCCTTCGACGACCATCGGGAAGAGGGAGAGGTCACGGACGGTGCCCACGACGAGACCATAGTTGAAGTGGGACTGAAAAAGAGATTTTGCCCGAAATATTCAACAAAAATATGAAGAAAAGGCAAAAACTCACCGCAAAGACACCGGGTTTAACTTTGACTAGATCAATCTTCATAACCGTACTTTCAATCGAATCGAAGTAGGCCAGATCACTGCTGAAATCGTGGAAATTGAGAGCGTTTCAAGGAAAATTAAGAAGTTCGTACGGAAAACCCACTTTGTCTCATAATTCCACATAAAAATATCGCTATCGATGGTGATCCAGGCTCTGGAGATCTCGGGAAACACTCCCATGCAGAACTGCGTTCTCATGTCTGAAAATGGGAGCAATTTTAACGATTTTAAACAATGAATTTCAGTAAAAATCAAATAAAATAAATAATTAAAATAAAACCTACTTCTGATCTGCATCATGAGCTCATCGGGGATGGGAATCCTCCGCGAGAGGTTAAATTCCGGGGCGCCTTCGCTGTAGAAATGCCCGCCGAGGCCAGAAACTGAGACGGCGCCTAGAAAAGAAAAATTACTTATTTTTAAAAATATATTTATACATTTTGCGCACAATTAAAGCCGAAGGTTGAATATGGACCTGTGAGCCCACGGTCACGTGTAAGGCAACAACAGACCGGGTTTTCAGCAAAAAAGTCTGCTCTAGGTAACGTAAGGCAGCTTCTGGCAACCTTCAGCAGTGTGAATGCCGCTGGTGGCAGGCTTTGGGCGCCCGATCAATTTTTAAAAGTTCAAAATCTTTCGCAATGGAATTTTGATCTCCGAGCCTTTTGCGGGTAGCCTAAGACCGCTTAAGGCAAGAACAAGCCGGATTGAGCAAAAAAAAATCCGCTCTAGATAACATAAGGTCGCTTCTGACAACCTTCAGCCGTGTGAATAGCCGC
Organism: Oscheius myriophilus; assembly: GCA_964057215.1. Lineage (NCBI taxonomy): Eukaryota > Metazoa > Nematoda > Chromadorea > Rhabditida > Rhabditidae > Oscheius > Oscheius myriophilus. The sequence goes on from OZ059905.1 coordinate 3,985,627, forward strand.
TTGCGGTAGCCTTCGGGCGCTGAAAATTTTTTAAAACTTAAAACCCATTATAATAACGAAACTGACTACCGGGCCACTTCCGGGTAGCCTAAGGCATTCCAGCCGTCAATGTGGACAATTCCACATTTCCGCTAAACTCGAAACATTGTTTGATAGATTGCGGCCCACACAATTCATTTTCAATGCAAAGAGAAAAATTGGAAAATTTTAGGATCAAAAGTTGGCGCTTCCGGTGCCAAACTATTTCTTTATAAATAAATATTTATTTAAAACACAGAATTGTAAACCAAAATCCTACCGTTTTTAGTGAGTTTCTTGTAGAGATCACCGCCGTCCTGCATCATTTCGATCAGCTCCGAAATCCTCGGAATGGCCTCCTCGGAGGATTCCGATGGAACGGCTTGGGAGCCTCTCATTGCTGGAAAAATAAAACATGAAAATCAACAATTTAGTAGAACAAACTAAAAAATACAAAAAAAAGGAAAGAAATTGAAGAAAAACTGACCGGAGGCGAAAATAAATTCAAAAGCCGAAATTGCCGCGTGCCGGCGGAAATGTTGGTAATTTAGCGACCACCGTGTGACATAAAAGACCCTGTTTATTCGAATTTGAACCTTTCTCTATCAATAAATTGCGCAGATATGAGCCCAAAATCAGAAACCCCGTTGAAAGCTAGCCCGCAACATCCAAGTTCACAGCAAACTACAGTTTCAAGGCTTAAAAAGCTATGTTACACCGAAAAAGTAACAAATAAACAACTTTAACGTCGTAAAAAAGACGAAATGAGTCAAACGAAATTGCCCGGCGCGAAGAACTGTCCCTCATTTTCTCAAGATTTTGGCATTCCCTTGAAGATTTACGTCACTGTCACCTATCTAGTTCATAAAATTAATTATTTAACATGTTTCACAACACAAATTACAAAAAATAAGCACAGAATAAGAAAATTAACGCCGGAAACAACCACAGGAAACAAAAATACGAGCGGAGCCCCTCTTTTAAAAATTCAAACGATCGGAACGCGCGCCCGCTGTTTACCGCGTACTCTGGACGTTAGTTTTTAAGGTTGAACCAGCCGGCTGTCAATAACTTACGTAATTTTTGGCTCATTTTGTTGTTTTTCGATGTTTTTTCAAACATTCAGTGTATTTCTAAACTTATTTATTCATTCTTGTTTTGTTCTGATGTTTTTTTTCTGTAATTCTCGCTATCAGAAAACCGAGGAATATCTTGTGTCTCGCTGTGTTTAACTTTAGTGATAATTTGAACTCCTTTTGCACCTATTTGACGTGTTTAAAAGGGTTAATGAGGTAAAACGCTGCTAAATCCCTTTCCGTTCCGCAGAGAGATCAAAGGCTTTCGAGCAGCGACAAAATCCGGCTGTTTCGTTGGTTTAACCAGCCTTTGCTCTTTCCGTTGCGTGTATTTCGTTGGAATTTTTTTTCTGCAAATCCCGATTTTCATGAGAATGTTTCAAAGTGCGGCTCATTCTATTCCCCAGGGCACCAACCGATAAAATTGCGTTTCGAATTATCGGTCTACCTGCTATTTTGTTGCTTATGATTTTCTTTTTATATTTTAAAACAGGCCTATCTTATTTTTCCAGTGCTCCAGATGCAGTGAAGGGAGAATGTTATCAGATTCCCAGAAACTCTCTCTTTTGGAGCTCTACTCGGAGGAGATCTGCAAGCGACTTCATTATTTGAATGAGGACAAGGTAGGTTTTTGGGGTTTTGAAGCAGACAATTGGCAGAAACAGAAATAAAACTGCCTTTTAAAATGGTATTAGTGTTATTTTAAAAAAAAAGGTTTTTAGGCCTCCGATTTACTGGAACTCGTCGACGTAGGGACAGTCGGGCGGCTGCGAGAGGAGTTCCCACAGCAGTTCGGAGAGAAATTGTGGCTCGAACTGCGCACTTCCCCGCTTCAGGAGCAGAAGAAGGGCCTCTTCAACTGCCTACAGGCCTATCTTCATGACGGTTTGTCTTTTTGGGGGACCTTGCGGACACAACACGGTGAGAGCGGCACTTTTTCTTTCAATTCTTGGAATTGTGAAAAATAGGATTTTGTCTGCTCTAATCGTTTTTGGCATTAAGGCTCTCGCAAAGATCTAGCAAAATCTTTTAAGCCTGCAAAAAAGGCACAAACAATTCCTTGAAAATCGTGGTGGGACCTTCCTATATTTCGGCAGATTCAAGCGGACAGTAAACTTTCCGTCTGTTTTTCTCGTCAAATTTCGAGTGGAAAAATCCTTTTTTTTTGGCTTAAAAAATGATTATGGGCCTATATTATACAACAATCCTTTCAGAAGCTACAAAAATTTGTTCAGGGAGACATAGGCCGTGGAAAACTATTTTGGCGTCGTTCTCTATAATTGGGAATTTCCACAATATGAAATAATTGATGTGAATTATTCATGTATACAGCTCTTAAAATATAAAGAAAACCGTGTAAAAATGTTTACTAATATTCGAGAAATAGAAGTTTCAATTAAAAATGTCCAGAAAGTCCTTTAAACTGCCAGAGTTTAACGTGATATTTGCACCGAATTTTCGAATTTAAAGGACTGTTTCCAGTTGGCGATGACCTCCACAGTATCCTCTCCGAAGTCTACACCCGGAATCGCTTCTAGTTCGTTGAATTTCCTTTGCCAAACTATCCGATTTTCAGTGTTGTTCTCCAGCACTTGGACCTATTTCTGCAATTCCTGGACTTTGACAAGTGTGTGGAGCAGCTGAAGGCTGAAGAGCACTACAAGGACGTGCTGGAGTCGATTCTCGACGTTTGCGACGGTCAGTAATTTGGGGCAGATTGGGGGGGGGGGGTTCATTGTGAGAAAATCAAAAATCAAGTATGTGACGCGGCTGATAACCGCAGACTTTCGAAAAGTTTTTGGACATCGCTTTTAGACAAAAAAAGCGTTTTTGTTAGCGACGCGGCTAACAATCTAGCGCAGAAATACTACACAGCTATGAGATATTGTTCGCTTGTCATCCCTAGGCATTTTAAATTTAATTTTTAAAAAAAAATTGCAGATATGACAGATGCCGACTTCAAGAAGAAACTGCTCCTCCGTACGATTCCGTGCCTTTCGCCCACCAGTGTCTACGATGTGATGATGACTATGTACGACTCCAGTCCTGAGGCCACCCAGTTCATCGAATCCATCCATCCCAACTTCATGCGCTATTACCGTAAGTAATAGATAATGCCGGCCGTGGTATATGTTGGCGGGTATACTTTAAAATGATGAGGGGGTTGAAAAAGCCTTTGCGCACCGACCTTTTTTCTAAACGAAATTTTGAGGCGCACTTCCCCCATGTTGATACGTGAAATAAGTTTTGTTAAAGGGACCATCAGGGTCCTTTTTGAAGTTTATTTTAATTAATTAATTAAATTTAGTTGATCAATTATCCACTTATCATTTTCAACTCCTTTTTCCTAAAAAGCCGTAATTTCAAATCAAAACTCAAAATTAATTTTTTCCAACGGGCTCCAGCTTACGTTTTTTCACACCATCTGCCCGCTGTCCAAGGTGAAAGCCGCTAGGGATAAGGACCACGCGGCGCTGAACTTCCATCGACCTCATAGCCAACTGGTTAGCGCCGGTAGCTGGTAACCAAACGGTCCCAGGTTCGGTTCCACTCTCGTGCAAATGGTTTTTGCTGACAAAGGGAAAAGTAACTGATAAAGTCGTACTGTTGTATTCTGACGTTGGTTTTAATTGTAGAAAAAAGGTCCCTGATGGTCCCTTTAACGAGGTTTCCCTGACCTACCCTTCGGTTCACTTGCTCTCTCTCTTCGCACCCAGACAAAAATACCTCAAAATTTGTCTACGGACGTTAAAATTTATTCACATACGTTCTTCATTGCGGAAAATTTTCTGCCGGCGTTTCTAATAAGGAAGTGATGTATGTTCGTACTGGCGGGCCCCCACTGCACCTCGCGTTTCTGGGGTGCCCCAAGAAGTCCATATTGCACAAAAACCGAGCGTGACAAAGGTTTTCGTGAGCGGGGAAGAAGAAATGGTTGGTGGACAATTTATCCGCGAACCGCGACAATTCTTACCTCTGCGTAACCCGGTTTCTGGGCGATATGGACTTTTCGGGGCACCCCAGAAACGCGAGGCGGGGTGGGGTAGTACGAACACGCATCCCTTCCTTATTAGAAACGCATGTTTTTAGTGTAAAATAAGGCCTCCTGAAAAAATTTTGGGGTGTCCCCCCCCCAACCCACATAGCACCGAAATTTCTTTTTGGCTGGCAGATTTTTCACCATACATGAACAAGCTACCTATGGGGTCCGTTTTGCGCGACCCCCCCCCCCAAAATACAAATGAGACGTGTGGCGCGAGTCCTCCAAATAAATAGGAAATTAGGCTCGGCGCGACCCCCTCTACCGAATCTACGGGGTCTTGTTCATCTATGTTTTTTACCTATCGAGGCCAAAATCGACAGTTTTTTTTTTTACAACACCCCCGATATACATATTCAAATTTCCCATTTTCAGGCCATATCCAAGACGATCGGAAGAACCCGCACGGCGTGATCACCCTGTGGCCGAAAGAATGCGATCTTTCCCTCTTCCTTCGATCCCACATGTAATACCACGGGCTAGCCCGGCTAAGAGTCACTTCTTCAGAGACCCCTCCATCACCACCGAAGCCATCCCAGTAGATATGAACTTCGAAGACTTGCCCAACGCGCCTGGAGTGAAGCGGAGGCTCCTCACCTGCATCAACAACAGAATGTTCAAAGGTTTGGTTATCTTTGATCAGAAAATGAGGTTAGTTTTCAGAAACGCCGCTCAATCTTCGTGATTATCAGAAGGAGTTGTGCGAGAAGGCGGATGAGGGGAAGAATTGCATTATTGCTGCGCCGACGGGGTCCGGAAAGACGATTGTGGCCGCTTCGATCATCAGGAATCATCTGAACGCGGGGCCGGTGAATGGGAGGAAAAAGGATCCAAAGGTAGGTTGGGGAGCGGCCTGAGGTTGCCGGTTTTCTATGAAGACATAGTGCGGCCTCAGGCCGCCCGTTCTTTTATAAAATGGCATTATGTCAGCAATTACCGGTTGTAAGCGGCCTTAGGCTGCCATTTTTTTTTCAATGAAAAGTGGCTTGATTGCCCATTTCGTTTGATCATTGGTCTGAGTCTATCAGCTTTCTTTAAGAAGCGGCCTGAGGTTGCTTGTTTTCCCTGAATAGCGGCACGAAGCTGTCAGTTTTTTTTTTACCATAATCTGATTGGGAATTTACAACGCAAGGTGGTCGGTTTCCTATTTAACGCGGCCTGAGTCTACCTGTTCTTCATATTTCTACGAAAATCGGCCTAACATTGCATGTTTTGCATCAAAAACGACCTTAGATTGTCATTTTTTCGGTAAAAAATAACCCGAGGGTGCTATGAGGGCAGCCTTGGGATTGCATGAGACTAATAATTTACTATTTCATGCGGTCCATACATGAACAAGCTACCTGTGGTGTCTGATTTGCGCGACTCCCCACAATACAAATGAGACGTGTGGCGCAACACCCCCAAATAGGAAATTTGACTCGGCGCGACCCCCTCAACGGAAAATCCCCGTCAATGTTTTTCTATAATGCGGCCTTTGTCTTGTTAAAAGCTTAATTTATCAGTTTTCCGCGAAAGTCTATATATTTCCTATTGCAGGTGCTTTTCCTCGTCAACGGCACGGCCATTCTCAGCCAACAGGCCGACTGCATGGCCAAGTTCCTCGACCACAAATTCACGGTATTTCCCGTCTTTTCTGCCTAACGATTCAATCCAATTGACAGGTGGACCGAATCAGCGGAATGGATCAGAAGCCCTTCAAAGAAGTCGTCCATTCGCACGACGTGGTCGTCTGCACGCCTCAGCTCGTCGTGTAAGTTATTTAGTTTACGTTTGATAATATAATTTTAATTTGTAATTAACTTTGTAAATCTAGGAATCAGCTGTGGACAGACGCGTCCACGGACTTTGACTTCACTCCCAGCGCCTTCCGCCTAGACGAGTTCTCTCTGATCATTTTCGATGAGTGCCACAACACGAGGAAGGGCAGTCCGTACAGTGGTTGGTAGTGAACCCGTTTTAAATTATTGAAAATGTTGAAAAATAGTAATTCTTGTCCAAAATCCTGCCAGTCGGCTGGCAGACAGTACCTGGTCGCCCTAAATTTACCGTAATTTACCGTAAAGATTTAAAGAGCTAATTGCATATTTACGGCAAATAAAACATGAATATTTCAGTCTCTATTTGAGTTTTTCTCTTACTTTTTTTTCAGTGTTGATGCGGCACTACCATGAGAAGAAGTTCACAGGAGAGTATAAGCACGGCCCACAGGTTAACTGTTTTCCTTTCTTTTAATTATGTCTCTTCAGATTGTCGGGTTAACAGCCTCGATGGGTGTAGGAAACGGAGCAAAGAATGCTGCAGACGCTATTGGCCATATCACGCGTCTCTGCGCTCTCATGGATTGTACAGTGAGTGATAAATCTCGCAGTAAACAAGTAAAATTGTGGTCTCGGTTACAGTAACTCTGTAAAAAAAAACAGTTTCCTGGGTATCGAACAAGGGTTGGGTCTCGCGAAACGTCTGAAGTTAAGAAATTCAACCGCATTTCGAACAGAAGCATTTACCCTTTCTCGAAAAATAAAATGTTTCCAAAGCTTTTTCCACGAAAATATCTCATTTGCGAGAGTTTTGTGCAGTAGTGTTGCACAATTCAAACAGTAAATAGGAGTTGGGTCCCACAGCGAAAATCTGAGTACCTGGCCATTTAGAAAATGTTTGTCGGCCGGCCCGTTTACCCTAGGCCACCCACTCCGATTGCCACCCACACGACCAGGGTTCGATGCCGGTCGGTGACATTCTTTTTGTACAACTAGTATTGACTTATATGTTAGTAACAAACACTGTCAAGTTGTTTAAAACAGTTTTAAAAATTATTGTACCGATTTATAAAAAATAAAATTTTTTATTTTTCATGCCCAGGCCGTCCCAAAAGAATCCCTCGGCCCGGCCCGTCATTTGAAAACCCCGTTGTATCTAACGTGACACTGTGTTCAAATGAATTCTAAAATTTCAGGTTGTGAGCGTGGTTCGCCGTCACATCGGCCAGTTGCACGAGTTCTCCCCTCCCACAATAGACCGTAAGTTACCCTACCTCTTTTTCATCTATTCTACGATTAGAGTTCGATTTCGTGCCCTCTTCTGAAATGGAGCCGGAGAGGATGACCTACATCCTCACCATACACAAAGCCATGGCCAAGATGGAGCAGTTGATTAAAGGACTGTACCGTGGGTCATCGTTTTAGCAATAGAGCGCGGATACTTTCAGAACAGGCGAATATACAAGTGGCGAGGGCGGAGAGCGAGAGTGACTTGGAGTCTCTGCCGGAGAGGACGGCCGGCGGCTACACACAGATAACCGATCCCCCGCACGACAAGGGATGCTTCGGTTGGTTATTTTGTTTTTCTTCCACTAAAAAGAGGTATTTTTAGAGTACCTGGGATGGGTGGCCAATCACATCCGACGATTGATCCCCGAGTCGTCGATGCAGGACAATATCAAGAAAAAGGTCACGGAGATCTTTGAAGTACTCGAAGTGAGTCTTTTTTTGGCACATCTACGCGGAATTCTCGCGGGCCGGGCCATTTGAAACATTTTGGAACCCTGTCCATTCGGCCCGTTTACCCCATAATTCTCAAGGGCCGAGCCAACTTGAAAATTCCCCGGCCCGCTTCGGCCAGTCTATTCGGACCACCTAGTGAAACTGTCACCCACGCGACCAAGGTTCGATCCCGGTCGAGGCACTTTGTTTTTGCTAACTTAGAATTAGTTCAACCGTATAGTAGAAGTATTATGAAACGGTTTGGAAGGGTTTAGAAATTTTTTAAACGCTGAAGTTGCGATTTAAAGATATTTTAATTTGGCAAGTTTACAAACCGAGTCGGACCGTCATTTTTCCCAGCACGACCCGATTCGGCCCGCTGGTTGGCCCTTCTTGTGAGAACTATGGTCTACCTTGGACCACCCAGTCAGATTGCCACCCACGCGACCAGGGTTCGGTCCCGGTCGGTGAAAATCTTTTTTGTACGACTAATATTGACTAACACATCGGTGGCCGACTGGACATAGCTTCCGGAGCCAATGTAGCCTCGTGATAATCTTTTAATTGAATAATTAATCCAGATTATATTTGTAGGTAATTTTATCGCAAGATGATGCTTTGTCAATCCCCGCCATAAGCGGCGTTAGGTCCGTTACCATTTTAAACTTTCGGCCAATTTTCCCAAGGAAAAGGCTCGTCGCAAATTTTCGAGACTTTTAATAAAAAGAAGGGGATGTGGCAAAATTAATCCCCGCTGTGGGTTGCCCAGATATGGATTGAAAATTTCATCTTAACTTGTCAACATAGTTCTCACGGGCCGGGCCGACTTGAAAAAAATCCTCGGCCCGGCCCGGCCCGCTTCGGCCCGTCCACTCGGACCACTTAGTGAAACTGTCACCCACACGACCAAGGTTCGATCCCGGTCGGGACACTTTATTTTTGCTAACTTAAAACTAGTTTAAATATGTAATAGAAGTATAATGAAAGTGTTTCCGGGGTTTAAAAAATTTGGCGTAAGCTAAAAGAACGATTTAAAGAATTTTTAATTTGACAAGTTTACAAACCGGGCCGAGACTTTTCTCGGCCCGGCCCGACCCGGTCCGTCTCAACCCGCGGGCCGGCCCGTCATTTGAGAACTATGCTTGTCAACTGATTTTGAAAACGGGCCCAAACCGGACCGATAAGTTTTTGAGACGTGCCAAATACGTTTTAAACACATCTTTCTATTTTCATTTTGACTTTTTAGATTTTCTACCGCTCCCTCGAACTCTGCGATGACTTTACCACCGAAAAGTCCTTGGAGCACATGGAGGAGGAATTCCGGATGAAGCGCCGCTTCCTCACCCCCGAAATCGACACCATTCTCCAAGGTTTCACTCCCTAATTGCCCCAATTACGCATATTTTCAGATGTCCAGAAGCAACTGCGCCCGAATATTACCAAGAAATGTGTCCTGGTTGAATCCGCCGAAAAGTGTGTTTTATTTTTATGTCTAATTTTCATTGTGATTTAGGCTTCTGTTGGATCAGCACAAGGTATCCGGCAATTTCCGAGCCATCGTGTTTGTGAGAACGCGGAAAGGAACGAAGATTCTTTCGTCTCTTCTGAACGAGTGCGCCGTGCTCCAGGAGGCTGGAATCAAGGCGGAGAGTCTCTTTGGTGAGTTTTTTCTTAACGAATAACAAAATAAGTTTAGGAATCAATGCACCGGACGAGGGAGGGAATAAGAGGCTGCAGGAGGAGAAGCTGGAGAGGTTCAAGACGGGAGAGACGAGAGTTCTCGTCTCCACATCGGTTGCCGACGAGGGATTGGACATTGCCCAATGCAGTCTAGTGATCAAGTACAACTACACGACCAATGAGATTGCACACGTGCAGAGGAGAGGTAAGATTTAAATTATGCTTTGCATGGACCGAAATGTTTGGTAGAGGACATACTCGAAAGTTGGAGAATCGAGGGCATCCTTCCCTCCTCCCAAACGAATTTTGTAGCTTTTTGGGGGTTAATTTGTATGGGGACCTTGCTTTTGGAGGGCTGATTTGTTTGGGGGACAGGGCTTTGCTTTGGGGGGGCTTCATTTGTATGGGGACCTTGCTTTACGGGGGGTGGGGGGTTGATTTGTATGGGGACCTTGCTTTCGAGAGGTTGATTTGCATGGGGGGCTTTGCTTTTGGGGGGTTGATTTGCATGGGGGCTTTGCTTTTGGGGGTTGATTTGCATGGGGGCCTTACTTTTGGGGGTTGATTTGTATGACGACCTTGCTTTGGGGGGGGTCGATTTGTATGGGGACTTTACTTTTAAGGTGTTAATTTATATGAGGATCTTGTATGAATAGGGGGTTCATTTTTGTTTTGTTGAGGTTTTATTCCTCTCTCTCATGGGGGACCTCGATTTTTGAGCCCCCTCCGTACCTTGTCCAGGTGTGTTTGCAAATCTCCTGTTTCTCTTAATAACATAGCTGAATAACTCTCGAAATTTTGGATAGAAAATACTGCTTTTATTTCGAATATAAATATCATACCCTTTCAGGTCGTGGCCGAGCGAAGGAATCTCGCTGTGTGCTCGTCACAAATTCCGCTCGTCTTCTGAAGCAAGAAGAGGGCAACATAATGAAGGAGAGGCTGATGAAAGAGGCGATGGCGTCAATGGAAAAGAAGTCGTTCGACCTGCCGAGGATGGTGGAGATCGAGGTCAAACTGCTGCGAGAAGAGATTCTGAAGGGAAATGCCAAGAAGAAGGATACCGTTCAGGCACAGAAGGGCAGGGGAATCGAATACGAAATCAGATGCAAGTGAGTGCACGCTAAATGCGACTTTTCTGATATTAGCGCGAGAATGTGTTTTTTGTGGAAAGCCGAGGCGTAAAAGATTTTTTTGAAAATCCTTGCGAGAGGCGGCAATGATGGATTTTCAAAAAAAAATTTTAAATTTGATTTTCTTGTTAATTTTTTTTTTAAATTTCAAATTATTTTGTGGCGATCAAGAATAAAACTGCCAGAAAAGAATAATATATGTAAAATTACATGAATAGTAAAGTACGAGAAAATTAAATTGTGGACAAAATTAGTGAACATTTCAATTTTAAAAAGTAAAATAAGGCCTAGCGGGAACTTATATTTTTGGCTGGATCCCCCTCTCATATGTTTTTTTAAAAGCGGGGGTCTCGCCAAGACCCAAGCAACGGAGATGGGCCCATGTATGGCACTGAAAAGGACATATTGATGTGTCAATTTTCAGGAAATGCGCTGCTTTGCTCTGTATGGATCGGCATGTGAAAACCAACCGGACGCAGTATTACGTCACAGATCCCGCGTTTTGGAGCAGGGTTAGTTATTTAGAGAGAGAGAGAGAGAGAGAGAGAGAGAGAGAGAAATGTATGATTTTTCATTTCAGACAGTAACCTTGCCCATGGATCAGAGGCAGTGCGCGGAATCGAAATTCGGAGAGGTTGGAAAGGTTGGTTTTTTCGGGGTTTAGACTTCACACCCCGCCGCAACCATTGCGGCGACGGCACCGTCCGTAATCGTGCTCTAATGCCAATGGAATACAATGGAAACTGGCGGACACAAACCTGAGAATACTGCTGTATTTCTTAACAATCTGAGTTCATAGATCGATAGAGCACCTCCGATTCTCTTGGAATGAGTTTTTTCACGATACAACAATGATTACAAATCGAAAGGCACTGTTTTTCTTGTTTTTCTCACAAACCAACTGGACAACTATCGGTGCCAAAACTCATTCCAAGAGAAGCATGTGTGTGCTACTATTTTATGATAAGAACGTCAAAATTGATGCAGTATTCGCTGAGAAAACGTGTCCGCCAATTTCAGCTCGACATTTAGCAGGCCGCCCGTTGTTTAGGGATTCAGGACGGTAAGACAGCTGCTTCTGATTAAGCTTATCTAGCGATAATTACTATTGAAAATATGCATAATTTGGCGTATTGGACCACAATCTGTCGTTTAAAGATTTAAAATGAAAAATTACATGTTAAAATGATTTTTAAAATTGATTGATAAATTGATTTTTTTTTATAAAAGGCTGTTTTCTTTCGCTTGCTTGGACCTCAGGGTTTTCGTGGCGGGACCCAGCTTCAATGAAACGGCGCTATTCCGAAATACGATCGCCGCAAATGTGAGAATTCTGGGGTGTTTTTCGTAGATTTCTTTTTAAAAGTTGACGCAAAACACTTTTATCATTTGGCCTGAGTTTTTTGCCGACCCCAAAATGTCTACAGTCAAAGAAATACGGTTTTTTGTGTTTTTCGTTATTTTCCGGTCGCTGAATTTTAGAGAACAAACTCAGGCCACATAAGGGATTAATGAGCTGAAAGTTGACAGAAAGAATGGTTGTTGAAAACGGCTAGAACGTCCAGGTTTGCGGCGAACAGTTTGTGTTTTTAAACCAGCTGTCTGTCGCGAATTCGACATTTTCCGGCCGGTTTCTCTATTTAATTAAGTTAAGTGAATGTTTTTCTAAATTTTTAAACAACGAAACAACAAATTCGATGTTAAAACGATTAAAATTTTTTAATTTTCAAATCTTAAAACAAATATGTGTGAAAAGACTAACGTAGAAAAAGTGAACGATTTGTTTGAAATGTAGAAAAGAACTTCAATAAATAATGACTTGCAATATGAGATGCCTCTTTTTTCCTAAATGTCTCCCGATCTTATATAAACACCAAAAACAACTGGAGTTAATATCATAGAAAACGAATCTCTGCCTATTTTACTATAGTATTTATCTCTTAATGTTTTTTAAACCTATCTCAAAAATTAAAGGAGAGTTTCAAATTCTTTAAACAGATATTAAATACGTGCACAAACAAAGTGGCAAAATATCACTTCGCCGAAGTCAAATCATTTGAGGGCGGAAACAATTTATATACACTGTCAAAAAAAATTTGATGGGACGAATAAAGTATTTTGAAAAGTTTTTTGAAAAAGGCAGAGATTCGTTTTCTATGATATTAACTCCAGTTGTTTTTGGTGTTTATATAAGATCCGGAGACTTTTAGGAAAAAAGAGGCATCTCATATTGCAAGTCATTATTTATTGAAGTTCTTTTCTACATTTCAAACAAATCGTTCACTTTTTCTACGTTAGTCTTTTCACACATATTGTTTCTTTTTTCTATCTTTTATTTAAAAGAAAAATGCTATACATCACACCGAAGGTAGTGTTTTTTCTAATAGCCGCAGGCCGCCTTCTTGTACGGCCGAAGGCCGTGTTTCCAAACGGCCATCCGCCGCTTTTTGAAAAACACGGCCGAAGGCCATGTTTTTCAGCGGTCGTAGGCCGCCATTTGTACAGCCAGACCCCCTTTTTTTTAACAAATAGCGGCCGCAGGCCGCCTTTATTTTCGGCCGAAGGCCGTAATTACTAGCGGCCGCAGACCGCTTTATTTATCGGCCGCAGGCTGCCTTTATTATCGGCCGAAGACCGTAATTACTACCGGCCGCAGGCCGCTTTATTTATGTGTCGAAGGCCGTTTTCGATAGCGGCCGCAGGCCGCCTTTTTTTATCGGCCGAAGGCTGTAATTACTAGCGGCCGCAGGCCGTAATCGATAGCGGCCGTAGGCCGCCTTTATTATCAGCCGAAGGCCGTATTTACTAGCGGCCGCAGGCCGCCTTTATTATTGGCCGTAGGCCGTAATTACTAGCGGCCGCAGACCGCTTTATTTATCGGCCGCAGGCTGCCTTTATTATCGGCCGAAGGCCGTATTTACTAGCGGCCGCAGGCCGCCTTTTTTTATCGGCCGAAGGCCGTAATTACTAGCGGCCGCAGGCCGCTTTATTTGTCGGCCGAAGGCCGTTTTCGATAGCGGCCGTAGGCCGCCTTTATTATTGGCCGTAGGCCGTAATTACTAGCGGCCGCAGACCGCTTTATTTATCGGCCGCAGGCCGCCTTTATTATCGGCCGAAGGCCGTAATTACTAATTACTAGCGGCCGCAGGCCGTAATCGATAGCGGCCTTAGGCCGCCTTTATTGTCGGCCGAAGGCCGTATTTACTAGCGGCCGCAGGCCGCCTTTATTTTTGGCCGTAATCCGTAATTACTAGCGGCCGCAGACCGCTTTATTTATCGGCCGCAGGCCGCTTTATTTATCGGCCGCAGGCCGCCTTTATTTTCGGCCGAAGGCCGTAATTACTAGCGGCCGCAGGCCGCTTTATTTATCGGCCGAAGGTCGCCTTTATTATCGGCCGAAGGCCGTAATCGATAGCGGCCGTAGGCCGCCTTTATTATCGGCCGAAGGCCGTATTTACTAGCGGCCGCAGGCCGCCTTTATTATTGGCCGTAGGCCGTAATTACTAGCGGCCGCAGGCGGCTTTATTTATCGGCCACAGGCCGCCTTTATTTTTGGCCGAAGGTCGCCTTTATTATCGGCCGAAGGCCGTATTTACTAGCGGCCGCAGGCCGCCTTTTTTTATCGGCCGAAGGCCGTAATTACTAGCGGCCGCAGGCCGCTTTATTTATGGCCGAAGGCCGTTTTCGATAGCGGCCGCAGGCCGTAATCGATAGCGGCCGTTGGCCGCCTTTATTGTCGGTCGAAGGCCGTATTTACTAGCGGCCGCAGGCCGCCTTTATTAATGGCCGTAGGCCGTAATTACTAGCGGCCGCAGGCCGCCTTTATTTTCGGCCGAAGGCCGTAATTACTAGCGGCCGCAGGCCGCTTTTTTTATCGGCCGCAGGCCGCCTATATTTTCGGCCGAAGGCCGTAATTATTAGCGGCCGCAGGCCGCATTTTTTATCGGCCGAAGGCCGCCTTTATTATCCGCCGAAGGCCGTTTTGGATAGCGGCCGCAGGCCGTAATCGATAGCGGTTGTAGGCCAACTTTATTATCGGCCGAAGGCCGTAATTACTAGCGGCCGCAGGCCGCTTTATTTATCGGCCGCAAACCGCCTTTATTATCGGCCGAAATCCGTATTTACTAGCGGCCGCAGGCCACCTTTATTATCGGCCGAAGTCCGAAATTACTAGCGGCCACAGGCCGCCTTTTTATCGGCCGAAGGCCGCCTTTATTATCGGCCGAAGGCCGTATTTACTAGCGGCCGCAGGCCCCTTTTTTATCGGCCTGAGGTCGTGTTCGATAGCGGCCGCAGGCCGTAATTGATAGCGGCCGTAGGCCGTCTTTGTTATCGGCCGCAGGCCGCCTTTATAATCGGCCGAAGGTCGTAAATACTAGCGGCCGAATGCCGCCTATATTATCGACCGAAGGCCGCATTCCCAAGTTGCCGGAGGGACGGAGGAAGGGAGAGAGATGAAGCGCAAATTTGGATGTATTTTTTCCCGGCACGCAAAGTTCGATGTCAGTTTGTGGTTTGCCTTATTATTAGAAGAAGAAAGCTCTTAAACTGATTCGATCCAATTGAACTTGTAAAACAAAAGAAAAATGACTACATCGGAATTCGAACCACAGAGCACCCGCGTACTAGGCCGCCCTGTACACCGCGAAGCCACAAGTATCACCCTCACGGCTGCGTGCGGCGCCCTTTTTGACAGCATGCTGCACTGGTGTCTTTGCAAACAAACATGACGTCATTTGATCAAAACGGAAATCCGCCATTCTTGTCTGAATACTTATTCTAGATTAACTTTGCGTGTACTTTTCAATGGACAAATCTATTTTGAAAAATATTCATGTTTTCGACCGTGGTGCCTGAAAGTCCGTTTTTGACCGTCTTTTTAGGGTACTGTAAGAAAATCTGTAGATGAAACTGGCTCTAAGTCTACGCCCACCGAACTGCAACGGGTTCCGACCTGTACCCAAAATTTCAGCTCAATAGCTCAACCCGTTTGCAAGTTTTGCGACAGTATATATACGGGAGACATCGACACTTTTTGGGCCCCGCATCAGAATAGACCATTTGGTACGTACTAGAATGTTTTTATCTCTTGAAACAGTTTCCGGGGCGGTTTTTGATGCTGAAAACTATACTTTTCTCAGAATTGAAAAGTATTGATTTTTAAGGAAACTGTGGGGCATTTAGTTTTAATTGACCTCGTAGTAATTAGGAGAGGAACCAAACCACCGCGCAGCTCTTCGCGTTGCGCGCATTTTTTTTTACTATTATGAATACAGAGATAAAAAGCAAAGAAAAGAGCAGAAGGCGGAATTGAACCCCCGACCTCTCGGGCAAGGGGTAGACGCTCTAACCACTACACCACAGTGTCAGGGCAAGCTAGTGTAATCCTATCCATCATATACTCGGGTGCACAAGCGTACCAGTCTTCACTGTGTGTTTCTTAAAACACAGCATTTTTGACGTTTTAGGAGTTTAACGTGCAAGGACATGATTATATGCGAGACAAACATTAGAATAAGCAACGAACTCATAAAATATTCACAATCTTTCGCAAAAGTCGCTTGTTTCTATAGGTAGATAAATAAATTCTGGGAATATTATTGGATTTCCGGAATGTACGCAAAATTTTACCTATATGAATTCGTTTGGTGCAGATTTTGCAACGTTGAAGGCAAAAAACCCGTGACCGAAAATTTGTCTACGGCGGCGGCGGCGGCGGACATAAACGGCGCCCATTTTTTGATAGCGCGCCATAACACGGCGGGGGTTCAAAGTGGTCGAAATCAACTTTTAAAACAACCAATCGATTCGTCTTGAGTAGCTGAGTAAGAATATGACTGTTAAAATTTTAAAAAAACAAAATTCATGCTTCCAATCGCTAAAAAGCCAAAAAATCAGTTTGCAAACGGGAAATTTGAAAACAAATCTACCCAGCGCTTCGCGCTGGGTATAATAGTTCGTTTCGGGACGCCATCAGACGCTTTCCGCCCTATAATGTGCTGACCTCGGCGAAAGCTTTCATTAATTAAATCTTTTAGCTATACTGTGCTGGAAGTGCCAGTGACGGCTGCGGAAAACAGCTCGGCTGCCTTGTGCGGATCAAGGACAGCTGCATGCCCGTCCTCGCGGCCGAGGGTGAGATTTTTACTCTCTCTGTCTCTCTCTCTCTCTCTGTCTCTCTCCTCTCTATCACCAGACACGGGCTGAAAGTTTGCGCCATATTGTTTGCGCACCCCACCCCAATTTGTGATAACAGCTTCACTTCGTGGGTGGTCTACTGTAATACCTACCAGCCGGGTGTCATTGAGAGCCTAAATGACGTCATTATACCAGGGGTTCTCACGCGTCGAGCCATTTGGAAAATTTTGGTCAGCCCGGCCCGTTTGCCTTGAACCACCCAGTCAGATTGCCACCCACAAGACCGGGGTTCAATCCCGGTCGGTGACATTCCTTTTTGCACAACTAATATTGGCTTATGTGTTAGTACCAAACATTATTAAGTTGTTTGAAACAGCTTTAAAAAATTGTAACAAAATTTTTTTAAAAAAATTCATACCCGGGGCGGCCAGGCCGAGGGGATTTGGGACGACCTGGCCCTGCCCGGATATGAACCATAAAATTGAAATTGTGTATTGTCGCCGCCAAATCTACTTCGCCCAATTACGCCTTTAGCGCTGGGCAAATGACACCAGACGCGAATTTGCGTACGAAAAATCCGTGTTTTTTTAATATGTATGCAATACTGCGCCATGGTGACATTTGCAAATCGGCCAAGAAGTAAAATTGGCGAGCACTATATAAATAGGTACAATAGTTTTTTTACTGCTTTATATAACTTAATAATGTTTGTTATTGCATATAAGTCAATATTAGTTGTACAAAAAAGAATATCACCGACCGGAATCGAACCCTGGTCGTGTGGGTGGCAATCTGACTGGGCTCAGAGTAAACGGGCCGGCCCGACAAAAGTTTTCCAAATGGCTTGGCCTGTGAGACCCTCGACTTCGCGCGTTTCTAAAATAAATAGTCGTTTGCTACATGTTTTTGTCACTGTTTGCTTTATGAAATTGAAACTTGAATCGTGATTGTTAATTTTTTAAACCGCTTTTTTTCAAATTGTGTACTACAAAAAAAACGTTGACTGCACGGGTTTTTGTGAAAACTGTTAAGTTTTCTGTGAGACAGAGAGAGAATCGCTAATCCCCCTTTCAATAATAATACTCCCTTTTCAGCCATCGTGATCGTCAACCAGAAAACGGGAGATAAGAAGGCCTTCAAAAAGTGGAAAAAGGTGACGGAGGACTGTTTCACTCCGGAGGCCGTGCGCGCCTTCGACCTGGCCGAAATGCAGCAGGCCTCCACTTTCAAACTCCAATTCACCGGTGTTCCTTAAATTTGTCTTTTTTCTCTTTTTATGATGTTACGAGATAAATATTCTTTTTTTTGTGTTTTCAGTTTTCTCCTTGGTTTCTTCTCCAGCTTCGCCTACCGTATCCCGCCGCCTTCTTCCTTTAAATTACGGTAGTCTTTAGAAATGGCTTTGGTGCCGCAGCCGAAGTCCCTCAATATGGTCCGAGTGGTTCCAAGGAATAGTCTGATCCGCGGAGCGGGGCTCTTTGAGGTAGGAAATTGGGCGGAAAGGGAATTTCACGGCAATATTCCAGATATTGGAGCGACGAACGGATGAATTCATAGCCGGATGGATGATTTCGAGGGATAGCTACAACACGGCCATAGGCACTCCGGTGGAGTGCGAGCTGAAAAAGGTAATTGATTTACATTTTTTCGTGGTTGCCAGAAGCGTTTTCATTCCTAGCGACCTGTGGTTACCAGAAGCGGCTAATTCTAAGCGGCATGTGGTGGCCGCAAGGGGTTCATTCCTGGCGGCCTGTGGTTGCCAAAAGCGGCTAATTCTAAGCGGCCTGTGGTTGCCAGAAGCAGTTCATTGCAATCGGCCTCTGGTTTCCAGAAGCGGTTTATTCCAAGCGGCATGTGGTTGCCAGAAGCGGCCAATTCTAAGCGGTCTGTGGTGGCCGCAAGCGGTTCATTCCTAGCGGCCTGTGGTTTCCAGAAGAGGTTTATTCCAAGGGCCTGTGGTTGCCAGCAGCGGTTCATTCTAAGCGGCCTGCTATTAGCCGAAGCGACTCATTCGAAGCGGCTAATTTGTTCTGGTGTGTGGTTGCCAGGTCCCTTTATTCGAAGCGGGATTTCAAGAAGCGGCCTATGGCTGCCATCACCTTGTTTATCATATTTCGTGCCAGTCGTGCGTCAATAGGACACAAAATTTCACGCACCCTCCCTTTGTAATAAAACTAGGAAAGGCTGTGGCAAATTGGGAAAGCTTTAGTCCATAGGTGGACATGAGGTGCTTGCGGTACCTACGTAATTCGGCGTTTGATTGAAAATGGTGACAAAAAGTTAAAGGGGGGCTTACGTTGCCCCTAAAGCACAGTTTGGGGAGCTTACGCATCGAGCCCTCAAACGCTCCCTGTCCAGCTATGCTTTAGTCCTGCGAGAGTCCTGAGAGAGCTTCAGTCGCGGTTATGCGAAATTTCGCGCGATTCTCAGAAAAGAGCGACTACACATTATAACGCCTTTTGCATATCATATTCACGATCAGCAGTTGTGGCGAATTTTGCACATTTACCCCATTTTTTCTTCCAGATAGTCGCCGACCTCCGCTCGTCGGCCAAGGCCCTCAACGCGTCGTGGCGATGGAATGCCTTCAAAACGCTACCAGTGAATCTGGAGAACCAAACCGAGTTCATCAAGTATGCAAAATTCCGTTTAACTTGTTCATGAGTCCTATTTTCAGAGACTGCACGGTGAAAAATCGCCACATGCGATGCCTCTTTGACTTCATTTTGGGCTCCCTTTTCCCCGCTTTGCTCGGAGATAAGAACACGAGGGTTCTGAGCGAATGGCTGGTTGAGGAGGTCTTCAGAAGCAGTCCAAGCAAGGAATATCCGAAATTGAAGATTTTAGACAGTGAGAGAGAGACAGAGAAAGAGAGGGAAGTCTTACTTTTCAGTCGTTCCCTTGCGAGCCATGCGCTGTGGTGGGTTTCAAGAAGCAGCTACTTCGAAAGGACAACTAGTAAACGAGGTTCAGAAGATTTCTTCGGTCTTCATTGCCAGCTTCGTAACGGACATAACTCTCTCTTTGATGCTGTGAGTAATAGATAGAGAGTAGAGTAATAGAGAAAGAGATGGTTTGAGACGCAGAGGAAAGGTCGGAGACACAGAGTAATAGTGACAAAGAGATGATTAGAGACGCATAGTGGTTGAGGAGACGCATAGTGGCGGTCAGAGACGCAGAGGGACAGTACCGTTAGACAAGCAAAGGGCAGAAGAGGTGAGAGATGCAGAGTGACCAGGAGCAACACAGAGGAAGACAGGCGGGGATGGTCAGAGACGTAGAGTATTCGAAAAAGGTCGTAGACGCAGATTAGCAGCAATTTTGCTGGTTAGAGAGACGCAGAGACACAGAGACATCCGATCAGATGCAGAAGAACGGCGAGATGGGTGTCAGAGAAGCAGAGTGACAGACGTTTAGATATGCTGGGTTATAGAGAGACAGATACAGCCCGAGATGCGAGGTAACAGGTACAAACAAATGGGTAGAGACGCAGAGGGAGAATGAGAGACACCTGATTATATAGCTAGATAGAGATAAAAAAGTCTGCGGAGTGAAATACACTGCTAGAAATTAGTATATATCAACTTTGTTTGCTATTTTAAAAGTTATTTGAGGGCTTCAGGACTGATATGGGCTAGCTCATTCGATTGGGCAAGGTGTTAGGAACAAATGAAGATGTTTAAAACGGAAATTTATTAGCATACGATATAAACCGGCGCCGGTTGCGGGAAACACAAAAACGGAAAATTTTTTGGAACATCGAGACAGATACGATAGGAAATTCCTTGAAACATTGCCTCGAAAAATGTTTTTGTTGCAGTGCAGAAAAATGTCTTCGAACAGACAAGCGTTGAAAACCAAATTTATCCTCTGTATTCCAATGAAAAATTAGAGAATTGACAATTTGATAGCAGAAAAAAACGCTAATTTTCTCGCTTCAACGCTTGTGTGTTCGAAGAGGAAAATTTTTAAAAATTCAACAAAACCTTTTCCAACACAATTTTTCAAGGGCTTTCCAACGGTGTATGTCTCATTGTTCTAAAAAAAATTTGTAAGCGTATCAGGTTTGTGTGTGTGTGTGTTTTTGGTAAACGGCACCGAACTGTGTCGTATGCTAATGAATTTTAATTTTCAACACCTTAATTTGTTCTGAAGCCCTCAAATTAATTTCAAAATAGCAATCAAATTGGGCCAATACTTATTTCCAGCATTTCGTATTTCAGTCTATACTCCTCGCCCACGGACCTTTCCTAAAATTTCGATGACCTGCACATCTAACGCGCGAAATAGTGTGCAAGTCGCGGAGACGCAGACAAAAAGCCGCTTGTTTCCCGCTGCCGGCTAGGAAAGCTCGCTGGGCGACGAGTTTACGTATCTTACTTTTTTGTCTCTATCTCGCTCCATCACCCGGTGTCTCTCACTATCCCTCTGCGTCTTTAACCTTTTGTTTGTAACTGTTACTTCGCATCTCTGGCTGTATCTGTCTCTCTATCTATAGCACCGTTTATCTCAACGTCTGTCGGTTACTGCCACCTCTGCTTCTCTGACCGTCTGTCACTCTGCTTCTCTGACGCCCCTCTCACCGTTCTTCTGCATCTGATCGGATACCTCTTCGTCCCTCTGCGTCTCTGACCATCCCGCCTGTCTTCCTCTGTGTCGCTCCTGGTCACTCTGCGTCTCTCACCTCCTCTGCCCTTTGATTGTCTAACGGTATGTCTCTCACTGTCCCTCTGCGTCTCTGACCGTCACTTTGCGTCCCTCCTTTTTCAACCACTATGCGTATCAAGCCATATCTATTTCACTGTTACTCTGCGTCTATGACCATCTTCGCCTGTCTTCCACTCACTGTGTCACTGCTGGTCAACCTGCGTCTCTGACCTTCTCTGCACTTTGCTTCTCTAGTAGGTAGGGTCAGAGACACAGAGGGACAGTAACATATAGGTATTTTAGACACATAGTTACAGAGACTAGGGATTTATGAAGAGGCGGTTAGAGAAACAGAGGGACAGTCGGAATTGATGTTTCAGTAACATTTGTTATTTTCAGCCAGTTTGTCCAAGTCGTCTACCCCCGCTTCGGCTTGGGACCCACAGTTTTCTACTCCAAACGAGGCTACAACTTCTGGCTGAAGAAGGAGATTCGCCTATTCAAGGAGGATTATCAACTGAGCACTGTGAAAGACCCCTTTCCCGTTGCCAAGGTTAGGATTCTTATTTTGCGGGCCGGCCCGTCAAACCAGGAAAATTTAGCCAACCTCATGTCGTTTCAGCACCTGATCTCGAAGACAAAAATCATCGCCAGCGGGTCTTCGATGCGTCCTATATGCCCGTTTATTAAAGTTAGTGGGTTACGGTAGTTTTGTTACCGTAATCGGTTTTCTGGTTATGGTAATAATTGATTTAGAGTGATAACTGGAGCTATGCCAACACGATGCAGTTGATCAACGTGGCGCTGGATTTTCATTTGAGTTGCATTTACGGACCGAGGTCGTTGGGTTAGTCTCTTTATCTCTCTCTCTCTCTCTCTCTCTCTCTCTCTCTTCATTTCGTCAATCTAAACGTAGTTTTAAGGCTTCAGAAGCTCAGAAAAAGGGTTTCTTACATGAGCCAGACGGGAGGAAAGCATGCAGCCCTGGGGGAACACCTTTTCCCATTTGGTAGAGCTTTTTCTTGTTGCTGCCGACGGTGAACTGAAATAAATTAGGTGGGGAGGGTTAGATAGGCCGCTTTCCGGAACCTCAGGCCGCTTTAAATTACACTTTCTATAAGAATTGAATTAGAGGCTTTTGGTAGCCATAGAAGTGGTTCATTCCAAGCGGCCTACGGTTGCCAGAAGCTGCTCATTCCAAGCGTCCTAAAATCGCCAGAAGCGGTTCATTCCAAGCCTTAAACAGAAAGCGGTTGGCAACCATAGGTCACGGTAATTGACAGCTAATGGCAGCAATAGGACGCTTGGAATGAACCGCTTCTGGCAACCTTAGGCCGCTTGGAATGGACCGCTTCTAACAACGACAGGCCGCTTGGAATGAGCCGCTTTTGGCAACCACAGGCCGCTTGGAAAGAATTGCTTCTGACGACGTTAGACCGCTGGATATGAGCTTCTTCTGACAGGATAGGGGGTTTGCACGACCCATTTATAACAATGTTAGGCCACTACCAGCGGTTGGCAACCATAGGCCGCTTCTCCTGACAACCTTAGGCCGCCTCAAAATTTAAAATTAGCCGACACTGTTGATGATGAACTGCACCAGTCTGGGCTGAAACTCTATCTGCCTCTTCCGTCTTTGCGTATCTGACCATCCCTTCTGTTGCTCTGGTTCTCTCTCTCTCTCTCTTTCTTTCTCTCTCGCTTTATCCCAGATTTCAGGAGTCCATTCCGAAATTCGCTCTCTGAAGCAGTTCCTCTCCAAATGCCGCAACGACCATCCAAGTGAGCCCATCTTCCCTTACCACAATTTGTCTTTTTTTCTCAGATAAGCGCCTCTTCTTCATGAAAAGCGACGTGAGTAAGTGCTTCGCCAATCTGAACAGGGACATTCTCAAGAAACTCCTCATCGATCTCATCGAATCTAGGTACTTTCTGCTTTTTTATGGTCACGGTAGCTTTTCCAGACCGGCCGTGGTGGCCTGGATTGTGACGAGGGGTCACAGCGGCCGAATGTTCCGTTTGATGGCCGCCGGGGGGAACCGCGAAGCGGCCGTCGCCAGTTTGGAGGCCAAATTACGGAGGAAAAAGTTGGCAGGAGACCACACCGGACACGTATCGTACCAGGACTTTCAACCCCGACTGGTGCAATTCATTATGGAGAGTGTCGGCCAACTGAGGGTGGGTTTTAAGAATGTGAGGCGGCCTGAGGTTGCCAGGAGCGGTGTCATATGGCGGCCTATGGTTATCAGAAGTGCTTCATTCCAAGCGGCCTATGGTTGTCAAAAGCGGTCTATTCCAAGCGGCCTGTGTGCCAGAAGCGGTTCTTTCCTAGCGGTCTATGGTTGCCAGAAGCGGTTCATTTCAAGCGGCCTGTGGTTATCAGAAGCGGTTCATTTTAAGCGGCCTGTGGTTGCCAGAAGCGGCTCAATCTAAGCGGCCTTTGTTTGCCAAAATTAGTTCATTCAAAGCGGTTTGTGGTTGCCTGAAGCGGTTCGTTACCAAAAGCCTCTAATCCAATTCTTATAGATCGTGTCATTTAAGGCGGCCTGAGGTTGTCAAAAGCGGCCCACCTAACCCTTTCAATCCTTTTTCTTTCAGTTCACCGTCGGCAGCAACAAGAAAAAGCTGTACCAAATGGGAAAAGGCGTTCCCCAGGGCTGCATGCTCTCCTCCCGCCTGGCTCATGTAAGAAACCCTTCCTCTTCGCTTCTGACGCCTTAAATCTCGTTAAGATCTACCTTATGGCCTATGATAAGTCTATTCTCGCGCCTTACATCGGTTCCGAGTCGAGGATGTTCCGCTACGCCGACGACTATCTCTTCGTTGTGGACAAAAAAGAGACGGCCATTGGGATTTTGGACGAATTGCAACGCCCGATGAACCCTTTCGGCCTCAAATTCAAGAAGGAGAAGACAATGGTATGGGGTTTTCTTAGTGTTAATTCTGGGCCGGCCCGTCCTTATACACTCAAACTATCACCCATCTGCTATTTATGAAACACTTTTTCTCTCAAGTTCGGGCAGGACAATTTCAAGATTTTTGGTCGGCCCGGCCCGTTTACCCTGGATCACCCAGTCAGACTGCCACCCACACGACCAGGGTTCGATCCCTGTCGGTGACATTCTTTTTTGTACAACTAATATTGACTTATGTGTTAGTAACAACCATTATTAAGTTATTTCAGCCAGTTTTATAAAAAAAAATATGTGTACTGATTTAAACAAAATTTAAAATTTTGTTTTTCGTACCTGGGCCGACCAGGCCGTCCCAAAAAAAAATCCCTCGCCCCTGTCCTTCGGCTCCATTTTCGGACGTTTTACTTCCACAGTGAAATAATGGAACGATGCCTTGGCGTGTAATAATTTTCTTCAAAATGGTTGAATGGTCAGCTCTTTTTGTTGGCAATGTTGTACTGCAGTTATCACTTCAAACTTCTGAAACTCCCTGAAAATTTTTCAGCGAAATATGGGTTTTTACTCACCACGCGTTCACCTTTATTAGGTGAGAATCGAGACCCAGCTCAATCGATTTGTCGAAACTTTTTATGTCAGAAAATGTGATTAATGTCAGAACTTTCGATCCAAAATCTTTAAAAAAAAACGTTGCATAAACTCCAAACTCGCATTTCTCGCCCCGTAAAGGTGAAAGTGTGGAGAGCAGAAAAATCTTATTTCTGAAAAGTTTTCAATGGATTTCACATGTTTGAAATGATAAACAAGTTTTGGGATGCAATATGTGTTTTTGCTGTACAAAATTACTTACAAAATGTTCTGACCTCATCTCGATTGGACCACTTTGAAGGGAATTATGACACGTCAAGTCATCATCCCATTATTTTCCTGTGGAATTGAAACGTCCAAAACTAAAGTGATATTTGGACTACATGGGTCCTAGGTAGTCCACAGTTACCGTTTCAGCGCCCAATCGGAAACAAAAATTGCCCCAGGCGTATAGCTGTCGCCAAACTGGAATCCTACAAAAAACAGCCTTAATGCCGCATTCGTGCGATACGCAGGCGAAAAGAGCGTGCAAAAGCGAAGACTCAGAGAATGCGGCTTTTTCGCGCCAATTTTCGTTTGGCGATGGCGATAGATAGTTTACCATCCTCCCCTGAGCTCCACCGTTATGCGTTTTTGGAATAGGGCTCTACTGACATTGATGATCTTTTTTTTCTAGGTCTCTTTCAACACCCCCGGCTACACAAGAAGGGGAAGGACTGTGGTCTGGTGCGGCGCCTCCATCGACACCAAGAAGAACATGGTTCTGTCGAAGCCTCGAAGGAAGGCGACGAGTCTGGTACTGCAACAACACACCATTCAACGACTAGCCGTGGCGGAGAGGATAAAGGTGAGGGTTACGGTAGCAAAGGGTTACTGTAGATGCTTTTCAGCACAGGAGAATGTGGAGACAGTACGAGAAGCAGGCGGCCGAGTGATTGAAAAAAATTATTTGGTGTATATTTGAAGTGTTGTAGAATGTAGACTTTGATATTTAGA
Source organism: Oscheius myriophilus (assembly GCA_964057215.1). Taxonomy (NCBI): domain Eukaryota; kingdom Metazoa; phylum Nematoda; class Chromadorea; order Rhabditida; family Rhabditidae; genus Oscheius; species Oscheius myriophilus. The sequence goes on from OZ059905.1 coordinate 4,011,337, forward strand.
CGATTGTGTTTCGGGGGTTTTGGGCGCTGGTGTGGTTTAGAAATCCACCGTTTGAGGTACAGATGAATAAGTCAGTGAGTGTACGGAGGATAGTGATGGAGAAAGAGAAAGAGGGGAGTTCATTTTGAACTCCCTCCGAATCTACGACCCTGTTTTGTTACATGGCGCCGCTTCACGTCATCCTCCCTTTCTTCGCCTCGGCGTTCGAAACACCTCTCTCCACGTCCGTCTCGAATTCCCACTATATTCGTATGGCTACAGTTATAGTTACTTCGGGACAACGTGCCAATGTTTTGATGTCGTTCTTAGAGTAAAGCATGTAATATAATACATTCAGTTTCATTGTACATATACCGTCCGAGGGAGTGTCTTAAAGGAGCCGTAAGGGTCCTTTTTAAAGTTTATTTTAATTAATTAATTAAATTTAGTTGATCAATTATCTACTTATCATTTTCAAATCCCTTTTCCTAAAAAGCCGTAATTTCAAATCAAAACTCAAAATTATTTTTTTCCAACGGGCTCCAGCTTACGTTTTTTCACACCATCTGCCCGCTATCCAAGGTGAAAGCCGCTAGGGATAAGGACCACGCGGCGCTGAACTTCCATCGACCTCATAGCCAACTGGTTAGCGCCGGTAGCTGGTAACCAAACGGTCTCAGGTTCGGTTCCACTCTCGTGCAAATGGTTTTTGCTGACAAAAAGAAAAGAAACTGATAAAGTCGTACTGTTGTATTCTGACGTTGGTTTTAATTGTAGAAAAAAAGGTCCCTAATGGTCCCTTTAAGGAATAATTGCACAGGAGATCATAACATATCAACACATATCGAAATAGTATTAAATTATGAAGAAGGCTGGGGTTCGGCCGCCACTCATGCCATCCGGTTCTGTTCCTGTCGTTGTCGCCTGGCTTCTGTGCCGTAGAGGTCTCGCTCCGCCTGGGATAACGCCCCCCAGGCCGACCGAGCAGCCTGAAAAAACTTTTTTTTATGTTGAATATGGTTTATTAATCGGATAATTTTAGTGTTACATCGATAAAGCGTTCTTTTCTCCACTTATTTCCTTTCCGTCCCAGCCTTTTCATTTTTAACGTTTTTAGAAATTCCATTTACCAATAAACGTCCAGGACAAACTGTTATAAGTTGCACGTGGTCTCGAACGAAAACATTGACAAAGTGCCAAACTCCCCGGGTGCGTTCAGTACTTTTTCGACCACCACTAGCGCTTTTCGTTGCGGGACTTTCCGTCCAAATTCCAGGAAAAGAGGCGAGTTGGCAAAATTCCAGTTCTGCATTTGAAATGGCCCGAGTTACTAGCTGAAAAGGTCATGCAACTTAAAGGGCTCGTCAAGAGCCTTTTCATATTCGCATGCTAATAAAGACTTGGCAAGCATTTTGCGCACGGCGTTGTCTGGAGCGGTGTTCGGAAAAATCATTTCAATAGAAATGGTTCGATTAGCATGCATTCCATTTTCATCAGAAAAGGCCCCATACGGGTCCTTTAAAGGGGCAGTAAGGGGACTTTTCATTTCATTTTCGACCGGATACGGTCGGAAATTATGCGAATCAACTATGCTAAATTGTCTCGCTCCCTCCTTATTTCCCCAACTCTCTCATCCAATTAGAATGAAATTCGGTCAATTAGCATCCCTTGAAAATAACGGACACGCAGGGCTTACTGGCCATCCGCACAATCTGCGGATGGTCGGCCGTTTTTGGATACTTTGAAGCCAGGTATACCGAAAACTGTAAATTTGCGACCCACACACTTACACATTTTCATGATCAGCGGTTTTTTTTCTCTTTATTTAGCCAAAGTTGTAAAACCCTTTAAGAACCGGGCCAAACCGTGTCGTTAATAATACCCTCACACTAATGTCTTGTAAAAGTCGAATACACAGGGCAGTACGTCTGCAGATCTGTAGACGGATACCCGAGACCCATTTTTGGCGACTTTGGGGCGGCTTTTGTCGAAAACGGTAATTTTGCAAACTACAGTCATCTACCTTTTCCTGATCAGCGGTTTTTTTGCTCTCCTAATTAGGCCAATGTTGCAAAACCCGCCTGACTGTCCCTTTAATGCACAGGTCACCATATTAAGATTACCGGGCGGAGCATAGCTCGACAGGGAGCGTTAGGGGGGGGGGGGGGGGGCGATGAGTACGTCCACCAAATTGTGCCGCGAGGACAAAGTAAGCCCCCCTTTAACCTTTTGTTGTCATTTTCATACAAACGCCGAATTACGTAGGTACTCTGCAAGCACCTCATCCTATGGGGGGGAGTGTTTAACATATAATAAACGCTTTAAAAAACTACTCATTGTCAGACATACTGTCCGCCGATCCTAATTCGGCGATTTTTGGAAATGAGTTTGATTATTCGAATGTTGATATTTGAATTTCCCATTATTACACCAAAATAGTCGGCTACAAAAGGGGAGCCCATTTTGGCCAAAGTAGGATTGGCGAGCCGTATAAACGGATGTGGATTTTGACATGTTCTGCGGATTTTGAGTATATTTCTGGTATTTGTAACGGAATTCAAAAGTAGAACGATTTCAACAGTTTTCGCGATTTTTTATCTCAATAAAATCCGCCATATTTCCAAATTTTAACACTGCGATATCATCAGAATTGAACCGATTTTCAGGTGCCATCCAGACAGGTGCGAACGGTGCTACCCCTACATATCAGTGATAGTGTCCGGCTGAATTAGTGCGGGTAAATCGCCATTTGCGAGTAAATCTATACCCCTCACCAATCCTACTTCGGCAGAAAATGGGCCACGTCCCTTTTGTAGCCAAATATTTTGATGTTAAAATGAGAAATTTGAATAACAACATCAGAATAATCTCACTCATTTCCAAGAATTGCTGAAGTAGGCTTAGCCATCACTATATAACTAAACGCGTTTAGGGCAACGTTAAAGGGCTCGTAAGGGGCCTTTTCAAAATCGTATGCTAATGAAGACTTTGCAAGCATTTTGCGCACGGCCGTTGGCTGGAGCGGTGTTGGGAAAAATGATTTCACTTGAAACGACTCGATTAGCATACCATTCATTTCCAATCCGAAAAGGCCCCTGACGGAGCCTTTAATAGGAACGTCAGGAACCTTTTTATCTCCATTTTCATTAGATACGGTCGACAACTATACTACTTATATATGCTAAATTGTCTGGAACAATCCTCTTTTTTCGAGTAATTTAATCCTATTAGAAAGACGAAATTAGACTGGCTTGTAAACATTGCGCACGCAGGCGTTGCTACCGTCCGCAGAATCTGCAGACGCTCGGCCGGTTTTGACCACTTTGAAACCACATATCTCAAAAATAGAGCATTTTGGATTCAATGTTGTATGGAGTTTTTTGATCCTCTTTCACATGAACCAAATTCCCTGACGGTCTTTTCAAGATGAATTCCGCTATCGCGTGCCGTAAATATGTAAAGCCCACATCGGCTCACTGTCCGGTCGGTCTTCGGTGAACTTGATCTACGTATCAGTTTTGCCCTTTTGTTTTACCCCGATTTTTAAAATAGGTGACTGTGCGTGCACTACGAATTTTTAGTAAGTGCACGACCCACCTTCATATCCATTGCTGGGTTAATTCTGTGAAACACGTGGATTCCGTTGATCCCGCCGCGCTGTTTAGGAACATTCGTGTTTTCGCGTCCGTTTATCCGCTGCCTCTCGGCGAACTGAAACAACTGATGTATAACCCTTGCATCAAAAATTCCATTGTCAGAAGCATTTTAAAACTAACTACGCAGGAATTCCAGTCGTAAGTATACGCACGCCCGTCGAATGTTTGCGCCATCTGGTGTTGTTGCTGGTGATACGGCCGCCTTTTTTCAGGTTGAACATGTTGCGGGTACTGAAACAACTGATGTATAACCCTTGCATCAAAAATGCCATTTTCAGAAGCATTTTAAAACTAACTTCGCAGGAATTCCAGTCGTAAGGATTTCGCATCGGTTGGAGGTCATTGGTCCTCTGAAACAGTAACATGAGTATTTTTTAAACAACTGATAGTAAAAATCTCAAATTTGCTGCAGTTTAGTGAATACGCAGATTACCTGGGCTGAAAATCAGGGTCTGGTGATGATGTCATTCCTGGAATTCGATTTGTTTAGCCGAAAATACAAGAAACCAGGGTGAAAAATTAAGGTTTGAAGGCAAGTTAAAAGATCAACTTAAAATTAAACGTAAACTCTTATTACTTGATCGCAAATAAAAACAGTCACACTTTCTTTAGATCATTCATTCTTATAAAATGCTGTGAAATACGCATTAATGCATCAAAATAGAGGTTGCAATAGTGGCATGCCCCAATTTTGGCCGAACGATTGGTGAGAAATAAAAATGCTTCAGCTAACTCTGAAAATATTATTATTTTAGAATAAAGATGTCAACAAAACATGCAAAAAAAGTAAAATATCACCATAAATCCGACGACACGGCTCGCCGTCCAATGGAATCCCCGGGCATGTTAAAGGACTGCCTCCTGTTAAACGTCGGGCAGAAATTGAAACTTTCCGACTCTTGCAATTTGGACTTGCTGGAAGGTTTTTTGATTTTCTGGCTTTAAATGATAGACAATACAATGAAGTTTCGGAGGCAATTTTGGTGGAGCAGGAAATTCACCCGAACAAAAGATATAAAGCATAAACTTCAGAACTCAGCGGGTATTTTTTCGTTGGATCTGAAAAAATTGCTTCCAAAACTTTGATTTATTTGCTATTTTTTAAGCATTTTAGAACTTTTAATAATCCAGAAACAACGGAGAACTAGAGTCGGAAAGATTTTTCAATTGGAAATTCAGTGAACAATATTGGTCCCACAACGATTTAAGACGAAAAGATTGGCGGGAACCTCGAATTTTTAAAATATTGCAGTCTGCCGCACAGTCTAAGCGTGGGTATGCAATGTTGTTCACATTATTTTGTAAACAACGGACACACTGAAACTGCCCATCTCCGCGAGCCGTGACGACAGAGCTCGCTGTTTAAATTGGAGCGCGGATAGTGTAAAGGACGACTGTTTGCGTTAGGTAAATTGAAAGTTATCCCTCACAAAATTTCAGAAACCAGAAGGATCTATAAAATATTCTCAATTGACAAATAGTAGAACTACACGCGTTAGGGGCCCTTTAGTTTTGGTTAGGCGTTAGGGTGTTAGCGTTAAGGCGTTAGGGGCCCGCGCAAGCCCCCTAATGCTGCCTCGGAGGTTACGTAAGCTCCCCTTCAATTTTTTGTAACCAGTTTCAACTAAACGCCGAATTACGTAGGTACCGCAAGAACCTCACGACCATCAATAGAATGTACTCGTCGGATCAATTAAAAATTTTAAAACATATTATGAAAGTCTTATGTCCGCCGCATCCCTACTGGCCCTCAGCGTCTGGATGGTCGCGTTCATGGCCGAATTCTTGCTGTAGTTCCTCAGAAGGTAGGCCTTTCGAATGTCCTCCAAACTGGGTCCAACCAGTCCCATCACCAGAAACTTGAACTTGTCCGTGATGCCCCGATCGACGAATTCCACAAAGTGCTTCTTCTTTTCGGGGTCGGTGATATCGAAGCAGGCCTTCAGCACGGTGACTTCGATCTTCAGACGCAACATGCGCTTGTCTCCCTCCACCATCTCCGTCTTCATCGCAAACTCCCTCTTGTCTTCGTTTTCCTTCTTGAAAACCTTGTAGACGTCGCCGAAACCTCCGGAACCGAGCAGTTTGACCACTTTCCAACTGAAAAGAGTGAGTTTTGGAGGTCAGCTTACAGATGTTAAACATGCAGAGGATGAATGAGAGCGTTAGAGATACAGAGAGAATACCCTCGAAAGGTCATAGACGTAGAGGAGTGCCTCAACTAACTATTGACGAAGAGGAATGCCTCAAGTGGCTAAACGCAAAGGAATCGCTCAATTCATAGAGGAATGCCTCAGGAGGTCAGAGACGCAGAGGAATGAAAGAAAAAAAAACTCACACTCACACTCACACTCACACTCACACTCACACTCACACTCACACTCACACTCACACTCACACTCACACTCACACTCACACTCACACTCACACTCACACTCACACTCACACTCACACTCACACTCACACTCACACTCACACTCACACTCACACTCACACTCACACTCACACTCACACTCACACTCACACTCACACTCACACTCACACTCACACTCACACTCACACTCACACTCACACTCACACTCACACTCACACTCACACTCACACTCACACACTCTAAGACCTACCACTGCTCCTTTGAGACAGAAAACAAGTATCAGCAGCTGCATCCCTCCAGGCATGTGCAGCCGCTGCCTCCGGAGACACTAAGTGGAGTCTTCCGAAACAGCAAAAGAATTAGTTGCTAAGGCCAACCAAACCACCATAAATTTCTACCTGGGCCTGCCCAAAATGCCGTTGGCGAACATGGCGGGAACTATAGAGACACAGACACAAAAAGTCGGAGAAAAAAGCATAGACGCAAAGTGGGAAAAGAAGGATCCGGCACAATTTCCACATCATAGAAGATGGATGGGAAAAAAGACGTAGGGATTGAAAAGAGTGAGACAAATTTTTTGGAGATATAGCCAGAAAAGTTTGTGGCCCTGGAAGGTAACGGTCACATTACTGATTCAAAAATTGTTAAATCACTAATTAGAAAAGTTTGATTTGGGTTAAAGCAGAAAAAAACGAGAAAAAACACCCTCTTCAACGCGAAAACTGTGACATACATAAATTTACATATATTGAAAAGCATAATGTAGTCAACACCTGGCCAATTTATTGTATTTACCGGTAAGATCTCAATGTAGCCGTCTTTTCTTATCGACGGCTCCTTTCGTGGCCGTTTCGATCTACTTGTGGTGCTTCGACGGCTTCTTCCTCTTCTTCCTAAACCCATTTCTCTTTATTTTCTCTGTCAATGAACCCACTTCTCCCCAGAGTCACTGCTGTTCGATCCACTCTGCTTGTTGTCGGTCGACGTCTCATTGTCTTCAGAAATCTCCGGCTTCTTCTTCAACTTGCCGATCCAGTCCAACTTCTTGGCCGGGTTGATGTGGTGCTCCTTGCAGATCGTCTTCAGCGAATCGTCGATGAACTTGTAGTCCGGCTCCTGTTCGTAGGTGAGGCCGTTCAGGTAGTCGAGGATCTTCTTGAACTCCTTCGGAACGATTTTGTAGGCCTTGGGGAAACCGTGCTTGAAGAATTTCTCCTTGAAGGCGACGATTTGATGCTTGTCGGCGGCCGCACGCTTCCAGGGCAGACCGTGCTCCTCGTCCAAGAGATCGAAGGCCTGAAATGTCTCTCTGTCTCTGTCTCTGTCTCTGTCTCTGTCTCTGTCTCTGTCTCTGTCTCTGTCTCTGTCTCTGTCTCTCTCTCTCAAACCCACCATGTACAACCAAGTCTCCAAGTCATCCTTCCTCCCCTGCTCCACACAATGGTGACACGCCCTCGACGCAAACCTCAGCGTTCCGAGGAACTTGACCTTCGCTCTGGCCTGTTTCAGTTCATTCGAGTCTCCCTTGAAAATCTTCCTCGCAATGCCAAAGTCCAGCATGTAGATGGTGTCCTCCCTCTCTCCCAACCCAACGGCATAGTTGGCCGGTTTGATGTCCCTGTGCAGCCATCCCAAATGGTGGAGATCCCTCATAGCTCTCAGCGTCTGGATTGCCGCGTTCATCGCCGAATTCTTGCTGTAGTTCCTCAGAAGGTAGGCCTTTCGAATGTCCTCCAAACTGGGTCCAACCAGTCCCATCACCAGAAACTTGAACTTGTCGGTGATGCCGCGGTCGACGAATTCCACAAAGTGCTTCTTCTTTTGGGGTCGGTGATGTCGAAGCAGGCCTTCAGCACGGTGACTTCGATCTTCAGACGCAACATGCGCTTGTCTCCCTCCACCATCTCCGTCTTCATCGCAAACTCCCTCTTGTCTTCGTTTTCCTTCTTGAAAACCTTGTAGACGTCGCCGAAACCTCCGGAACCGAGCAGTTTGACCACTTTCCAACTGAAAAGAGTGTTCGAGGTAAGCTTACAGATGTTTGACATACAGAGAATGGAGGAGAGCGTTAGAAAAACAGAGAGAACACCCTCGAAAGGTCAGAGACGCAGAGGAAACCTTCAGAAGGGCAGAGACGCAGAAAAAATCCGTCAGAACGTTAGAGATGCAGAGCAATGTCTCACAGAAGGTTAGAGACACAGAAGAATTCCTCAGACTGTTAGAGACGCAGAGGGAAGCCTTAGACGGTTATAGACGCTGAGCAATCCCTTAGAAGGTCAGAGACAGAGGAATCCCAGAGTATGTTATAGACGCAGAGGAATGCCGCAGACGGTTAGAGACGCAGAGGAAACCTTCAGAAGGGCAGAGATGCAGAGGAATCTTTCAGATAGTTATATACGCAGAGAAATCCGTCAGAAGGTTAGAGACGCAGAAGAATTCCTCAGACTGTTAGAGACGCAGAGGGAAGCCTTAGACGGTTATAGACGCTGAGCAATCCCTTAGAAGGTCAGAGACACAGAGGAATCCCTGAGTATGTTAGAGACGCAGAGGAATGCCTCAGAAGGTCAGGGACGCAGAGGAAGATACAGTAACCTACGTAAAGTTTTCGCTCTTGATCATCTCTCCGTCCTTCATCTTCTCCCGTTTCATAGGCGCCGGAGCCTTTTTCTTCTTCTTCTGCACCGGCTTCTTCTTCACAGACACGTTGGATCCCTTGGGGCCCACATTCCTCATGGTGGTCTGGTCCTTGGTCATCAGGGTGTTCGAGGTCCTGGCGGTGACGCCGGAGACCTTCTTCACCTTTTGGATGTTGTCATCACTTGGGACATTTTTGATGTTATCATCGCTGGGCACGGGATGGAACTGAAAGAACAAAGTAAGGGGAAAGGAAGAAAAATGGACCTCATCGGGTTGGAGAGCCATGGAAGACAGACGACCACCTCTGTTGGGAAAAGCGGTTGAATTGAGGTGGGGGAGGAAATGGAGGGTACTTATCGTAGCGATTTTATGCAAACTAACAGACGCGTATGTTCTCAAAAAAGTAATAGACACTTATACTTCTCGCCCATAGACCTTGACCGGAAGTATCAAGAACCTGCAAATCTAAGCTAATTAGCGTGAGCAATGACAGATTTACAAATTCACATTTTTGCATAAATGTCTATTGAAAGCTATGCTAATGCCCTAAATTTGCGGTCAAGCTCTGTGGGCGAGGAGTATATGTTTTCCCTGATCAAGTTCCCCTTTGGTCCCTTCCGTTCCCCTTTTGTTATGTACCAGGAGTTACGGCCCGCCTTCGGCGGTCCTCACTCCTGGCTCCTCGCGGCCTTCGGCCGCTCGTCGGGGGCTTCGCCCCCGAATGTACGTTAAGCGGCCTGCGGCCGCAAAGATTCGGCCACTCAGTTCGACGGCCTGCGGCCGTACAGGTGCCTGCTAGACCGCCGGCCGGGATTGGGAACCAATCCATTGGAAATGATCAGCTGCGCACTTAGGCTAATTCTGCTCATTTTCCTTCATTCCGTGGAGTTTACGCTAAGTTCGCCCTCGTTTTGATGAAAGATAACTGGAATTAGGAGACGCAGGCACGTAGCGCAGTCTCGCGTGGGACACCATGACATATAAACGGACACGACTTCCCAATTGTTTGAGGTGGATGTATTTCTCTAGGAATACATGCATATAAATGTCTTTGAGTCTTTAACTAATGGTTCGAGTGTGAGTGTGAGTGTGAGTGTCTGGCGCGAAGCATAAAAAGTCACGAATTTCTGATCACGAATTTCTCACTTTGCTATCGCATTGTGCACTGCTGAAAGCATTTGCATTGGTTTGCTGTTCAATGTGTTCGGTATCTTCCACTCCCCCTAATAGATAACTCACTAACTGTGCGAGTTTGACGTCGTCTCTATAAATATCGAGCATACCACTCTCATAACTTTTCAAAATGCTTTGTTTGGGCTGAAAATTTTGAAAACTAATGACAGTGCATATATGGGCTTTGCTCGAACTTTACAGAGACAGCTTCTTAAAGGGACCATCAGGGTCCTTTTTCAAGTTTATTTTAATTAATTTATTTAATTTAGTTTATCAATTATCTATTCATCATTTTCAACACCTTTTTACTTAAAAGCCGTAATTTCAAATCAAAACTCAAAATTATTTTTTTCCAACGGGCTCCAGCTTACGTTTTTTCACACCATCTCCCCCTCGACCACGCGGCGCTGAACTTCCATCGACCTCATAGCCAACTGGTTAGCGCCGGTAGCTGTTAACCAAACGGTCCCGGGTTCGGTTCCACTATCGTGCAAATAGTTTTTGCTGGCAAAAAGAAAAATAACTAATAAAATCGTACTGTTGTATTCTGACGTTGGTCTTAATTGCAGAAAAAAGGCCCCTGATGGTCCCTTTAAGCAACTAAGGGTCAACTTGCGATTTGACTAACATGTATAGCTGCCGCTAAACATGAATTTTTGACAAAAATCCGCTTTTTCTCTGCGTCTCCGCCAATAACACACTCTTTTTGCCTGCGTATCGCACGATTGCTGCATTAAGGCCATTTTTGGCAGAATGCCGCTTTGGCGACAGCTATAAGTCAGCCCAGGGCTGCTCCATTGTTTTTACCACAAGCATTCTTTGCTGATTTTTATTCGGCTCATTACCGTTGTGAAAGCTAAATCACTAAATATGCAAAAGGAATTTCTTTTTCGGCTGGATCAGGGCTGGTCACGGGCCGGGCCGGGCCCGTCTTTAAAACCTCTCGGCCCGGCCCGAACGGGCCCGATTTGGGCCCATGGGCCCGTTTTCAAAATTAATTGACAAGTCAAGGTGAAATTTTTGGTCATTAAGCTATAAAATTGCATATACCATAAATTAGATTAATTATATATAACAAAAACATTATAAAAACAACACCTTAAAGGCATCGTCAGGGGCCTTTTCGGATTGGAAATGAATGGTATGCTAATCAGGTCATTTCAATTGAAATCATTTTCCCCAACACCGCTCCAGCCAACGGCCGTGCGCAAAATGCTTGCCAAGTCTTCATTAGCATACGATTTGGAAAAGGCCCCTTACGAGCCCTTTAACTTAAAAAAATATCCTTCACAAACACGTTTTACTACACCATATTTGCTCGATCCTCGCAAAATCGGGCCGGGCCGGGCCCGACCTGGAAATTTTCTCGGCCCAGGCCGGGCTGGGCTGAGCCCGATGTTTGGCCACCCCTGGGCTGGATAACAAGAACATTTATATATTTCTTTACGAAAATTTTATCAAAACTGAAATTCCTCCAGGTGAATAAGAAAATGTTTTCTGTCATTACTGTAGCTAATGTGGGTCATCAGTAGGACTTTGCGCTGTTCAGCGTAAGGTCGAATTCTCCATGAATAAATCAGTAACCCTTCATTCGCAGGCCATGCACATTCGCAAATCATATTCATGCTTGTGTGAAATTGATAGGCAGGAAACGTTTTTATATCAAATTTCAACTGTACGTAGCCGTTCAGCGACAGAGCGCCGTTCTTCCACATCTAAAGCAAATAATTATTTTACATAAATAGCTTACCTGAATTTGTTCCCAAATATTTTGAGCGGAGATGAAGGAAGAAGGCGCAAAACTTTTAATAACTAATGTGTTGCTTGCTTTAATGGATAAAAACTGGCCAATTGGCATGTCGTTTGCACATATTTGAATTTGAACCTTAAACGAGAGTGAGTGAGCAAGTGAGTCAGTGAAAAATGCGGTCTTTGTTTTACTCGCAGGCCTGTGTAATAGGATTTTGGTTCAAGTCTTGGATTTTGCCTAACGCGCGCCCCAATCGCAATTGGCAGGCTTCCAAAAACTAAGAATTTTGAATCTTTGGCCGAAAAAGCTTGATTTTCTTAAAGCGACCATAAGGGGGGTTTTTCACGCCATTTCCGTTTCGAAAAGCAGGCTGATGGTCCCTTTAAGTTTGATTATGTTTCCTTTATAAATAAGATCAAAAAATAATTAAAAATGATTAAAAACTCTACATCGTTTTTGAGCCCCTGGTAGCTTAAAAAGGAGTTTATTGCCTGCTATTTATAAGTTTTTATATAATTATTGACCTCTGACTGTTCTACAATCTAGTTCTTGCTATTCTGACCAGTGTTTATACAAAAACGATGCGAAATCAAACGAAAACGCGGTGGCAGCTGCTCGTGGCAGTCGCCTGAAGTGGGCGTGGCCTCCCAGCGGCAGAGGCAGCCAGGTCGGAAAATGCAGCCCCGAGGGCGATCTTCAAACTTAAATTACTCGGCTCAAAGTCAACCGAATTTCATTTTTCAACCAAAGATTTCTTAGTTAGAACATAAGCAATTTGGTGGTGTAACTTTCTTTCAATTAAAATCAGTTTGAAAAAAGCGTTGCGGTGCCTAACTATATGACCAGGGGTCCAAATAAAAAAATTTGACAACTTTCAGGCACAATACAAGACTATGCCCAAAATCCTATTGCACACCAACTCTTCGAGCTAGAAATGGTGTCTTAAAGCTTACATGATCTATGAATCTCAGCTCCGTGGGAAACGGGTCTGTCTCATTTTCTACATATACTGAAACTTTCCAAGGGTTCAAAGCCTGAAATATGCTATCTTATTTTCATTTTTTGTTGTTTCGCACCTGTACATATTCATAAAATACAAAAGCAAATGATACTTGGTTGTAGAATCCCAAAATATGAACTTTTCTTATTCTTTCCACAAGAAAACTACTCATTTCCTTTTTTAGAGGTTCCTGAAAGATTGGTAATATTTGTTACTTCACTTACTTTGTAGTAAACTGCATTAATGTAACAGAAAAATGCGTTTTGAACCGTATCTTTAGGAACACAGCACAATAATACTTCTGCTTTGTTATAAATGCTAATTCTGTTATTCTAAGTCTAGTTGATAAATTTTTGCTGCAAATTCTTACCTCAATGCATATGTCTTGGATATGGTCGACTGGAAATTTGGTAAGCTTAAAAACATTACAAAAAGTTGAAGAATGGGAATTGCACTCATTGAAAACGGCATATTTTTGGTATCTAAACTGAAAAAGTACTGTTGAAGATAGGGACCGCAAGCCGAAATTTAAAAAAAATATTTTTGACATTTTTAATAGCAAAAATCCACTAGATAATACTCTAACTTAAACTTTTACTTTTTACACTTCGAAATTTCATCCACAAAGAAGCGAGAAATCCCGCTTTGAAAGGCCGTGGTTGGGCGGGGTCCTGCCTAGCCAGTGCACAGGCTTCGCTAAACAGCGGACAGATGTTTGCAATAATGGAAATTCCATTTACTGAATTATTATTATTGTGTTGATGTTTTATAATGATTCTTTGTATTTTTCTCGTATTTATGAAACTACAATTCATTTGAAATTAGTAAAAATACATGTATAAATAGCCGTTTTCAAATGTCGGGGTTTCCGATTGTTTGGCAATGGAGCGCGGATACCTTCGTTTTTGATCAAACATTTATTATTCAAATAAAGATTGCAAACGATGGTCAACATGGATTTTGCTTTTTTATACGTTAATAAACGGAGAATGAGCTGGAGTATGCAAATAAATAGAGGTTGTAGGTGTCAGAGGTCTGTGCTGCCTACGGTTGGGCTAAAACACCAAAATGACAGAAAGTTAACCTTACTTGAAAGAGCCTTGCTTGTAAGATAATTGATGTTTTGTACTGCTTGGGGTTTTAAAATAACGAAAACAGTTCAGTAAATGTATTTTTGAGCTATCGTGGAGTAAAAACAGTTTTTCCGCCAAACGCCGGCGCAACAAATGTTAAAATGTGATGTAACTTTTTTTTCGGTCAATCTCGATTTCTGACATTTTGTGTTATGTTTTGCCAAATGCATTATAAATAAGCCCCGTATGTAGTAATTCTGTGTCAAAGACCTGGTTTGCAAGTTATGGCTCAAAAACATGCGAAAAGTGGGTTTTCTCTAAAATGCAGATGAAAATTTATCTTGTAACTATGACCATTGCTTTTATCGCATCAATTTACCTCATATTCATTACTCAGACAAAAACATTTCATAGAAATAGGCGCGCACTGTCGCGAAACCATGTTTTCTTACAATTTCGGGCTAACCCCGCGGCGGCCACTTTTGCGGTCCCTAGTTGAAGAGAAACGAGAAAGAGAGGAGGCAAACCGAGAGAGTGTGTGTGTAGGGACCGCAGAGGTGGCCGCGGCGGGGTGATCCGTAATGGTAAGAAAATATGGTTTTCAATGCTCGCGCGCGTATTTTTTTCTTTCCGATTATTTTAGAAAAGAATATGGGGTAAAATTGCATGAGAAAACCAATAAAACTGCTCTTTTGACGAACTATTGATTGCATCTTGTCGAAAATCGCTGTTTTTGGAGAATTTTGGCCATTACTCACGAACCATAGCGATAGCATGCATTCTCAGAGCACTTTTCTTTGAAGTACAACCATTTTAGTGGAATAAAAATATAAAATCAAAAATGCGTCCTTGCACAAAAAATTACAATCGATTATGTTGTTTGTAGCACTCCTATTCAAGTACGGAGGCATGTGCAGCATACTTTTGGCATTCTCTCAGTTCTCTGAAGTGTTTTTATTGTTTTTAAACAAGAAACTTTGAAAAATAACCCTTAGGGTACTCATACGCCATCCGTATTCAACCACTACTTTGTATGTTTTTTTGCACTTTGGTCGATTATGTGAGATACAGATGCGTAGCACTCAATATTGTTATATTTTTCGATAATGTGGATTTTTTCCTTTATTTTAATAAGGAATATAGAAAATTTCATCCTTGCCGTCGCTCGCAAATTAATTTTAAATATACAAATTTATACAAAATTGGCGACTTTCCGCGCTCTATTGCCAAATACCGTATTCAGGGCCTTTTTGAAAACGGCCTTTTAAAACTGTATTTTTATTACTTCTGAGATAATTTTTGTACCAAAAATACGCGAAAAATATGAAAAATCAATTTAAAACATATATACATGTAAATTCTCTCACACAGAGGAATTCCGAAATCAGGCAGAAAGGATGTCCGTTGTTTAGCAGAGCCTGTGCTCGGTCAGACAGACCCCGCCCAACCACGGCGACAATGCAAAAATCGGATTCAAATTCGGGCATTCAAAGCGGAATATCTCGCTTCGTTTTGGAGGAAATTTCAAACTTTAAAAAGGAAAAGTTTAAGTTAGGAACTTATCTTGCGTTATATCGGATTTAAAAGTCCAAAAATATATTTATAACATTTGATCTGCGGTCCCTATGTGTGTGATTGAGAGAAAGAGAAAGAAACATACCTTAGAAAGAATTTTATGTTTCAAGGGGAACGGGAGCGACTCGAAGGAGAACATCGACGTAGACGATAGAAAACAATGGAGAAAGCGAAGCTATTCTACCTGACCTGGCTTTTTCTCATTGTCAATCATACCTGTTAGAGACGCAGAGAATGGCTTTGCTTTGAGAGATAATTGATGGACGAGTTCGTCAATTTTTGGCCCTAGAATATGTAAACAATGTTAATTGTGCTACTTAAAGGGACCGTCTTTTTCATTTTCCATTTTCATCGGGTACGGTCGAAAATTATACTAATTATATATGCTAAATTGTCTGGAAAACTCCTTATTTTCCGAGTAATCTCGTCCTATTATAGTGTATTTCCAAAAAACGGCACATGTTTTGGCCAAAAACCTTAAGACGCGATTTCTGTAAGAGTCGAGCGGTCGGCGGTCCCAGAATTTCAAAATGCTCCGATTTTCCTGAAACGCTGAAAAATAGTCTATTTGGACCTAAAACTTCGAAAAAAAAACATAGGTTTGGTACAAAAAAATTTTCGTGCCGATATTTAGATGTTGTAATTAATTTTTCATATCTCGCTTCGAATTGGTGTTATTTTATTTTTAAAAAACAGCAATCGATAGCTCATTTCATTTTAAAAAAGTTTCTTTTTAACCCAAAGTTTGTATCATGTTCATAAAGTACTCAGTTTTTGAAAAATATCAACAGAATGTGAGTTTTGCTGTTTTTTCAGCAATCCAGAGTGCCGATCAGGCTCTGATTGTTTGATATTTGAAATCTACGTTTAATTTTAGTTTAGAATAGTACAGTGCGGGAAAAAAGTATAGTTCCACTTCAAAACTTTGATTATTGTGAAACTCGTTTAGAATCTTGGTGAACCCTATGCACCATCGTTTTTGTCATGGTCGAATACCCTGCTGCAACGAACAAGATCTTCACATTTGCATATTCAAATTTTACGCTAACTTTATCGAAAAATGCAAAATTGAGGTGGGAAAAAAGTATAATTCCACCCTCAAAAAACCGATAATTTCTCGAGATTCAAAGAACATGTCAATAGGTCCTTACACAAGACGGAAACAGTCTTAGGAACGTCTGGGAAGGGAAAGAAACACTTTGCGGAGCATCGAAGGCATCAACGTAGCCCACTTTTGACTTTTGGCCTTATTAAGATGATGGAGGTTGCAAAACTGCTTGTTTCCTTTGGTTTCAGCCTCCTCAGGACACATCATGAAAAAGTTTGGAGTCACATTGAGCCCCAAAGCCGCCCTAATTTTTCTGAGAGAGAAAACTTTGTTAGAATCACTCCGCTGAATACGACATAGAGAGGCGCCGTTTGCCAAAATGAGCAAAATCTGGATACCGGTAAGAATTTTTTGGAGCCCCGAGACCCACCCCATTGGAAAGCCCTTGAAAAGTTGTCTCGGAAAATGTTTTTGTTGCAGTTCAGAAAAATTTCCTCTTCGATCAGACAAACGTTGAAACATAAAAATTTGCTGTTTTTCTGCAAGAAAGCGGCAATTTTTTAAATTTTCCTTTGGAATACAGGGCATTTCCAAAACTGAGACAAGGAAAAGGGGATTTTCCTAAAGGACTAGGTACAATGGGTCCCGGGGTCCCGCCGCGATCGTCTAATTGTCTGCGCACTCCTCTGTTACAGTGCTATTTCGCATGTTTTATTGATATTCACTTCAATGTTTCAAATCGTCAATGGTTAAATACCAAGGAAATCCAGGGTCATTCAAAAGTCGTCGTCTCAAGATTGGAAATCCCTTATAATAAAACGCTATCGTGTGTGTCTGTGTGTGTGTGTGTGTAGTGGATCAGCGGAAGTTCACGCGTTCATTTCCCCACGAGGGGAGGGTGAGATCGGCCGTAGGCCGAGCTTCACGTGCTTCACGCAGGTTTCACGGCCGAAGGCCGATAATGAGTGGCCGTAGGCCATGAATGTTTGCGGCCGAAGGCCGCGACCCAGGAGGGTGCGCGCCGTTGGCGCGCGTACCCTCCTGGTAGACTATACAGAGTGTAATTTTGGTTTTAAATGCTTGTCTGTTCGAAGACAAATTTTTTCTGAACTGCAACAAAAACATTTTCTGAGACAACTTTTTAAGGGCTTTCCAATGGTGTGGGTCTCGATGCTTCAAAAAATTCTTACCGGTATCCTGATTTTGCACATTTTGGCAAACGGCGCCTGTCTATGTCGTATGCTAATGAATTTTCGTTTTCAACACTTTAATCTGTTTCTAAGACTTTGGTCAATCGAATGAGTTAGACCGTGTCACTCCTGAAGCCCTCGAATGACTTTTAAAACATCAAGAAAAGTGGAACTATACTTTTTTCCCGCACTGTATTTCTGCATATTTGATATCGCGAACCCCAGCTATGCAATGCTCGTTTGAAAACTTCCAGTTTGCAAAATTTTGAGTTCGAGGTTACACCGCTAAAACTTCTTACTTTTGACCTTTGAAAGCATACTATAGCTGACGCCAAACGGGCATCATGCCAATTTTGTTCGAGTATTCTCTGTTGATGATAGATTAGCATAAAATCGTAATATCAACAGAGAATGAAGGCACAAATTGGAATGAAGCCCGTTTGGCGTCAATTATATCTCTATAGTAGTCGGTTTCAAAGATTTTGTGAGCGTTACAACCCTTCTTGGTAGGTTTCACGATTATTATGCCATCAAAAAGGCAATTTTTACGCATTTTTAAGTTTTTGGGATTCAATAGTTTCAATAGATTCAAATGGGATTTTTGGAATTTTTGGAATCCTGAGATTTCCGTAAAATAATTATTACCATCGAATTCCTCATGTAAATGCGCTTCTTTTCCATATCTTCAAACTCACAAAATATTAGATTATAAGTATGAAAGGGTCAAAAAACGTGAAATCGGAGTAAAAATGCAACCGGGGTCTCAAATTTTTGTGAAATTAATATTCTGGGGTATTTTTATCCGCTGAATCCGACAATCATATATAGAAATTACGAAAACGTGTAGGGAGCCCAAAACTCCCTTTTTTTTGGGTGCGCCTATAATTATGAAACGCACTGTATATTATATTAGGGACCGCAGACCATAATTTAAAAATTTTTTCCCGCTTTTTAGTGTCAATTTTCCATCAGATAATACTCAAACTTAAACTTTTTCTTTTAACACTTTGAAATTTCATTCACAACGAAGCGAGACTTTGAATGGCCGAAATTTTGTTTCGTTTCTGCATTAGAGCCATGGTTGGGATGGGCCGGTCTGAGCGAGGGCACAGTTTCTGCTAAACAACGGACACAAAGTGGCTTGATTGTAAAACCGCTGTTTTTGAGAAATTTTGGCATTATTCACGTATTGCAAAGATTTTTCATATTTTTCTCGTATTTATGAAACCAGAATCACCTCGAACATGATAAAAATACACGTTTAAATGGCCTCGGGCAAAATACGGCCATTGACAATGGAGCGCGCATTTGGCAGTGGAGCGCCAAAGTAGTCCCTATAAAGCTTAAAATTACGTTTTTAAATAAAGATTGTGAACGAGGGGGAGGATGGAAATTGCGTTTTTTATTCTTAAAATATAGAAAAATACTTTATTTGTCCAAATAATTTTGTCTCTTAAGTGCTCCGCACTTGGTTTGTTTGTATTTCGGCGGGAACTGAAATCTTGCTAAAAGTTATACTTAGTAAAACTCTATTTATTTCAACTTTCTTGTTTACCCGCTTGTTTTGTTTATTTTTTCTGAAGGTAAACAGTATTCAGAAGGTTTCTAAAGGGATTTTAGGTACTTAACTGCTACCCCTGACGAAATATAGGCCGCCAAAGTTGGAATATCGCGACAACTTTTTTCGGGGAGAATGGATTTTTGATTTTATTGTTTTATTTTGTGTAACATGTAGTACTGAGCATAATAGTCGAGATCACTTGAGTGCTCCCGACCTGACTTGGAAATTATGGTCATAAAACGAAGAAAATAGCGTTTTTCTGCTGAATAGGGATGGAATTTGGTGTTTTAACCTGATCCATCGTTTTTGTCGTGTGATTTTACTTAGTATTCCGTTTTTAAAATGGAGGATTTCATAAAAATACGCGCGCAGGACATTCAAACCATATTTTCTTAGCATTTCGGGCTACCTGCGCGGAGGCCGCCTTTGCGGTCCCTATGTATATTGCCCTTCGTCTATCTCAATCCCAATTTACCGATTTCTTTCCCAATCTCTGTGTCTCATCCTATTTATCTGTTTATCTCTATTCCTATCTTTCTGTCTCTCTGTGTCTCTTTATCATGCTCTCTCTCTCTCTCTCTCTCTCTCTCTCTCTCTTATTCTCTCAATCTCTCTATTTTTCATCTCACTTTCTCTATTTGTCTTACTTCATCCAATTGAAACATTACTCTGCGGCTAACTTGATCTAAACGTTCCGTTACGCTACGTAACAGTGCTTTACCCTCCATTTCCTCCCCCACCTCATTTCAACTGCTTTTCCCAACAGAGGTGGTCGTCTGTCTTCCATGGCTCTCCAACCCGATGAGGTCCATTTTTCTTCCTTTCCCCTTACTTTGTTCTTTCAGTTCCATCCCGTGCCCAGCGATGATAACATCAAAAATGTCCCAAGTGATGACAACATCCAAAAGGTGAAGAAGGTCTCCGGCGTCACCGCCAGGACCTCGAACACCCTGATGACCAAGGACCAGACCACCATGAGGAATGTGGGCCCCAAGGGATCCAACGTGTCTGTGAAGAAGAAGCCGGTGCAGAAGAAGAAGAAAAAGGCTCCGGCGCCTATGAAACGGGAGAAGATGAAGGACGGAGAGATGATCAAGAGCGAAAACTTTACGTAGGTTACTGTATCTTCCTCTGCGTCCCTGACCTTCTGAGGCATTCCTCTGCGTCTCTAAAAGTCTGCGGCATTCCTCTGCGTCTATAACATACTCAGGGATTCCTCTGTGTCTCTGACCTTCTAAGGGATTGCTCTGCGTCTATAACCGTCTAAGGCTTTCTCTGCGTCTCTAACAGTCTGAGGAATTCCTCTGCGTCTCTAACCGTCTGCGGCATTCCTCTGCGTCTATAACATACTCAGGGATTCCTCTGTGTCTCTGACCTTCTAAGGGATTGCTCTGCGTCTATAACCGTCTAAGGCTTTCCTCTGCGTCTCTAACAGTCTGAGGAATTCTTCTGAGTCTCTAACCTTCTGTGAGACATTGCTCTGCGTCTCTAACGTTCTGACGGATTTCTCTGCGTATATAACTATCTGAGGGATTCCTCTGCGTCTCTGACCTTCTGAAGCATTTCTCTGCGTCTCTGCCCTTCTGAAGGTTTCCTCTGCGTCTCTGACCTTCTGAGAGATTCCTCTGCTTCTCTATCTCTCATTTTCTGAGAGATCCCTCTGCGTCTCTGACCTTCTGAGGGATTCCTCTGGTTCTCTAACCTGCCTAATCATTTGTAAGCTGACCTCCAAAACTCACTCCTTTTGAAACATTCCTCTGCGTCTCTGACCTCCTGAGGAATTCCTCTATGAATTGAGCGATTCCTTTGCGTTTATGTGAGTGTGAGTGTGAGTGTGAGTGTGAGTGTGAGTGTGAGTGTGAGTGTGAGTGTGAGTGTGAGTGTGAGTGTGAGTGTGAGTGTGAGTGTGAGTGTGAGTGTGAGTGTGAGTGTGAGTGTGAGTGTGAGTGTGAGTGTGAGTTTTTTTTTCTTTCATTCCTCTGCGTCTCTGACCTCCTGAGGCATTCCTCTATGAATTGAGCGATTCCTTTGCGTTTAGCCACTTGAGGCATTCCTCTTCGTCAATAGTTAGTTGAGGCACTCCTCTACGTCTATGACCTTTCGAGGGTATTCTCTCTGTATCTCTAACGCTCTCATTCATCCTCTGCATGTTTAACATCTGTAAGCTGACCTCCAAAACTCACTCTTTTCAGTTGGAAAGTGGTCAAACTGCTCGGTTCCGGAGGTTTCGGCGACGTCTACAAGGTTTTCAAGAAGGAAAACGAAGACAAGAGGGAGTTTGCGATGAAGACGGAGATGGTGGAGGGAGACAAGCGCATGTTGCGTCTGAAGATCGAAGTCACCGTGCTGAAGGCCTGCTTCGATATCACCGACCCCGAAAAGAAGAAGCACTTTGTGGAATTCGTCGATCGGGGCATCACGGACAAGTTCAAGTTTCTGGTGATGGGACTGGTTGGACCCAGTTTGGAGGACATTCGAAAGGCCTACCTTCTGAGGAACTACAGCAAGAATTCGGCGATGAACGCGGCAATCCAGACGCTGAGAGCTATGAGGGATCTCCACCATTTGGGATGGCTGCACAGGGACATCAAACCGGCCAACTATGCCGTTGGGTTGGGAGAGAGGGAGGACACCATCTACATGCTGGACTTTGGCATTGCGAGGAAGATTTTCAAGGGAGACTCGAATGAACTGAAACAGGCCAGAGCGAAGGTCAAGTTCCTCGGAACGCTGAGGTTTGCGTCGAGGGCGTGTCACCATTGTGTGGAGCAGGGGAGGAAGGATGACTTGGAGACTTGGTTGTACATGGTGGGTTTGAGAGAGAGAGACAGAGACAGAGACAGAGACAGAGACAGAGACAGAGACAGAGACAGAGACAGAGAGACATTTCAGGCCTTCGATCTCTTGGACGAGGAGCACGGTCTGCCCTGGAAGCGTGCGGCCGCCGACAAGCATCAAATCGTCGCCTTCAAGGAGAAATTCTTCAAGCACGGTTTCCCCAAGGCCTACAAAATCGTTCCGAAGGAGTTCAAGAAGATCCTCGACTACCTGAACGGCCTCACCTACGAACAGGAGCCGGACTACAAGTTCATCGACGATTCGCTGAAGACGATCTGCAAGGAGCACCACATCAACCCGGCCAAGAAGTTGGACTGGATCGGCAAGTTGAAGAAGAAGCCGGAGATTTCTGAAGACAATGAGACGTCGACCGACAACAAGCAGAGTGGATCGAACAGCAGTGACTCTGGGGAGAAGTGGGTTCATTGACAGAGAAAATAAAGAGAAATGGGTTTAGGAAGAAGAGGAAGAAGCCGTCGAAGCACCACAAGTAGATCGAAACGGCCACGAAAGGAGCCGTCGATAAGAAAAGACGGCTACATTGAGATCTTACCGGTAAATACAATAAATTGGCCAGGTGTTGACTACATTATGCTTTTCAATATATGTAAATTTATGTATGTCACAGTTTTCGCGTTGAAGAGGGTGTTTTTTCTCGTTTTTTTCTGCTTTAACCCAAATCAAACTTTTCTAATTAGTGATTTAACAATTTTTGAATCAGTAATGTGACCGTTACCTTCCAGGGCCACAAACTTTTCTGGCTATATCTCCAAAAAATTTGTCTCACTCTTTTCAATCCCTACGTCTTTTTTCCCATCCATCTTCTATGATGTGGAAATTGTGCCGGATCCTTCTTTTCCCACTTTGCGTCTATGCTTTTTTCTCCGACTTTTTGTGTCTGTGTCTCTATAGTTCCCGCCATGTTCGCCAACGGCATTTTGGGCAGGCCCAGGTAGAAATTTATGGTGGTTTGGTTGGCCTTAGCAACTAATTCTTTTGCTGTTTCGGAAGACTCCACTTAGTGTCTCCGGAGGCAGCGGCTGCACATGCCTGGAGGGATGCAGCTGCTGATACTTGTTTTCTGTCTCAAAGGAGCAGTGGTAGGTCTTAGAGTGTGTGAGTGTGAGTGTGAGTGTGAGTGTGAGTGTGAGTGTGAGTGTGAGTGTGAGTGTGAGTGTGAGTGTGAGTGTGAGTGTGAGTGTGAGTGTGAGTGTGAGTGTGAGTGTGAGTGTGAGTGTGAGTGTGAGTGTGAGTGTGAGTGTGAGTGTGAGTGTGAGTGTGAGTGTGAGTGTGAGTGTGAGTGTGAGTGTGAGTGTGAGTGTGAGTGTGAGTGTGAGTGTGAGTGTGAGTGTGAGTGTGAGTGTGAGTGTGAGTGTGAGTGTGAGTGTGAGTGTGAGTGTGAGTGTGAGTGTGAGTGTGAGTGTGAGTGTGAGTGTGAGTTTTTTTTTCTTTCATTCCTCTGCGTCTCTGACCTCCTGAGGCATTCCTCTATGAATTGAGCGATTCCTTTGCGTTTAGCCACTTGAGGCATTCCTCTTCGTCAATAGTTAGTTGAGGCACTCCTCTACGTCTATGACCTTTCGAGGGTATTCTCTCTGTATCTCTAACGCTCTCATTCATCCTCTGCATGTTTAACATCTGTAAGCTGACCTCCAAAACTCACTCTTTTCAGTTGGAAAGTGGTCAAACTGCTCGGTTCCGGAGGTTTCGGCGACGTCTACAAGGTTTTCAAGAAGGAAAACGAAGACAAGAGGGAGTTTGCGATGAAGACGGAGATGGTGGAGGGAGACAAGCGCATGTTGCGTCTGAAGATCGAAGTCACCGTGCTGAAGGCCTGCTTCGATATCACCGACCCCGAAAAGAAGAAGCACTTTGTGGAATTCGTCGATCGGGGCATCACGGACAAGTTCAAGTTTCTGGTGATGGGACTGGTTGGACCCAGTTTGGAGGACATTCGAAAGGCCTACCTTCTGAGGAACTACAGCAAGAATTCGGCGATGAACGCGGCAATCCAGACGCTGAGAGCTATGAGGGATCTCCACCATTTGGGATGGCTGCACAGGGACATCAAACCGGCCAACTATGCCGTTGGGTTGGGAGAGAGGGAGGACACCATCTACATGCTGGACTTTGGCATTGCGAGGAAGATTTTCAAGGGAGACTCGAATGAACTGAAACAGGCCAGAGCGAAGGTCAAGTTCCTCGGAACGCTGAGGTTTGCGTCGAGGGCGTGTCACCATTGTGTGGAGCAGGGGAGGAAGGATGACTTGGAGACTTGGTTGTACATGGTGGGTTTGAGAGAGAGAGACAGAGACAGAGACAGAGACAGAGACAGAGACAGAGACAGAGACAGAGACAGAGAGACATTTCAGGCCTTCGATCTCTTGGACGAGGAGCACGGTCTGCCCTGGAAGCGTGCGGCCGCCGACAAGCATCAAATCGTCGCCTTCAAGGAGAAATTCTTCAAGCACGGTTTCCCCAAGGCCTACAAAATCGTTCCGAAGGAGTTCAAGAAGATCCTCGACTACCTGAACGGCCTCACCTACGAACAGGAGCCGGACTACAAGTTCATCGACGATTCGCTGAAGACGATCTGCAAGGAGCACCACATCAACCCGGCCAAGAAGTTGGACTGGATCGGCAAGTTGAAGAAGAAGCCGGAGATTTCTGAAGACAATGAGACGTCGACCGACAACAAGCAGAGTGGATCGAACAGCAGTGACTCTGGGGAGAAGTGGGTTCATTGACAGAGAAAATAAAGAGAAATGGGTTTAGGAAGAAGAGGAAGAAGCCGTCGAAGCACCACAAGTAGATCGAAACGGCCACGAAAGGAGCCGTCGATAAGAAAAGACGGCTACATTGAGATCTTACCGGTAAATACAATAAATTGGCCAGGTGTTGACTACATTATGCTTTTCAATATATGTAAATTTATGTATGTCACAGTTTTCGCGTTGAAGAGGGTGTTTTTTCTCGTTTTTTTCTGCTTTAACCCAAATCAAACTTTTCTAATTAGTGATTTAACAATTTTTGAATCAGTAATGTGACCGTTACCTTCCAGGGCCACAAACTTTTCTGGCTATATCTCCAAAAAATTTGTCTCACTCTTTTCAATCCCTACGTCTTTTTTCCCATCCATCTTCTATGATGTGGAAATTGTGCCGGATCCTTCTTTTCCCACTTTGCGTCTATGCTTTTTTCTCCGACTTTTTGTGTCTGTGTCTCTATAGTTCCCGCCATGTTCGCCAACGGCATTTTGGGCAGGCCCAGGTAGAAATTTATGGTGGTTTGGTTGGCCTTAGCAACTAATTCTTTTGCTGTTTCGGAAGACTCCACTTAGTGTCTCCGGAGGCAGCGGCTGCACATGCCTGGAGGGATGCAGCTGCTGATACTTGTTTTCTGTCTCAAAGGAGCAGTGGTAGGTCTTAGAGTGTGTGAGTGTGAGTGTGAGTGTGAGTGTGAGTGTGAGTGTGAGTGTGAGTGTGAGTGTGAGTGTGAGTGTGAGTGTGAGTGTGAGTGTGAGTGTGAGTGTGAGTGTGAGTGTGAGTGTGAGTGTGAGTGTGAGTGTGAGTGTGAGTGTGAGTGTGAGTGTGAGTGTGAGTGTGAGTGTGAGTGTGAGTGTGAGTGTGAGTGTGAGTGTGAGTGTGAGTGTGAGTGTGAGTGTGAGTGTGAGTGTGAGTGTGAGTGTGAGTTTTTTTTTCTTTCATT
Source organism: Oscheius myriophilus (assembly GCA_964057215.1). Lineage (NCBI taxonomy): Eukaryota > Metazoa > Nematoda > Chromadorea > Rhabditida > Rhabditidae > Oscheius > Oscheius myriophilus. The sequence continues at coordinate 4,036,899 of OZ059905.1, forward strand.
CCTCTGCGTCTCTGACCTCCTGAGGCATTCCTCTATGAATTGAGCGATTCCTTTGCGTTTAGCCACTTGAGGCATTCCTCTTCGTCAATAGTTAGTTGAGGCACTCCTCTACGTCTATGACCTTTCGAGGGTATTCTCTCTGTATCTCTAACGCTCTCATTCATCCTCTGCATGTTTAACATCTGTAAGCTGACCTCCAAAACTCACTCTTTTCAGTTGGAAAGTGGTCAAACTGCTCGGTTCCGGAGGTTTCGGCGACGTCTACAAGGTTTTCAAGAAGGAAAACGAAGACAAGAGGGAGTTTGCGATGAAGACGGAGATGGTGGAGGGAGACAAGCGCATGTTGCGTCTGAAGATCGAAGTCACCGTGCTGAAGGCCTGCTTCGATATCACCGACCCCGAAAAGAAGAAGCACTTTGTGGAATTCGTCGATCGGGGCATCACGGACAAGTTCAAGTTTCTGGTGATGGGACTGGTTGGACCCAGTTTGGAGGACATTCGAAAGGCCTACCTTCTGAGGAACTACAGCAAGAATTCGGCGATGAACGCGGCAATCCAGACGCTGAGAGCTATGAGGGATCTCCACCATTTGGGATGGCTGCACAGGGACATCAAACCGGCCAACTATGCCGTTGGGTTGGGAGAGAGGGAGGACACCATCTACATGCTGGACTTTGGCATTGCGAGGAAGATTTTCAAGGGAGACTCGAATGAACTGAAACAGGCCAGAGCGAAGGTCAAGTTCCTCGGAACGCTGAGGTTTGCGTCGAGGGCGTGTCACCATTGTGTGGAGCAGGGGAGGAAGGATGACTTGGAGACTTGGTTGTACATGGTGGGTTTGAGAGAGAGAGACAGAGACAGAGACAGAGACAGAGACAGAGACAGAGACAGAGACAGAGACAGAGAGACATTTCAGGCCTTCGATCTCTTGGACGAGGAGCACGGTCTGCCCTGGAAGCGTGCGGCCGCCGACAAGCATCAAATCGTCGCCTTCAAGGAGAAATTCTTCAAGCACGGTTTCCCCAAGGCCTACAAAATCGTTCCGAAGGAGTTCAAGAAGATCCTCGACTACCTGAACGGCCTCACCTACGAACAGGAGCCGGACTACAAGTTCATCGACGATTCGCTGAAGACGATCTGCAAGGAGCACCACATCAACCCGGCCAAGAAGTTGGACTGGATCGGCAAGTTGAAGAAGAAGCCGGAGATTTCTGAAGACAATGAGACGTCGACCGACAACAAGCAGAGTGGATCGAACAGCAGTGACTCTGGGGAGAAGTGGGTTCATTGACAGAGAAAATAAAGAGAAATGGGTTTAGGAAGAAGAGGAAGAAGCCGTCGAAGCACCACAAGTAGATCGAAACGGCCACGAAAGGAGCCGTCGATAAGAAAAGACGGCTACATTGAGATCTTACCGGTAAATACAATAAATTGGCCAGGTGTTGACTACATTATGCTTTTCAATATATGTAAATTTATGTATGTCACAGTTTTCGCGTTGAAGAGGGTGTTTTTTCTCGTTTTTTTCTGCTTTAACCCAAATCAAACTTTTCTAATTAGTGATTTAACAATTTTTGAATCAGTAATGTGACCGTTACCTTCCAGGGCCACAAACTTTTCTGGCTATATCTCCAAAAAATTTGTCTCACTCTTTTCAATCCCTACGTCTTTTTTCCCATCCATCTTCTATGATGTGGAAATTGTGCCGGATCCTTCTTTTCCCACTTTGCGTCTATGCTTTTTTCTCCGACTTTTTGTGTCTGTGTCTCTATAGTTCCCGCCATGTTCGCCAACGGCATTTTGGGCAGGCCCAGGTAGAAATTTATGGTGGTTTGGTTGGCCTTAGCAACTAATTCTTTTGCTGTTTCGGAAGACTCCACTTAGTGTCTCCGGAGGCAGCGGCTGCACATGCCTGGAGGGATGCAGCTGCTGATACTTGTTTTCTGTCTCAAAGGAGCAGTGGTAGGTCTTAGAGTGTGTGAGTGTGAGTGTGAGTGTGAGTGTGAGTGTGAGTGTGAGTGTGAGTGTGAGTGTGAGTGTGAGTGTGAGTGTGAGTGTGAGTGTGAGTGTGAGTGTGAGTGTGAGTGTGAGTGTGAGTGTGAGTGTGAGTGTGAGTGTGAGTGTGAGTGTGAGTGTGAGTGTGAGTGTGAGTGTGAGTGTGAGTGTGAGTGTGAGTGTGAGTGTGAGTGTGAGTGTGAGTGTGAGTGTGAGTGTGAGTGTGAGTGTGAGTGTGAGTGTGAGTGTGAGTGTGAGTGTGAGTGTGAGTGTGAGTGTGAGTGTGAGTGTGAGTTTTTTTTTCTTTCATTCCTCTGCGTCTCTGACCTCCTGAGGCATTCCTCTATGAATTGAGCGATTCCTTTGCGTTTAGCCACTTGAGGCATTCCTCTTCGTCAATAGTTAGTTGAGGCACTCCTCTACGTCTATGACCTTTCGAGGGTATTCTCTCTGTATCTCTAACGCTCTCATTCATCCTCTGCATGTTTAACATCTGTAAGCTGACCTCCAAAACTCACTCTTTTCAGTTGGAAAGTGGTCAAACTGCTCGGTTCCGGAGGTTTCGGCGACGTCTACAAGGTTTTCAAGAAGGAAAACGAAGACAAGAGGGAGTTTGCGATGAAGACGGAGATGGTGGAGGGAGACAAGCGCATGTTGCGTCTGAAGATCGAAGTCACCGTGCTGAAGGCCTGCTTCGATATCACCGACCCCGAAAAGAAGAAGCACTTTGTGGAATTCGTCGATCGGGGCATCACGGACAAGTTCAAGTTTCTGGTGATGGGACTGGTTGGACCCAGTTTGGAGGACATTCGAAAGGCCTACCTTCTGAGGAACTACAGCAAGAATTCGGCGATGAACGCGGCAATCCAGACGCTGAGAGCTATGAGGGATCTCCACCATTTGGGATGGCTGCACAGGGACATCAAACCGGCCAACTATGCCGTTGGGTTGGGAGAGAGGGAGGACACCATCTACATGCTGGACTTTGGCATTGCGAGGAAGATTTTCAAGGGAGACTCGAATGAACTGAAACAGGCCAGAGCGAAGGTCAAGTTCCTCGGAACGCTGAGGTTTGCGTCGAGGGCGTGTCACCATTGTGTGGAGCAGGGGAGGAAGGATGACTTGGAGACTTGGTTGTACATGGTGGGTTTGAGAGAGAGAGACAGAGACAGAGACAGAGACAGAGACAGAGACAGAGACAGAGACAGAGAGACATTTCAGGCCTTCGATCTCTTGGACGAGGAGCACGGTCTGCCCTGGAAGCGTGCGGCCGCCGACAAGCATCAAATCGTCGCCTTCAAGGAGAAATTCTTCAAGCACGGTTTCCCCAAGGCCTACAAAATCGTTCCGAAGGAGTTCAAGAAGATCCTCGACTACCTGAACGGCCTCACCTACGAACAGGAGCCGGACTACAAGTTCATCGACGATTCGCTGAAGACGATCTGCAAGGAGCACCACATCAACCCGGCCAAGAAGTTGGACTGGATCGGCAAGTTGAAGAAGAAGCCGGAGATTTCTGAAGACAATGAGACGTCGACCGACAACAAGCAGAGTGGATCGAACAGCAGTGACTCTGGGGAGAAGTGGGTTCATTGACAGAGAAAATAAAGAGAAATGGGTTTAGGAAGAAGAGGAAGAAGCCGTCGAAGCACCACAAGTAGATCGAAACGGCCACGAAAGGAGCCGTCGATAAGAAAAGACGGCTACATTGAGATCTTACCGGTAAATACAATAAATTGGCCAGGTGTTGACTACATTATGCTTTTCAATATATGTAAATTTATGTATGTCACAGTTTTCGCGTTGAAGAGGGTGTTTTTTCTCGTTTTTTTCTGCTTTAACCCAAATCAAACTTTTCTAATTAGTGATTTAACAATTTTTGAATCAGTAATGTGACCGTTACCTTCCAGGGCCACAAACTTTTCTGGCTATATCTCCAAAAAATTTGTCTCACTCTTTTCAATCCCTACGTCTTTTTTCCCATCCATCTTCTATGATGTGGAAATTGTGCCGGATCCTTCTTTTCCCACTTTGCGTCTATGCTTTTTTCTCCGACTTTTTGTGTCTGTGTCTCTATAGTTCCCGCCATGTTCGCCAACGGCATTTTGGGCAGGCCCAGGTAGAAATTTATGGTGGTTTGGTTGGCCTTAGCAACTAATTCTTTTGCTGTTTCGGAAGACTCCACTTAGTGTCTCCGGAGGCAGCGGCTGCACATGCCTGGAGGGATGCAGCTGCTGATACTTGTTTTCTGTCTCAAAGGAGCAGTGGTAGGTCTTAGAGTGTGTGAGTGTGAGTGTGTGAGTGTGAGTGTGTGAGTGTGAGTGTGAGAGTGAGTGTGAGTGTGACTGTGAGTGTGTGTCTGAATGGGTGTTAGCGCGAGATAGAGAGAGAGAGAGAGAATGAGAGAGAGGGAGGAATGGCATTCTATTTTAGGCATATATGTTCCGCCAGACCCATGTGTTTCCCGTAATCAGATCGGGAAAGGATTCGGCATTCAAAAAATTCGACTGCGACCTGGAAACTTGTTGGGATCATTACTACTGCAATTTCACTCAGAGGAGTTATTAGTGAAAAACTTTTCAAACCTAAATGCTCCTTTAGAAACAATGGCACCTGTGTTTACGGAATCCTATCACATACGAGAGTAGATAGTACCAAGGTGAGTTTATTAAACGCAAAGAGAAATGCAATCTTAATTTAGACCGGTTATATTAAAGACAGAACTTCTTCTGAGTGCCCTTACATTGATCTTACTCGGAATGAAGCAATGAACTTATACAAGAGTGAGTCATTGAGGAGAAGAGAGAGAGAGAGAGAGAGAGAGAGAAAAGAGAGAGAGAGAGAGAGAGAGAGAGAGAGAGAGAGAGAGAGAGAGAGAGAGAGAGAGTGTCTTATCTCTCGGTTCAGGCCCCTGTGATGGCTGTCGCTCACTCATCGATGACAGTGCCTTTCCCAACCCGAAGTATTATCATGTTAACGACAAGTGATTTCCCTGTTGTACGTGAAGCAGTTGCCACCAGTTCACATAATGTTATGGTAATTTAGTAGTGGAATTTTGGGGTTGATTATTGTGATCATGGTGGCCTTCTTTATTCGGCGGTTTTCAGCCTCTCGGGTGGGCGGCCGAAGGCCATCTCCTTTTCCACTTTACGAAAGACACGATGGGACGAAAAGACCAGAGAGGGTTGGAGGAAACCGCAACGCACCGCTCGCATGCCGCATTTGGGTTAGCACACGAATAAAATGAGTAGCATACGGGGGCAATACACGAAATCAATCGGCGATGAGATCAAAGTCTTCTAATCGGCCAGGGCGAGCTCCGCGAATCCGGTGAATGAGCTCTCGTCGGCGACCTGGAAAATTTAATTACTTAAAGTTATGGCTGTCGCCAAATCGGAATCCGGCCAAAAACAGCCTTATTGCAGCATTCGTGCGATACTCTGGCGAAAATAGCATGCAGAAGCGGAGACGCAGAGAAAAAGCGGTCTTTTCTCGCCGATTTCCGTTTGGCGACGGCTATATGATGAATTTCAATTTGCTGCCTGGCACTGATTATCAAAGTTAAGAAGTTACCTCGTTTTCTGCGACGCCGGAGTTCAGAGCGAAGGTGATCTTCCGCTGATCGTCCTTCTTCAGGGCGAGCTCGATGAGATCGTGCAGCTTGGCGGCGACGGTGACCAGGTCGCGGGGGTCGATCAGGCCATCTTGAAGCAATTCGTGCGCCGTTCCCAGGGCTGAAATTGATAGAAAATAATTAAAACGGAAGTCAAAATGCGTCGAGGAATGGGAAACTCACAAGTGTGCAAGGGATGAATGTAGGGGAAGTCGATAGCGTGCAGCTTTCGGAGATGGTTTCTCACTCGGAGGACCTTAAAACTGGAGGTAAAACCATAGTTCTCGCGAGGAGGGCCGAGAAAAGTGTCGGCCCCCTTAGTGAAATTGTCAAAATAAAATTTGTTTAAATCGTTATGTCAGTCTATACAAAACTTTTAAAACACCGTAAACCATTTTAAAATACATCTATTACATAATTGAACTAATTCTAAGTTAGCAAAACTTCAGTGCCCCGACTGGGATCGAACCTTGGTCGCGTGGGTGACAGTTTGACTGGGTGGTCCGAGTAGACGAGCCGAAGCGAGCGGGGAATTTTTCCAAGTTATAGGTCAAAATCGATTTTTTTAGCCTGGGTTACGGTAGGGTACTGTAATTTTTCGAAATGGTCAAATCTGTCTGAAGTGTTTTTTCTCGTCTAACGTGGATCGACCAGAACTGACATTTGAACAGCAAAACTGTTTCGCAATTTCCCTCAGGAGACCGAAAACATCAAAAAAGTGAACGTTTGGTAGGTCAATTTTTTTTTAAAAATTACAGTATCCTACCCGAACCAAGGTCAAAAAATCGATATCGGTCAGCAACTTTCAAAATGGCGTATATCGGTTCTGTGATTTATTTGAAAAATGACCTTAATTATCTATTTTTTTGTGGTAAATTTTGTTTAATATACTACTTTAATTTTATATTCACCATGATGAACTACCAAAAATAGTTGCGAAACTGTTGAAAAAAATACACAATTTACCACAATCACATTTTCAATGTCGACAGAATAATATCGAGCGACCAGGTTGTGGTCTATTTTGTTGGGTGCCCAGTAAATCATGGCGCCGGGTTTTTTTTCAAGGGATAGGCAAGCATGGCAACGGGCCGGCCCGGGCCGGCCCGCTCCAAAATTTTTCACGGCCCGGGCCGGCCCGACTCAACCGAAAATGTGTGCCTCTTTTCAATGTAAAAATCAAAGAAAACGAAAAAAAAAATTCGGGCCGGCCCGCTTCAAAATTTTTCTCGGCCCGGCCTGGCCCGGGCCGGCCCCAAATTTTGCCATGCTTGGGGATAGGACAGAGCTAGCTATTGAAAAATCGGTCTCACCAAATTAAAAGTGGTCTGTTCCACGGGCGGTGCCCTGATCGTGTCCATATCGCTGCCGTCGGGGATGATCGTGGCCAGACTCTCCGACAACCGCATCGTCTCCTCCTCTCCCTCCGAGCCACTGCTGCTGAAACTGCTCGTCGAGTCGTAGTCAAAGTCCCAGTTCTCCTCGTTTCCCTCCGAATTCTTCTAAACAACAGTTGGATTTGAATAGAAAAAGTTAGGGTACCTGCTTGCAGCTGTGCCTGCGTCGTCTGGGCATCGGCACATCGGCCAGGTTGGTGATGAGCGAGCGCACAAGGTACTTCTTGTCCTTGGCTTTCTTGAAGAACGGGTACTTGAGGAGTTCGCAGGCAGTCGGGCGCTTGGCCGGATCTTTCTGAAATCGGCGTAGGGTTGTGCGTGCGTGTGTGTGTGTGTGTGTGTGTGTGTGTGTGTGTGTGTGTGTGAGTGTGTGTGTACACGCGTACCTGAAGACAATCCGCGATGAGCTTCCGGAACGACTTCCCATACGCCTTGTACTGATTACTGCACTCGGCGTTCGTCTCCAACGACGGCGGTTCGTTCTGTAGGGTCATCATCAGCACCTACAATTGCTCTTCTAAGTGAAAAAAGCGATAACAGCCACCTTCATCGGGGGGAACTTGTAGTAGGGGGCCGTTCCGGTGGCCAATTCTATGGCGAGGATCCCCAGACTCCAGATGTCGGCCTTGTAGTCGTAGCCGTTCACTTGCTCCATCACTTCGGGAGCCATCCTGCAGAAAAAACGAGAAATTTGTAGTCGAACGATTTCAGCCAATCAAATTTTAAAACGCTTCCCTTTAAGTAGGCCTACTTAAAAATAGTAATCACCGCCTTTCCCGAAGATTTGGATAGCAATTTTCGGCTTACGAGAATGTAGTGACTAATTAGTAGATTTCCAGTCACCGTAACGCGACTGACAGTCCTTTAACACATCTTGCCGAGGTATGCGCTTCAGTGCAATCCGGTGTTTAACAAAGTCTGTGCATAACTTGCATGCCGTTTTCTACGTGCTCTTTTGCAACGCGCGCACAGAATTTTCATCATCAATAATTTGAAATTTGGCCAATTTGTACTGTAGCGACTCGGGACCCAACGCCTTCGCTACGAGACCCGATTTCTCAAAAACCTAAATTTCTCCCGGCTCTAGTTCTCTGTCCCGACAACTTTAGATGAAAATAATCTTTGAAAACATAAAAATGTAGCTAAAACATACATTGTCAAGCTCCGCCAAAAGCGGCAGTAGGGGGCGTCGCAATTTTAAGATTTTGGCAAATTTGTTAAAGAAGGAGGCCCGTCGCATATTTTCGAATTTTTCGATAATTATGGGAACCGTCGCAAAATGGACCCCCGCGGTGGGTTGCCCAAGTATGAGCTAAAAAAATTAAACCCGGGAGGCAATTTTCCCGAACAGCACAACGGGGTTCTCAAATGACGGCCCGGCCCGAGAGATTTTTTTTTTGGGCGGCCCGGCCCGGCGCCGTTTTTGAAAATATCGGCGCTATAATTTTTTAAACTGTTTTAAATACCGCAATAGTGTTTGTTACTAACATATAAGTCAATATTAGTTGTACAAAAAAGAATGTCACCGACCGGGATCGAACCCTGGTCGTGTGGGTGGCAATCTGGCTGGGTGGTCCAGGGTAAACGGGCCGACCAAAATTTTGAAAACGGCCCGGCCTGGCCCCGCCCGTGAGAACCCCGCAGCACAAGTTTCTCTGGTGAGCTATAGAGTTTTATGAGTGTCAGATTGAATTTTGAGAATCCAAAAAATTGCGTTCCAATTTTGGTAAAGCTGGAAATTCACCCGAACAAAAGATATAAGGCATAAACTTTAGAAAACCAATATTTTTTCGGTGGGTTTAAAAAATAGCTTCCAGAACTTCGATGTATTCGGTGTTATAACTACACAACTCGCCACTAACCAGCACGGCGTTCCAACGAAGGTGTGGCGCGTCTTCTGACGCGACATGTCGCCTCCGGCCACGGCCAACCAGCTGGCCACTCCGAAATCGGCAATCTGCACAGCGCCCTCCTTCGACAGAAGCACGTTGCAGGCCTAAAATAGTCTTAGACTTATTTATACTGAATTAACCCACCTTAATATCTCTGTGAATCTGTCCGGCGGCGTGGAAGTACTCGAGCCCCTTCAGAACCTCTCGCAGCACTGTGGCGATGGCGGCCTCATCGATCACTCCCAGCATGGTCTGGCCCTTGCCAAAAGCCTGGAAAAATTCTTTAATGTGTCAGAAAAAGAGAAATACCCTGATTTTCTTCCTCAAAATGTCCAGCATCGAACCGCCGTCGAGAAGTGGCATGACCAGCCACAGCTCCTCGCCCACCACGAACGACGCGTTCAGGGAGAGGACGTTCGCGTGGTTGCACTGCGACATGGCCTGAAATGGCAAGAATTTAGAATAACAATTTATGCACAAATAGAAGCATTTATCGAGTTGTTCCCGTGTTTTATGATGAGGCAAAATGACAAAAGCCACACAAACCTGAATTTCCTGACTGAGTCCCTCCACGCACATCTCGACCTTTTCCAAATTGATGCACTTGATGGCGCAATTCTCATTTCTCGGTGTGCAAAGTGCCTGAAATTGCAAAATTAGCCCAAAATCATCGTCTAAACGTGCCCTGTAGACGGTGGCAGTCGCTCCCACTCCGATGACTTCGCCTAGTTCGTAGGCTTCTTTCCTATCCGGCCACGTGTCGGCCGACGTCCGCGACTGCTCATTATCCATAAATAGAACTGAAAAATAACTCTTCATACTTGAAAAAAGGAACTGAGGTAATAAAAGGCTCAACAGTGTGAGGAATGTCGCAAAATTGGCAACCACACACTACAGGAATCCTATGAATAAACATGCCACAACTTGTGTGAAAACCTTCCGTTTATACACAAAATAAACACTACCAAAATCCATCGTTCTCACGGGCCGGGCAGACTTGAAAAAAATCTTCGGCCCGGCCCGTCTTGGCCCGGCCCGTCCACTCGGACCACCCAGTCAAACTGTCACCCACACGACCAAGGTTCGATCCCGGTCGGGAAACTTTATTTTTGCTAACTTAAAATTAGTTTGAATGTGTAATAGAAGTATAATTAAAGTGTTTCCGGGGTTTAAAAAAATTGGCGTACGCTAAAATAACGATTTAAAGAATTTTTAATTTGACAAGTACACAAACCGGACCGAAACGGGCCGGACCGGGCCGACACTTTTCTCGGCACGGCCCGTTTTGGCCCGGCCCGTCATTTGAGAACTATGCCAAAATCAGAAAAAAAAACAAAAGAACAGTAAAACGATGACAAATACGGCTTCCAACTTCCGTTCCCGTGCAACGTTACACACGCCCTCTTTTTACAGCGTTATTTCAGTTAATCTCGTTGGGCGTATATCTTTCGGGTGCTTATCACGGCCTTTCCCTCCTTAACGTCAGAAGGAATTCCAGTTGGCGAAAAAACGCCATCGGCAAATTGCTGATGCGTTGAATACGCGGTTTTTAGCTCGTATCGTGGTGGGACTCCTTGTCTAACTCTCGGATGCGTTGAATACGCGGTTTTTAGCTCATATCGTGGTGGGACTCCTTGTCTAAATACTGGAAACGGGATGGGGTAACCGGGGTTTGGCAAAATTGCAGTTCTGTTTTTGAAGTGAGCCAAGTTAGCAATTAGAAAGGCGTGTTGCCAAAAACCGATACAACCTATAACACATTATTCTGGGCGGTTGGCAAAGTGCCAATGCCGGTTTTTGTCAGCTGGAGTTCCTTCAAACGTTAAAGGGCTCGTAAGGGGCCTTTTCCAAATCGTATGCTAATGAAGACTTGGCAAGCATTTTGCGCACGGCCGTTGGCTGGAGCGGTGTTGGGGAAAATGATTTCAATTGAAATGACCTGATTAGCATACCATTCATTTCCAATCCGAAAAGGACCCTGACGGTACCTTTAAGGAGGGAAATGCCGTGATCCACGAAGCCTTGGAAGCGGGCCGGCCCGTTACCATGGCTGGAAAGAAGTAATATAATGTGCTCGTAAAGAAAAGTGAGTCTCGGCGGAGAGAAAGTTGCGCGGCCGCAGACTGCGCTCGCTCCGTTACTCACGTGCTCTCTGTCTCTGACCGTCTGCAGGGATGATTTCGAAACTCGAAGACAAGAGCGGCCAATGCCAGATGGCCGAGTGACCCGTCAGAGACAGAGAGCACATGAGTAACGGAGCGGGCGCAGTTTGTGACCGCAACCACGGAAATTTCCCGCAATTGCTCACAGGGAACAGGAAGTGCTCCAAAAATAGAATTGGCACTTTGCCAATGCGGAAGAGTGCCAAGCGTACGGTATCTAAGATTACCCGAATTTAAGTTCCCACCGAAATTCAAGCAAATGCGTCGATTCCAATTAACACTCTTCCACACAGCTCGCGGTAAACGGCAGATTAAAGGAAAGTATCGTGAAAAAGAAAATGTAAATTGAGCCGTACGCAGGTCATTACCGTACATAAAAAAATAGTTCGTGACAGCCGGCTGGCGCTCCAGCTCTTGAAGTTTGTGCTCGGTCTCGACACGAACACCCTGAGGATAACATTTCTATCTTTAAAATGCTTTTATTTATTTAATTTAACATTGAAATTTATGTTCTAATTTCTCAAAAATCTGATTATAGTACCAGCCACTCATTGAAATCGGTTTAGCAGGCTGGATAGTCAGAATAAGCCAGAACGCGAAGGGCTAAACTGCTGGTTACTGTAGCCCTTGTTCTGCTGAAATAATAATGAACAAAATTCTCAGCTTCTGAGACACTAAATGATGTGGAACTTGGTCTATAAATGGAACAAAGGTGTAACTATGCAAACTAATTTTTTCAGTTGTTGTAAATATTTCATTAAAGTGTATTCGTTTTTGCATCTACATATACCCCCTGATCAGGAGGTGCCATGTGCTGAAAGAATTAGTTTGCATAGATTCGAGTACGCTGATTCCGCAAATGTATATAATTGCTCATAAAATGTCCCCCGTCCATGAGAATTTCGTTCATTTATTTGCAACTAAAATATAGTGTTAGGTCCCGCAACGAAATCATGCGCCGCTGCGACAAAGGATGCGGCGAGCTGTGCTAGAGCTCAATCTGATGCTGCCCCTGATTCACAGCTATGCGAGAAACTAAGAAAAACTGGCAATGATACCGTTGCCGGCTCACAGGCGCCGCGCAATATCGTGATCCGCTCGCAGGTGTCTCCTTTCTCACAAACAAAGTGCGCATCTGGCGGAGAAACGCAAAAACGAGTGAATCAGAACGAGACAAACAAGGCCGTGCCTGGTCGGCGGAGAGGGCGAGGCGAGGGGTGGCAAGCACAACCAGTACTGCGGTGAAAAATTGGAGCCGCCGGAAGGGTCAAACTGGAAAATTTCGGGAGTTCAAAGTAGCCGAAACGGAGAAATCATTCGAAACACAGCGAAAGTTAAAATGAAGTATTTTTTCAAATTCATGTCGTTCCCGCCCAATTTTACAGCCTTATCTACGATAGTTAAAGGAACCATCAGGGACCTTTTTTCTACAATTAAAACCAACGTCAGAATACAACAGTACGACTTTATCAGTTTCTTTTCTTTTTGTCAGCAAAAACTATTTGCACGAGAGTGGAACCGAACCTGGGACCGTTTGGTTACCAGCTACCGGCGCTAACCAGTTGGCTATGAGATCGATGGAAGTTCAGCGCGCGCGCGTTGGAAAAAATTAATTTTGAGTTTTGATTTGAAATTACGGCTTTTTAGGAAAAGGGAGTTGAAAATGATAAGTAGATAATTGATCAACTAAATTAAATTAATTAAAATAAACTTTAAAAAGGACCCTGATGGTCCCTTTAAGATATTTTTACGTTAAAATTGGCTGGCTGTTTTCCAGGGTAATTTCCGTGGAGTCTGGCCGTGAAGACGCCTATGAATACAATCGATGGAGGAGGACAGGATTCAAAAGACAAACGGCACAAAGAAGAACTACATTTGCTCGATTATTACCTTTATTGAAAAACTGAGATTATTAGTAGTTTACAAAGTACAAACTAACACAAGTATTATTATGTACAACACGGGTTCCTACTGCAAAATGCTGCAACAGTAATCGAAGACTAGCCGTGTTGGTGGGGAGGATCAAGGGTTACACGACACGGGTTTCGGTAGAGAGGTGATCAAAATGCACTGGATTTACAAACATTGTAGATTACTGTAGATTATCGATTGATTCATCAATCGCTGACTTCTTGGATCTTGTTCCTCTGACGGGCACAAGTGTGAGTTCGGTGCTTCGCACAAAGCGTCTTTCCACATCTGGAATAGAGGGAGAGTTAGAGAGTTAGAGAGTTAGAGAGTTAGAGAGAGAGAGAGAGAGAGAGAGAGAGAGAGTTAGACAGAGACCAACCTGCAGAAAAAGGGATTAGCTACGCGAAAGGCGCACTTGTTACAGCGACTGCCAGCAGTCGTCCGCACAGTTTTCCGCGTATTGGCCTGAAAAGCGGGTAAATTCTCCAAAATTCGATAAAAATTACCGATGTCGTGGGAAGGGAGGAGACAATTACGGCTTCGCTCTCTTCGGAGGAGGACACGTCGTGTTCCCCGCGGGTTTTACTACGATTCCGTTGGCGACCGATCCACGGGGGAAGGAGGTGACGGTGCTTCTTGATCTGAAAAGGAGGGGGATTTGATAGTTGTGTCGCTCTAGGAATGTCTCTAGGATTGTCGTTGTATTACTCCTACGTCTCTAACGTCAAGGATGGCTACGGGCCGGAGCCCTCTACAAAAAGTCTCGGCCCGAGGTCTAAATTTCTGAAGCAAAATTTTTTTTTTGTTTGTTCTGAGATTCTGAGAACGTTTGTTTCGTTTGTCAAAACTCGTTTGGAACAAATTTTAGAGCAAAAAATATTTTTGACATACCAAAAGTGAAATTTTATCTTCAAAGTCGATTTACGTTATGATGATCACGGATTTTTTTGGACTTTAATTTTTCAAAATGTACAGACGATTGTTGCGCTTCTTTCTGTAATACGGGCGTTTTGCGACGCTTTTATGTCAAAATTCTTACTTTTCGATGATTTCGAACTCCGTTGCCGAAGTACGCAGCAATTTCGTTATTTCAGTGTTATATTTACAGTATCCAAGCAAAAAACTTTCAGAATAACTCCACATTTACTTGTTTCGACCTCTTTTGTAGACTTACAGTACTCTACCGAGGGGTTCTCACGGGCCGGGCTAATTGGAAAATTTTGTCGGCCCGGTCCGTTTAACAATAGACCACCCAGTCATATTGCCACCTACACGATCAGGGTTCTATCCCGGTCGGTGACATTCTTTTTTGTACGACTAATACTAATAATTTTTGTACGACTGTACGTATAAGTTAGTAACAAACATAATTAAATTTAAAAAAAATAATTTAAAAAAGTTAAAAATATTATTGTACCGATTTACGTAAAATATTAAATTTGTGTTTTTCATTCACGGGCCGTCCCAAAAACCCCTCGGCCCGGAGAGTCCCGAACCTCGCGACTTTGAAATAAACCATCCCTCCCTCCTCTCTCTCTCCACAAACCTTCAATTTCCTGAACTCGTTGCTGAGATCGCAGACGATAACTCCCGACGACACTTCGGAAACCTCGGAGAATCCCTCAGATGTGGCCTCATCCGTGTTTGACATCTCCCCTCTCTCCTTGCTCGCCTTCGTGCTGGCCGACGGGCCAACCTCCACGGGGATTCCGTCTTCAGAAGCCTCAACAGCTGAAAAGAGAGTGATTCAGAGACATAGATAGAGATAGAGAGAGAGGCGAACCTTTGAAATTCGTCTGCGACCGGGTCCTCCTCCTGCCGGCGCACTCTCCATAGCGCAGTGGTTTCCTCGGCACGTCGCCGCACTCCCTCTCCGTCTCTCCTGCACTCTCCTTAGCCGATGTGTCCTCCGCCGCACTCACTACCCTAAAAATGTCGAAAAATGCAAATTTCACCCCTAAAAACCAACCTTCGGCCGATGAACTCTCGATCGCTGGGGTCGTCGCTGAGCGCCTGAACTTCCTCGTGTGCTTGAGAGGAGGGACCGGCACGTGGCATGACGATGCACTTGACGAGGGAGCCATCTCGCAGACCGGCGGTGCTCAGGAGCAGGCTGTCCGGCAGCGCACGGTCGCAGAAGACCTAAAACGAACATTTTTAAAGTTAACTAGCGAATAAAGAAGTTTTAACGCCTAGAAGGTACTGCGTTCATATTTGGGAGCATTAGCAGGTTGAAACTATCATTTGGCGTAATAGCAACTAGGGCAGGGGGCCCAGGTCCGACCAAAAATGCGTACCTTATTTCAATGTAAAAATCACAAATAGCGAAAGAAAATGTTTTTGAGCCAGCCCGTTCACAAAATTTTCTCGGCCCAGGCCGGCCCCAAATTTTGCCATCGTTGCTGAATAGTAACAGCGAAAATCTCCAGCAGAAAAACTCACGTAATAGCAAATTTAGAGTTCCATATCTACCGTGTTTCCGACCATTGGAAGTTTATTTTGCGAAAAAGAACAATTGAATAAAATATAAAACAAACAAAAATTAAAACGGTCGTAATCGGATTGGTTCTTTACGGACAGTTCTATAGAAAATGCGTTCTACCTGGCAACTTACAACTCGCCGCCAAAGTCAAACTTTCAATTCACAGTAATTATTTCATAACATGAAAATTCCTCATTATGGAAAACAAAGCAAAGGTAGTTTTCCATGGCCTATATATCCGTTGAGAAATTCTTCTGAAAGAATTGTTATAGAACATACGCCCTCTAATCAATTTCATAAAGCCAAAAAGGAATTTTTACACCCGAAGTTTGACCGGAAAGAGCGATGGTATTTACTGTCTGGGGGTGTTTACTAAAATCTGCCGAAATATAGGTAGGTCACGCCAGGATTTCCAGAACTCTTCTGCGTGTTATTTGCACAATTAAAGGGACAGTCAGGCGGGTTTTACAACATTGGCCCATCTAGAAGAGAAAAATTCGCTGATCAAGAAAATGTATATGACTATGGGTCGGAAATGTACCGTTTTCGATAGACCTGGCTTCAAAGTGTCCAAAAACGGCCGACCATCCGCAGATTGTGCGGATGGCCAGTACGCCCTGCGTGTCCGGTGTTTACAAGGGATGCTAATGTACCGAATTCATTCTAATTGACTGAGATAGCTGTGAAAATGAGGAGGGTGCGAGACAATTTTGCATAGTTCATTCGCATAATTTCCGACCGTATCCGATCGAAAATGAAATGAAAAGGCCCCTTACTGCCCATTTAAAGGTTTTTGAGTGATCACTGCGAGACTGTTAACACACAAAACACGATTAGAGCAAGTTTGTCGTCCTGGAAGGACTCGAAAGACTTTGAAAATATTCCGTTCGGGATACCCTCAGACGGTCCTTTAAGAAAAAAACTACCGCGCTCGGCACGTTATGGAAAATTCTGTGCACACGTTGCAAACCAGGGTGGTTGATCAGGGGGCCGGGCCGGGCCGAGAAAATCCGAGGAACGGATGTCATTATTTTTAGTTGTTTGTTGCAAAACATAGTTCTAATTGTGCAAAACATACTGTGTGAAGGAGGATTCGAACTACCCTATATAAATTTTGTATGTTTTTCATGGCCGAGTGGCTAAGAGGTCGCACTGGTAATCCGAAGTTGCCCCAGTTGGATCCCCCGCCGGCAAAACTTATTTACCATAGTTGTTTTATACATTAGGTACAATAGAAACGTAATTCCTGCACATAAATCGTGAAAAACTGTTTTTTTCAACTTTTGGAATATTTGATCTCGGACCGCGGGCCGGGCTGTGAATTTTTGGAGAGCGGGCCGGCCCGTAGCCACCCTTGGTTGCAAAAAAGCTTGCAGAGAACGGCATGCAAACGGTGCACAGACTTTGTTAAAAACCGGGCACACTAAAAGGGACCACTCCGGCAAGCTGCGATTTTCGAATTTTCCCTAACGGACTTGAATGGTTCCGAAACAATCTAAATGTTAAGAACATGTCGTACCAGTGCCTGTCTGGAGGGCAGGATGCCCCTCCTCTTCCACACGCGTTTCTTCAAAGTGCTGACTTCGTCGAAGAGCGAGGCCTGCTCCGACCAGCGCTCGCCGGTCATCGCCTCGAAATTCACGGTTATCATCCCTAAAACACGCTTACTATACGACTTCTGAAGCATTGGGTCCAAGATAAATGGCAGAATACCAAAAAATCAAACGAACCAGAGACGGAAATACTCCTTTTTACACAACGAAACTCAACAATAAAACGTAGTATGTAGTTTGATGGATACTCGTAAAGCAAGGCACGTCATCGGGAAAGAATAACACAGGTCACGGGAATCACAGAGCAAAAGTGACACGTGGGAAGTGAAATTGGGGGAACCTAGTATTCTT
The DNA here is from genome assembly GCA_964057215.1 of Oscheius myriophilus. Classification (NCBI taxonomy): domain Eukaryota; kingdom Metazoa; phylum Nematoda; class Chromadorea; order Rhabditida; family Rhabditidae; genus Oscheius; species Oscheius myriophilus. The sequence continues at coordinate 4,054,255 of OZ059905.1, forward strand.
CTTCAACAATTTTGGGAAGCACCGGAGATCCTTTGGCAGAAGAAGGGTTCTGCGTCGTGGGAGAGGAGCCCGCGCGGGAGGAGGAGTTGGCTGGAAAAGATGAAATTAGAGAAACGAATTTATCCTCATAATCGACTAACATGGTAACTGATTCGGATACCAGTGAGGCTTGGATTTGCGATTCTACTGATTAAATTAAAGAGTGGGCTCTTGTTCGAAAATGAGAAGATAATTTCGAAAATGCGCTCATACTTCCCACGTGCCGGGCCTAAAAAAAATCCTCGGTCCGGCCCGTCTACACGGAACACCCCGTCAAACTGTCACCCACACGACCAAGGTTTGATCTGGGTGGGGGCACTTATTTTTTGCTAACTTAGAATCAGTTCAAATATGCAATAGAAGTGTTTTTCGTTTGCGAATTTGTTTTCGATTTGATTACGAAAAAAATGCACTTTTGGTAAGAATATTGTTTGCTCTAAATTAGTTCAAAACAAGTTCAAATTACTTAAATTTCCTTTTTAAAAAAACGTCAAAAATGTTTGCATCCGAAACAAATAAAATTATTTTGACTTACCAAAACAAATTTTTCTAATCAAATCAATGGAAAATTTTATCTTTAAAGTCGATTTCCGGCAAGATGGTCACGGAATTGTTTGTACCTCAACTTTTCAAAATATGCCGAAAAGTTTTGCGCACCTTTCTATCATAGAGGAGTTTTCCGACGCTTTTATGTCTAAGGTCGAAAATGCGAAAAACTGCATTTTCAAACGCAAATTTTCTTTTTCGACGTTTTCGAACTCTGTTGCCGAAGTACACAAAAATTTCGTTATCTGAGTGTTATATTTGAAGTATACATACCATAAGCTTTCAGAATAACTCCACATTTACTTGTTTCGATTACTTTTGTTAAATTACAGTACACTACCGTAACCCATGTCGGAAAATCGATATTGGTTTAAAAGTTTAAAAAGGTAGCCCTAGAAAGGTTATGGAGCAATTTTGAGCCACTTATGAGACAATGAACCTTTTCCTACGATAGTAGCCGGCTCGAGTTTTTCAATGACGGCGTCTTAAAAAAATTGTTCTCATAAAACTCACGCGCGCCGGCCCGTGATTTGAAAGCCAGATATGCATGCTTTGAAAATGCATAATTTATTCCCTGCTCTAAAAAACCTATTGACTTACTGGGGCGATTGGAGCCTTCGTTAATCGACACGTTCTGCTGACCGGAACGGATCGACTCGTCGGCGGTGGTGTCGGCCGAGTTGTCTTCCAGGATGGCGCCCAGCATCAACATCTGGGTGTCGACGACTTTCGGGTCGTCGATCATGGCAAACAGGGGGATACGACCCGATCCGTCCTGAAAAAGGGATTCTTTCATTTTCTCCAAATCTTTCTACCTTTTCCCAGAGGAGGTGAGCAGCGAGGGGCAGCACGTCGAGCACAAATTCCTTCATCCCCTGCTTCATGGCCAGATGCAACACCCTAAACATAAAATTGAAAAAAGAAAATAGAACAATCCCACGTGTCTTTGTTGTGATTCTTCATTCCGATGATCTCGTTGTCGTCGAATTCGACTATGTGGCGGAAGAGAGCCTGTAAAGTGAAAAAAGTGTTATAAAACTGAGGGTTACGAAATTATGTAAAATCATACTCATGTGAAATCATACTCCTCTGGAATTCGTAGACGGCACTTCGTAGAAAACAGGCACCCTAAGGCCGCTTTTCATGAAAACCCGTGATCGTAAACAACCTTTTTATACAATCTAGCATTGGTAGCAGTGATAGGCTAAAAATATGACAAACTTCGTGGGCGATCTGGCTGGTGCAAGCATGGCAAAATTTGGGACCGGGCCGGCCCGATTTTTTTTCTTCGTTTTCTTTGATTTTTACATCGAAAAAAGCATACATTTTCGGTTGAGTCGGCCCGTGCCGTGAAAAATTTTGGAGCGAGCCGGCCCGTACACCATTATAATAGTTTAGGCGCCTGGGAATAAAATGATCGATTAATCCTCCAAATTTAGAGTTTCTACAGCAATGCGGGGCAGAAACCGTTTCGGGGCTCGATATTCAAGCCCCAAAGTGATGCCTCGGAGGCGGGGTTCTCACGGGCCGGGCCGGGCCATTTGGAAAATTTTGGTCGGCCCCTTTTACCATAGGTGCATGGGACGTCCAAGTTTGCAAAGAAATTCCCACCTGATTTTTTTTTTTACATCGCTCACGGGTTGAAATCTTAACTGCGCCAACTAAAATTTGGCCCTAGGTATACTGCCTATCACGCAAATTTGAAAGTGAGCCGTCGTTTTATCGCAAACGAACAATTTTAGTGCCAGCTGGCTTCGGTTCTTCTTTTTTAAAGGACTGCTAAAATTGGTCCCGCACCGATGCCATCAACCTGTCGAGAATTTAAATTTTTCGTAATATACGACTTATAAAACGTGATTTATTTTATATTTCGGGCAACCTAATTTTTTGGAATATTTTTATTAAATTTTTTAAAGCCATTCTTGTAAACACAGGCACATTTTAAATCAGGGAGCATATACCAGTACGGAGGAACGCCTACATTTACAAGTAAAACCTGTTTTTCCCATAAAACCCTTCCATGTACTCCAGCTCCCTGATTTAAAACTGGTCTCTACTTGCAGAACGGCTATTCCGGATCGACTGATATAACAAACAAAAGAACTGTAATTTCCAAAGATAATCAGGGTTTTACATAAACACTACTGAAAAAGGGGCTTAAACTGTAGCAAAAATCAAATACGCAATTACGACCAGACACTCCCGCCTTGACGGCACCTTCAAATTTTCCTCTCCAATCACTTTTACTTCACTAAAATAACAAAAACACCTTTAAATTATAAAAATATTTATTTAATAAAAAAATAATTTCCCAGCCAAATATTTTTTTGGTCATTTCCCATCTGATTTTTTTTTTTATTCATTTACAAGTCCGGGTATGTACCTGCACCTATGCCTTTTACCCTGGACCGTTCGATCCCAGTCGGTGACATTCTTTTTTGTACAACTAATATTGACTTAAATGTTAGTAACAAACATTATAAAGTAATTTAAAACAGTTTAAAAAAATATTGTACCGATTTATACAAAAATTCAAATTTAATTTTTCATACCCGTGCCGGGCCGTCCCGAAAAATCCCTCGGCCCGGCCCTGGTCTCGTCCCGTTTCGGCCCTTCTGATCTGCAGCTTGAATTTGGTTGGTTTCATTTAGTTTTTTCTAGGCGGTTAATTTGAGGCGGTCTACGGTTGCCACAAACAACTTATCGTAAACGGCCTAAAGGTGTCTGAGACTTGTCTAAGGCGACAAAACAAACGCTTTACCAGCAAAAATTTAGGATGTGATAGCTGCGACAATAATCAGCAGGTAAATCTACACCTACTTTGGCAACTTCCACATTTCCGTAGGTGCAGGCAATGTGGAGCGCAGTGTTTAGCAAGCAGTCGACGTGTTTCAAATCCGACCCATTATCCGCGAGCAGATCTGAAATTTCGACGTATTTAAAAGAATAAAAACACTAACCAATGCAATCTACTCCGTTTTCACAGGCCGCCGCCATTTGCAGCGGAATGCGTTTGTCCTTGTCGACGGCGTCCACGTCGGCTCCGCAATCGAGGAGGAACTTCACCACAGAAGCGAGGCCCTTCTCGGCGAACAGATGCAGAGGCGTACGGCCGTAGGGGTCCTTGTGTTTGGAGAATCGGGGGAACTCCTGAAAAATGAAAATGGTGAAAAAGATGGCGAAAATTTACCAGGAGAAGGGCGTTGGCACAGGATGAGTGGGCATTGCGGCCAGCCATGCAGATGGCGATCGAGGTGAAAAGGCCACGGGCACGGGGCTTGCCGTCCTCGCCGTGGAGGAGGTAGTCGAGCACAGGGCGCTGAAAAGGAGAGGGGTTAGAGAGAGAGAGAGAGAGAGAGAGAGAGAGAATGCGGCCGAGAGCATAATCGTGCGCTTAAAGACGGATAGAGGGGAGAGATCCACGAAGCGGAAGGGTTAAGGCAGAAGCCCACGAAAATGAAAAAGGACCAGTCCATGGCGTAACGTACGCAAGAGATTGTCATTTTCAGTGGTGAAACGCAGAGTTTTATGCTAAAAATGGACAGGTCCCCTTCATTTTACGCGGGCCTCTGCCTTAAAGAAACAGTGTCTAGAAGAATCGACCACATACATAGTCAAGCTCCGCCAAAAGCGGCGGTGGGACCGTCGCAATTTTAAGTGTTCGTTCATTTTTGTTAAAGAAGGGGTTCGCCGTAAATTTTCGAAACCTTTTGTAATAATAGAAGGGGTTGTCGCAAAATTGACCCCAGCGGTGGGTTGTCCTGTCATAAAAAGTACTGTCATAAAAATTAGGTCACAGTCGCAGAATCTGAATGCATAATTTTAAAAAAAAATTTATTATTTATTCAACATATTCGGACCAATTTCAACGATAAACATTTTTTGACCATCAAGAATGAATTTTCCCCTAGTCGAGTCGGTAGACAAGTACACCAGTTCCATGAAACAAGAAAAAGTAAAATGATATGGTTTAGGCCACATTTTGCGCGTTTTTTGAAGTCGAAAGTCGAAAATGCGAGCGTTTTCAAACGCAAAATTAAAGGTCTGCTCGGCAAAAAAGCGACATCGAGCTAAAACTTTCAAAACCGCTTATATTTGCCCTAGGAGTGTTTTATACCGAATCTGAGTCGAATCTGAGACTATGACAGAATTAAGAGTGAAGGCTCGATTTTCTCATGTGGTATATTTTCGAGGCACAAAGAGAAAGATATCTTTAGGGGAGAGACGGCGAGAAAGATACACACTTAGGGAAAAAAAAGAGATACAATTATGGTTAGAGGCGCAGAGGAAGAGGTATAAATTTAGGGTTGGAGACGCAGAGAAATAGACGGATTTGAGACGCAGAGAAAAAGGCATAATCATAGGTGGACGTAAGGTGATTGCGGCACTAAAGAGGGCTTATGTAGCCTTCGCAGTACCCGTTGGGGGGCTAATGTATCGAGCCCCCATACGCTCCCGGTCCAGGCATGAACATAATGTGTTACACAGAGAGATAAAGAAATTGTGCGGAATGGGGATGACTAGAAAGCATGAGCAACTAGAGATGTAGGAGGAAGAGAGAGAGAGAGAGAGAGAGAGAGAGAGAGAGAGAGACGCACCCTTCCAAAAGCGGCAGCACAGTCTCCGGGAGTCGCTCCGTGGCTTTCACGAGCCACCGGGTCCGCCCCGGCTTCGAGAAGGATCTGCACTCCGTCTACGTCGCCGACTGCACAAGCCAAGTGCAGGGGAGTGACATCGTTAACGTCCTTGGCACTGGAAATTCAACATTGTCTGCGTCTCTCGTCTCTTCTGATATTTTGTCTGTATCACTCTGTATCTCTGAACTGTCTGCTCTCTAATCTCGTGTCTACGTTTTTGAGAAAATAACTCACCTAACTTCGTTCGGCTGCCACTTCACCAACTTCTTCAGCAGGTCATTCCTTCTGGTGAAAGCAGCTCTGTGCAGCAGTCCTCGCTTATTCGCATCCACCATGTAGGCGTTCTTCTCCCTCACCAGCGCCAGAGAGCCAGCGCCTAGGGCAGTGATAGCGAGCATGCTGGAGGTTCTGAAAAAAGGGGACGTTTTTCTTCGGTCCATGAGTCTTCTTTTCAAGCTTCTCCCAATAGCCTTTTGTATTCACAGTACGTTGTGTAAAATGTAAGCGGCCACAACCGCTTCCGGTAACCGTAGGCCACTACATTCATTTAATTCTGGCCACCACATGTGGCTTCTCACAACCCCAGCCGCGGTGGCAATCGTAGGCCGCTGCAAAAGCAAACCGCTTCTGTCAATCGTGGGCAACCACAGGCTCGTCTGCTAACCGTAGGCCGTTACAGCCGTAAGCCGCTTCTGGCAACCGTAGGCCGCTATATTTGTTTACTTCTGGCCACCGCTGATGACTTCTCGCAACCACAGACAGCCACATGCATTTATGTCAATAGTAGGCTGCTACAGCCTATAGTGGCAACCGTAGGCCGCTACATCCGCTTCTGGCAACTGTGGTCCGCTACATTCATGTACTTCTGGCCAGCAGGTATGGCTTCTCGCAGCCATATGCGGCTACATCCATATATGTCAGCCATAGGCCGTTACAGCCGCTTGTGACAACCTCAGGCCGCAACAGCCGCTTGTGGGAACCGTAGGCCCCTTCTGACAACCTCAGGCCGCTACATCAGCTTCTGGCAACCGTAGGCCGCTAAATTCAAATTTACTTCTGGCCACCATGGATGGCTTCACACAACCAAAGGCAGCTACATCCATTTATGTCAATAGTATGCCGCTTATGACAACCTCGGACCGCTACAGCCTTCTCTGATAACCGTAGGCCGCTATATTCGTTTACTTGTGTCCACCATGGTTGACTTGTGTCCCCACAGCCATTTACGTCAACAGTAGGCCGCTTCTGTGAATCGTAGGCTGCTTCTGACAACCTCCGGCCGCTAAAGCCCCATTTGGTGACCGTAGATCGCTACATTCATATAATTCTGGCAACGTACGGTGGCTTCTTGTGACCATAGCAGTTTCTGTCAACAGTAGGCTGCTTTTGACGACCTCAGGCCGCTACAGCCTCCTCTGATTACCATAGGTCACTTTTCCAAATGCCTCACCTTTTAAACTCATCCGTTATCTTGATAACCGTCGCAGCATCGTCCTTCAACACCTCCAAGGCGTAGCGAACGCATTCGAAGTGACCATTGGCGGCGGCCAGCGACAGAGGAGTGACAGCTAAAACAATGGGATACCGTAAGACCAAATGGATACTTACAGTCTTTGTCCTGCCATCCGAGCAACAACTTGCCCATTTCCGCAGGACAGAGGGAGGGCAGCATCTTATCGTAACCTGAATTATTTTTTTAAGTTCGGGGTCCCAACGCGAAAATTTACCGTATTTCATGGCGTGATGGAGGGGAATGCGACGTGAGTCTTCGCAGACGGTGAGGTAGGGTTGAAGACGATCGGGAGCGACGGACTGGAAATAGAGAGTTATGGAGAGAGAGAGAGAGAGAGAGAGAGAGAGAGAGAGAGAGAGAGAGAGAGAGATTTACCTTGATCCACTCGATGATGGCATGGACGACTTCGGTTTTCCCGTTCAGAGCAGCCAGATGCAGCGGGTTCAAGCGGTATACCTTGCACTGGGGCAGCTGCTGGTTATTTTCCAGCATTCCCAGTAGCTGAAAAAAAAATTTAAAATGTAAATTGAATAGTAAAAAGTGTGAAGAAAAACGAGAGGCAGGTAAACGGTATGAGGCTGTTCAACAGTATTTAGTACCAGCCAGGTGTCACTAGGACCCAAAATTACGTCACATTGACCGTTGACACACCCTCATTTTGTAACAAAGTTTTGAAAAGGAAAGATGTGGCCTATGACAGTCAGAGGTAAGGTTCTCAAATGACGGGCCGGGTCGAGAGATTTTTTGGCGGCCTGGCCGGCTTGCTCATGAAAATCTAAATTTTAAATTTTTCATAAATCGATACAATATTTTTTTAAACTGCTTTAAATAAGTTAATAATGTTTATTACTAACATATAAGTCAATATTAGTTGTACAAAAAAGAATGTCACCGACCGGGATCGAACCCTGATTGTGTGGGTGGCAATCTGACTGGGTGGTCCAGTGTAAACGGGCCGTCCAGGGCCGGGCCGACCCCAATTTTTAAAATGCCCCTTGCCGAGCACATGGCCAAGCACAAGCGACGACCCGCTTGGGGAAATTTTGGTCGGCCCGGCCCGTTTACCTTGGACCATCCAGTCAGATTGCCACCCACATAACCAGGGTTCGATCCCGGCCGGGACATTCTTTTTTGTACTACTAATACTGACGTATATGTTAGTAACAAACATTATTTAGTAATTTAAAGCAAAAATATTGTGCCGATTTATACAAATTATAAAATTTTATTTTTCATACCCTGGCCACCGAGTCAAGCCCTGCCCCTGACCGGGATCGAACCCTGATAGTGTGGGTGACAATCTGACTGGGTGGTTCAGGGTCGGTCAACCGGACGCAAAGTGATTTCCAGACAGTTAGAGACACAGGGCGACGGTGGAAAGCAGGCAGTTGGAGACGGAGAGCGGAACAAGGCAAGTAGTCAAAAACGAGAGGAAGCAAACTTTCCGTCAGTCAGTGACGCAGACAGAACAATATTAATTAAGGTTAGAGAAACAGAGGCGAAATGGCCCAGATGGAACAGAGCCAGATGAGGAGAGCACGGCTGGTTACGGGCTGGCCCGTCCCGCTGATCGCCACCCTAGTGTTTTAAACTCTAACCAACCTTCACTGTGAGATTGGCCGCTCCACTGAAAGCCGCATAGTGTAGGGCGATCATTCCCCGGTCGTCTCTGTTCTGATGCAGTTGCTGTCGTGCCTCCAGAATGGCATAAGCCGAAGCCTGTCCGCCGGGCGCCCGAGCGGCATAGTGCAGAGCGGTCCGCTGCTTCTGGTCAATGATGCCGGGATCAGCGCCGGCCTTCAGAAGACCCTCGACCTGGAAATTTTTTTTTCAAACGCGAAACATAAAAACAAAATACCACGAGAGTGTTGCCACGGGCGGCGGCGTAGTGAAGGGCGGACCAGCCGTCCACGTCGACCGAGTTGACATTGGCTCCATTCTCCAGGATAATCTCCATCAGTTCGTTAATAATGGCTCCGCTGGAATTGCGATGATCAGAGAAAGACAGAGACAAAGAGAGAGAGAGAGAGAGAGAGAGAGAGAGAGAGAGAGAGAGAGAGAGCGCGAGCGGGACGAAGAGAGACACAAGACGGACTAGAGTAACAGAGACGCAGAGTAAACGCACAATCCGTAAGGCGGGATTCTAACGGGCCATTTCATTTGGAAAATTTTGGTAGGCCGGGCCCGTTTACCCTGGACTATCCAGTCAGATTGCCACCCAGAAGACCAGGGTTCGATCCCGGTCGGTGACATTTTGTTTTGTAGGCTTATATTGGCATGAATATTTGTTAGTAACAAATACTACTGAGTTATTTGAAACAGTTTAAAAAAAAATAATTGCACCGATTTATACAAAATTTAACATTTTGATTTTCATAAACGAGCCGGCCGGACCGCCAAAAAATCTCCCGGCCCTCATTTGAGAACCCGTTTCTGACTGCCATCTTGCCTTTCAAAGGCAGCCTCAGGCCGCTTTTTTACCATGCACAGTTCTCACGGGCCGGGCCGACTTGAAAAAAATCCTCGACCCAGCCCGTCTACTCGGACCACCTAATCAAACTGTCACCCACGCGACCAAGGTTCGATCCCGGTCGAGGCACTTAATTTTTGCTATATCGCTCGCCAATCGTACTTCAGTGATTTTTGTAAATGAGTGAAATTATTCTAATGATGGTATTCAAATTTCCCATTAGTACATCAAAATTGACATCTACAAAAGGGGCGTGGCCACTTTTCGATCGAAGTAAGATTGACGAGAACATTAACCAAGAATTAGTTCACATAATAACAGAAGTATGTTAAGAGAGCTTGGAAGGTTTTGAAAATTAAACCGAGTCGACACTTTTCTCGTTCGACCCCGTTTCGGCCCGCGGGTGGGCCCTTCTCCTGAGAACAAATGAGCAGTGTGCGGTCTGCTAGGGAGAACTGTCAGAGAAGCAGAGTGAATGAGATAGAAAGTGACCGAAACAGGCGGTGAGAGACAAAAAGGAAGCGAGAGAGCCAGACATAAAGAAAAAAAACTCACTCGTACTGGCAATTCGCCAGCAACATCAGGGCGGTCCTTCCCTTCGCGTCGGCCGCCAGCACGTCGGCATCATTCACAATCAAGAGGTTAGCGATGTCAGGGAACGGTTGGGCACACGCCACGTGGAGCGCTGTGAGACCATCAGTAGACCTCCTTTAAAAATTAGGGCAAATTACACAACAACAAAGGAAACTTACGAATTCACTTTAGTGCCGGGAAAACACAGTAACAATTCGACGATGTTCTCCTTGCCGCCCACGACGGCAGAGTGCAACGGAGTGAATTCGTTGGGTCCGAGTTCGTTGGGAGACAACACGGCTGAAAAGAGGGGAATAAGAGAGAGAGAGAGAGAGAGAGAGAGAGAGAGAGAGAGAGTAGATGGACTCACATAGAAGCGTTTCTACGCGATCCTCCATCCCCCATTCACAAGCGTAGTGCAGCACGCTGAAGTCTTCCACACCAGCCGCAGGCGCCATGCTAGCGTCCATCTGGAACATCAAACACTAAAGCGGAGTGTAAATGCGTTCCTAGTCTTTTCTCTCTCTCTCTCTCTCTCTCTCTCTCTCTCTCTGTTATGTACAATGATTGCTTTTTCTTCTACGTCCCTAACCGGTTGTCCCTACTCCCTCTCTGTCTCTTTCCCCAGCCGAAAATCTTTTCATCTATGGTTCTAATCGCCAGCCGTTCGATATATTTTCCTGCTGGAACAAATCTCTACACCGAGGAGAGTACATGCTGTCAGCTTGGGCTTTCCAAATGTGTTGATTAAGCGATATAAGGGACCCCTAGTGCAACCTGAAACCGTTTTTGCCGAAGCAAGCTAAAGCAAGGATTCCGTGGCACTTTCCAAAAACGGTTTTAGGTTGCACTAGGGGTCCCTTATATCGCCTAATCGACAGATTTTGAAAAGCCCAGGCTGACATCATGTACTTCCCTCGTACGTATCGGACCAGCCGCATAAATACATGAACAAGGTCCTCCCCCCTTAGGCGGGGTTCTCACGGGCCGCGCCATTTGGAAAATTTGGTCGATCCTGGTGCTTTTTTGTACTAACAGGGTGGACGGGGCCCAAACTACTTTCGTACTCAATATTTTTTTGTTCTGAAAAAAAACTTAAAGAGCATTCAAATACCTATTTCATGATTTTAGTACTATATTTTTAATTTTTGGTTTTTGCAGTTTGTTATGCGTCTGAACAGTTAGGACCTAAGCCCCCGCGGGGCCTTTGACCTTTAGACAAATATAAAACAAAATCCAAAACGAAACAAAAAAAATATACACCCTGGGAAAGATATTCGAACTTTCTCTAATTTTTTTTATAACAAAAAATATTGAGTATGAAAATAGTTATGCCCGAAAACGCCTCAGGCCATGTTTGGGCCCCATCCACCCTGTAATTTATAACAGTTTTAAAAAAAAATTAATGTGCCGCACCCGGGCCGTCCAAAAAAAAAAAACCCTCGGCCCGGCCCGTCATTTGAGAACGGCGCTCGATGCTGGAGGTATTACAGCAGATTTGGAGAACATTTGTTTGGTATCGGAAACATTACAAAACGAGATATAAACCCTACTTTTGCGGTTTTTGATACAAGTATTATGAAAGAGTTTTTGGAAGGTTTCAAAAATTCAACGGGCACTTTTCTCAGTCCGGCAGTTGTAACATTCGTGTTGAAACCTCACGGGCAGGTTCCAACCATTCCTCTAACCATCTGCCCCTCATTCTGGTCTCTAACCGTGTGGTCTTTCGTTTCTCTAACCGTCTGCTCTTTTCTCGGTGTCTCTCCCACTCACCGACACTAAATGATCGAACATCTCCGCACTCGGATCCAGCGTCGCAACATAAATCCAAACATCACGAATCATCGATCCGCTCAGCTGGTTAGCCCACTTCAAAAGCCTGGAAAAGAGAAATTCCCGTTAGAAATTGGGAAACCACCTCCTGCCACACCACGGGGTTGCCACGGGCCGGCCCGGTAGTTCCTCTGGCGAGCAGATCGGGCCGGCCCGTCAACCCCACCACCACAACACACCGCCTTCGCCTATAAATCTAACATCACCCACGCTTTGGCTGCCTTCACCTTCTGGGCGTGGAGGGCGTAGTGGATGGGGTAGTAGCCGTTCGTGTCCTGGGCCCACGGTAGGTCCACCGTGATCTTCTGAAGGAATCTGAAGACGTTCGGCCACTCGGGGCTTTTCGAGAGCATCAGGTAGTGGAGACAGTTGCGGCTCAGATGGTCGCGTGCCTCGAAGATCGCTGATGCGCGGAATAACAGCTTGATCACGGGGAGAGAGGCGGAGAGACAGGCGTAGTGGAGGGGAGTGCGGCCATTGCGATCTCTGGCAATAGAGGATTAGGGGGAGAGAGAGAGAGAGAGAGAGAGAGAGAGAGAGAGAGAGATAGAGAGAGTAACACCCGGAAAGATACGGAACACTTCCCGTTAGAGATACAGGGAAAGGTCAGGCGATTAGAGCCGGCCTATTTTGCCCATTTACCCTGGAACCACTCAGTCAGACAGCCACCCACACGACCAGGGTTCGATCACGGTCGGTGACATTCTTTTTTGTACGATTAATATTGACTTATATGTTAGTAACAAACATGATTAAGTTAAAGCAGTTTAAAAAAAATCATTGTACCTATTTATACAAAATTTAAAATTATATTTTTCATACCCGAGCAGGCCGGGCCGCCCGAAAAATCAGTCGGCCCGCCCGTCATCTGAGAACCCCGGCTTCTACTTCGAAAAGTCACTGGTCATCTGTTTCTCTAATAGAGATTTTTTGGAGCGGCCCGAACCGGGTATGAAAAATAGAATACTACATTTTGTATAAATCGGTACAGTAATTTTTAAACTTCTTTAAATAATTTAATAATGTTTGTTACTAACATATAGGTCAATATTAGTGATTAAAAAAAATGTTACCGACCGGGATCGAACCCTGGTCGTGTAGGTGGCAATATGACTGGGTAGTCCAGGGTAAACGGGCCAAGCGGGCCGACCAAAAACGTGAGAACCCCGATAGGAAGGAGGGAAATAGAGAAGCAGACTCACTGCACATCGGGATCGCCTGAAACGCTCAGCAGAAGCTTCGTCATTTCGGCTCTTCCGTGGTAAGCGGCGTAGTGAAGGGGCGTCATTCCTTCGATATCTTCTGTTTCTACAAATAATTTAAATTCGAAAAGAAAGAAGAAAGCAACTAACGAATCTTGTCGACTTCTCCGAGCAACCTCTCGGCACAGGCCACACTGTTGTAGATGGCGCAAGAGTGGAGGGGCGTCTGGAGGTTTTCCGAAGGGAAGCCGGGGTCACAATCTGGAAAGAGAGTGGATAAAATTTTAAACAAATTGCGGCAGACTTTAAAAAAATCCTACTCGTCGAACCACCTAGTCAAACTGTCACCCACGCGACCAAGGTTCGATCCCGCTCGGGGCACTTTTTTGCTACTTTGAATTAGTTCAAATATGTAATAGAAGTATTTTGAAAGAGTTCCGAAGGTTTGTGAAATTTTATGTAAGCTGAATAACGATTTAAAGAAAATTTAATTTGACAAGGTTACAAACCGGACCGGGTCGACACTTTTCTCAGCCCGGCCCGCTTCGGTGCATCTCGTGAGAACTATGAATCAAGCCGCAATTGACACTTTCCGACTCTAGCGGTTTGCGAATATTTCATATTTTCTGTGTTTTAAACTCGAATTAATAGCTGATATATTAAACTTTCAGAGCATAGATGAACAAGCACCCCTAGATTCGGTATAGGGGGTCGCGCCGAGCCTAATTTCCTATTTGGGGGACTCGCGCCACATTTGTATTGTGGGGGTTCGCGCAAAACGGACCCCACAGATAGCTTGTTCATGTATGTTTCAGAGGCAATTTTTTGGATACTCAAAATTCATCCCATAAAAAGAAATACACAAAGAACTTCATAGCTCGCACGACAAACTTTTCTGCAGTTCAGGAAAATTGCAGCCCGAAATTCATTATATTAGCTCCTTTTCCATGTTTTCGAAGATAATTTTCATCTAAAAATGACGGAGAACTAGGGTTGGGAAAAATGTGTACTTCTGGGAAGCATAGGTGAACGTTAGGTGCTTGCGGTACCTACGTAACTGTGGCTTTTTATTGAAAATGTTAACAAAAAATTGAAGGGGCTTACGTTGTCTCCGAGGCCGAATTTGGGGGGCTTACGCTTTGACCCCCCAAAAGCTCCCTGTCCAGCCATACTGGGAAGTCGGGTCTCGTAGCGAAGGCGTTGGGTCCCGAGCTCAGGCAACCTTTTTCATGAACATTCATGGTAAATTTGGGAAAATATGAACATTCATGGCAATTTCATGAATATGCAGGGTAATTTCATGGTATATCATGCTACGTCATGCTATATCATGGAAATTCATGAACATTCACGATACTTTCCGGCGTCATGAACATTCATGGCAAAATTCATGGAAACTCATGGACATTCATGAAACATGGCGTTCCATGATTTAAAGGACTGTTGATTACAGCGCGATAATCTACTTTTTTACTTGTCACATTTTATTGTTTATTTTTGTTTTGTTTTTGCACATTCTGTCTGTTTCATTTGCTTATTATGAAATCGGGGATCAACGCGCAAGACCCACCTGACGCCTACGGATATCCAGGTATTTCCCTAGCTTTTGAGTAATGAAACTCGTTTTAGGTTGACAATTGATGTACCCGCGCCAACTACACTTCGAAGCCTTGAGCCCCGATGACGCTGTCGTGTGGAAGCGAAGCAGAAAACTTCATTCTTCGTCATTTCGAATTGTTTCGTTGTGTTATTGGCGGTTTATACATATTTCCAGATTTATAATTTGTATTATTTTCATTTCCATTGTTAATAAACATTTTAATTACTGTTTACAAGTGATTTTGTTTACTTAATAAGGATAATTATGGGGGAGGAGCTATTTGGGGAGTTCAGTGGTCTTGAACGGAAAACGGTGGAAGGGCACGATTTCCTGCAAGCGGGGCGCGAAAAATGCATGGACATTCATGGAACAGGTCATGAACTTTCATGGAAAGCGCATGCTTGCACTGGACATGAATGTTCATGAAATTTACCATGAATGTCCATGAAAAAGGTTGCCTGAGAGCCGCTACAGTACAAATTGGTCAAAATTCAAATTATTGAAAGAAATTTTTGTGCGCAGGTTGCAAACAAGCATGCACAGAACGGCATGCAAATGGTGCACAGACTTTGTTAAACACCGTGCGCACTTAAAGCGCCCACTCCGGCGAGCTGTGAGGGACGGCACTGGCAAAGTGCCAGGTTTAATGGCGATGATACCAGAATTCAGCTGTTGACATTGGTTAAAAAGGATTGTCGTCCTTTTTAATCAATGTCTACAGCCTAATTCTAGTATTATCGTGTCGGGACCATTAAAATTCGACCTTTTAACTAGCACTTTGTCAAGGACATCTCCTTTGCCGCCGGAGACACGCCGTCTGATTTCAAACATTTCGGGTAAAGTTGGTGGGGCGACGAGTATAAATGAAAAAAACGGTGATAATTTTATAAAAACTAACCATTATTCAGTAGCATATCGACGATATCTGGACAGTTTCGCGCCGATGCCACATGGAGCGGCGTCTCTCCGGCAAAGTTGGCGAGCGCCGGTTGAGCTCCGGCCTCTGAAATTCCACATTTTCAACCAAAAATAGGCATTTTAGACTAGTTCAAAGACCCAAATTTGGAAATTCCCAAACTTACCCAGGAGGAGATGAATAACCGCAGCATTTTTACAGAAGCTGGCGTAGTGGAGGGCAGTGGATCCGGTACGGCAGTCCCTCTCGTTGACCACCCGCTCCCTGTCCTCTTCGTGTATCAATCGGAGCACCTCCAGCACGGAGTCACCTCTTCCCGAGAATATAGCGTTTCGGAGTAAGACCTAAAGGCAGAAATAGACCTTTAAAGCTATAAAACTCACATTTGGCGGTACATTGGCGGCCATTATATTCCATAGAGGTTTTACCCTGAAAATCGATTAATCATGTTAAAAACAAAAGAAGAATGAATTTAACAACAAAAAATAAAGTTTAGACACACCGGAAATAACAAAAACTATTTTACACTTCAGACCTTTGTTTTCTCACTTTTTCAAGGAATTTCCGCACAATTTAAACAATAAATCCCACAAATTACGCGTTAATCACGTTTTTCAGCAAAAATAACGAGTCAGTTGGCGGAAATTCGAGAAAAACCGGACGAAAACAAGAAATTGCCGGAGGGGCTACCGTAATTTGCCCGCCAATCGTGCCGACGAAAATATGGTACGTGTCCGTTATTGCCAGCCGTTGACGGACTAGTGACAGCCGGAGGCTTTAACAATGATTAATTACGGCGCGAATGTTGGGATTTTGTGAGGAGTTTTATATTTAGGTAATTGTGTTCAATTGAAAAATTTAAATTGTAATAAAAGTATGGGGGCTTTATGTCGTAAAATGAAGAAAAAGGGACGAATAAAGTGGAAATGATCCGTGAAGATATTCCCGCACGGATATTGGTTTTCATTTTGGGCGATTTGCAAGGAGATATTCATTACAACTTTTAATTTGAAAGTGGATCCTATTAGAAATACATTTTTTATACAAAAATAATGTCGGGATGACCAGATTTTCAAATTTATCTGGATTTGGCTACCCTCTCAGAGAAAAGAAAGACCGAGATAGACATAGAAACATAGAGAGAGACATAAAGACATAGAGGGAAAGAGAGAGAGAGAACCAGACAGAGAGACAGAGGCAGAGATTAACAGGTTTCACAATCCCCCTAGTTCTACCTGTTCCCGGCTGCTTTCTCTTGCGTTCTCAACTAATTGGGTCGCGTGAACCCGTTATACCACCGATGTCTCCCCGCAACTACATAAGCCCTCATGAAGAAGTTCATTTTTATCCAATTTTAAGCTTTTCTTGTTGTTTTAGGTAAAATATGCCCATGCCAGCTCCTCCATTGGCCGCTTTGGCGCCGTTGTCTTCGGTTCAATGGGGATCGTTTTGATTTTTGCTGTAGCAACAGCTCCTGCGTCGTTTGAGATTCCAAAGGTCGGTTCTCTCTCTCTACCACGACATTTTTTTAAGGATAACAACTACAACTCCACCTGGGAGGCAATATTAGACGAAGCCTTCTCGTCTTCCAGTTCCTGGATCATAAACAGAGAAGGAAGAAATGTTACATTCGAACGGGATAAACTCATGAAGGACCGCATGTTGAAACGCCTCGGAATGAAAAGGATCAATTTTGGAACCACTTGGAACACTTACTGTTGGGTGGGTTTTTGAGAGTGAGTGAGTGAGCGAGTGAGTAAGTGAGCGAGTGAGTAAGTGAGTGAGTGAGTGAGTGAGTGAGTGAGCGAGTGAGTAAGTGAGTGAGTGAGTGAGTGAGTGAGTGAGTGAGTGAGTGAGTGAGTGAGTGAGTGAGTGAGTGAGTGAGTGAGTAAGTGAGTGAGTGAGTGAGTGAGTGAGTGAGTGAGTGAGTGAGTGAGTGAGTGAGTGAGTGAGTGAGTGAGTGAGTGAGTGAGTGAGTGAGTGAGTGAGTGAGTGAGTGAGTGAGTGAGTGAGTTTGTGAGTGAGTGAGTGAGTAGGTGAGTGAGTGAGTGAGTGAGTTTGTGAGGGAGTGCGTGACTTTTTCACTTTAGAATGACCCTCTCCCTCCCTCTCCCTCTATTTCCTCCCTCCTACGCCTCATCGAATTCCGCCCTTTGACTCAAGCTGCCCTTCGCCTCTCCATCCTCCTAACCATCATCTGGCGCATGGTCTTCATCTACTTCCGAGTAGCTGACCTAAAAGCAATCGATTCTCGAAGACTACCCCTAGCCCATTCAGTAGCATCCTTAGGGCCATGTTTTGCCTTAGCCGATGCCTTCTGTTCATTTTGGGTCTTACTTATGCATCAGGACGCCGACAGCGCTTGTGAGTCATCCTTAGTTTGGATAAAATCTTTCGTTCAGACAAAGACTTCATGCCCATGTCCTTAGTTCTCTTCGGGTTATTTGCGGCTCTGCATATGGTTATTCATTTATTGATCGACTTTTTGGGAAAGGTACCTTCATTTTCCGTAAATTTAATGAAATTACTTTCAGAACAAGTCATTGAGGGTTCTTCTACGGGTGGTGTGTTTGGGTGTTCTCCTGGCTACAGTACCTTATGCTGCTCAGTTACAATTGGAGTTTTTGAGACGGAAGACGTGTACTCCGTTTGGTGAGAGGGGAGAAATGGAGTGATGCAGAAAGAGAGACAGAGACAGAGACAGAGACAGAGACAGAGACAGAGACAGAGACAGAGACAGAGACAGAGACAGAGACAGAGAAAGAGACAGAGACAGAGACAGAGACAGAGACAGAGACAGAGACAGAGACAGAGACAGAGACAGAGACAGAGACAGAGACAGAGACAGAGACAGAGACAGAGACAGAGACAGAGACAGAGACAGAGACAGAGACAGAGACAGAGACAGAGACAGAGACAGAGACAGAGACAGAGACAGAGACAGAGACAGAGACAGAGACAGAGACAGAGACAGAGACAGAGAAAGAGACAGAGACAGAGACAGAGACAGAGACAGAGACAGAGACAGAGACAGAGACAGAGACAGAGACAGAGACAGAGACAGAGACAGAGACAGAGACAGAGACAGAGACAGAGACAGAGACAGAGACAGAGACAGAGACAGAGACAGAGACAGAGACAGAGACAGAGACAGAGACAGAGACAGAGACAGAGACAGAGACAGAGACAGAGACAGAGACAGAGACAGAGACAGAGACAGAGACAGAGACAGAGACAGAGACAGAGACAGAGACAGAGACAGAGACAGAGACAGAGACAGAGACAGAGACAGAGACAGAGACAGAGACAGAGACAGAGAAAGAGACAGAGACAGAGAAAGAGACAGAGACAGAGACAGAGACAGAGACAGAGACAGAGACAGAGACAGAGACAGAGACAGAGACAGAGACAGAGACAGAGACAGAGACAGAGACAGAGACAGAGACAGAGACAGAGACAGAGACAGAGACAGAGACAGAGACAGAGACAGAGACAGAGACAGAGACAGAGACAGAGACAGAGACAGAGACAGAGACAGAGGCAGAGGCAGAGGCAGAGGCAGAGGCAGAGGCAGAGGCAGAGGCAGAGGCAGAGGCAGACGCAGAGGCAGAGGCAGAGGCAGAGGCAGAGGCAGAGGCAGACGCAGAGGCAGAGGCAGAGGCAGAGGCAGAGGCAGAGGCAGAGGCAGAGACAGAGACAGAGACAGAGACAGAGACAGAGACAGAGACAGAGACAGAGACAGAGACAGAGACAGAGACAGAGACAGAGACAGAGACAGAGACAGAGACAGAGACAGAGACAGAGACAGAGACAGAGACAGAGACAGAGACAGAGACAGAGACAGAGACAGAGACAGAGACAGAGACAGAGACAGAGACAGAGACAGAGACAGAGACAGAGACAGAGACAGAGACAGAGACAGAGACAGAGACAGAGACAGAGACAGAGACAGAGACAGAGACAGAGACAGAGACAGAGACAGAGACAGAGACAGAGAAAGAGACAGAGACAGAGACAGAGACAGAGACAGAGACAGAGACAGAGACAGAGACAGAGACAGAGACAGAGACAGAGACAGAGACAGAGACAGAGACAGAGACAGAGACAGAGACAGAGACAGAGACAGAGACAGAGACAGAGACAGAGACAGAGACAGAGACAGAGACAGAGACAGAGACAGAGACAGAGACAGAGACAGAGACAGAGACAGAGACAGAGACAGAGACAGAGACAGAGACAGAGACAGAGACAGAGACAGAGACAGAGACAGAGACAGAGACAGAGACAGAGACAGAGACAGAGACAGAGACAGAGACAGAGACAGAGACAGAGACAGAGAAAGAGACAGAGACAGAGACAGAGAAAGAGACAGAGACAGAGACAGAGACAGAGACAGAGACAGAGACAGAGACAGAGACAGAGACAGAGACAGAGACAGAGACAGAGACAGAGACAGAGACAGAGACAGAGACAGAGACAGAGACAGAGACAGAGACAGAGACAGAGACAGAGACAGAGACAGAGACAGAGACAGAGACAGAGACAGAGACAGAGACAGAGACAGAGACAGAGGCAGAGGCAGAGGCAGAGGCAGAGGCAGAGGCAGAGGCAGAGGCAGAGGCAGAGGCAGAGGCAGACGCAGAGGCAGAGGCAGAGGCAGAGGCAGAGGCAGAGGCAGAGGCAGAGGCAGAGGCAGAGGCAGAGATCTTTCTTTCAGTCCCGTTTTGGTCAGCCCTTCCTGACTACCTCGTCGCCCTCTCTCTCCTCCTCTTCTCCGCCTCCCTCATGTGGGAATCTCCCAACGTCGTCATGTACCTCACCACTCTTCCCGGAGATTACGGCGTCTCCTCCCCCAACTACACTCCCGCTATGAACCTTGCTGCCTAGAGTCTTTTCATGGTTCTTATCTCCAACCGGCTGCCACGTGATGGCTGATCGCTTCGTAGAAACAAGGGCCAGCTGTTGTTTTCAGGCTGCTAACCTGAACGTCACGTCCGGGTTATGATGAAAACCCTCCCACGTTGGAGAACTTGAAATCTATTTTTCTTCAATTTTAATGCCAAATCGAATCAAATTGAACTTTAATTTGAAAAACCACATGGACAACCACAAATTAGTAGGAACTGATAACAGAAAACTAGTCCACTTGCGTGTGATTCGGTACACCCTGTTGGTCTGTCGAATCTCAAAATATCATTCCCTGGGAGGCCTCTTATCATATCTCCCTTGACGACCCCTCTTTTTCTTACGCACTTTGTTCAGCTGCTAAATAATCATTCCAACAACCTCCCTCTCAGCAGATGTTACAGGAAGCTTACTTCAGTGTCTACCGATATTTCGGTGAAAATCCATTTCTTATCAAGTGAGTGTGAGTGTGAGTGTGAGTGTGAGTGTGAGTGTGAGTGTGAGTGTGAGTGTGAGTGTGAGTGTGAGTGTGAGTGTGAGTGTGAGTGTGAGTGTGAGTGTGAGTGTGAGTGTGAGTGTGAGTGTGAGTGTGAGTGTGAGTGTGAGTGTGAGTGTGAGTGTGAGTGTGAGTGTGAGTGTGAGTGTGAGTGTGAGTGTGAGTGTGAGTGTGAGTGTGAGTGTGAGTGTGAGTGTGAGTGTGAGTGTGAGTGTGAGTGTGAGTGTGAGTGTGAGTGTGAGTGTGAGTGTGAGTGTGAGTGTGAGTGTGAGTGTGAGTGTGAGTGTGAGTGTGAGTGTGAGTGTGAGTGTGAGTGTGAGTGTGAGTGTGAGTGTGAGTGTGAGTGTGAGTGTGAATGTGAGTGTGAGTGTGAATGTGAGTGTGAGTGTGAATGTGAGTGTGAGTGTGAATGTGAGTGTGAGTGTGAATGTGAGTGTGAGTGTGAGTGTGAATGTGAGTGTGAGTGTGAATGTGAGTGTGAGTGTGAATGTGAGTGTGAGTGTGAATGTGAGTGTGAGTGTGAATGTGAGTGTGAGTGTGAGTCAGTGAGGGAGTGTGAGTGTGAGTGAGTGAGGGAGTGAGTGAGTGTGAGTTTTGGCTAGAGAGAGGGATGCCCCTTATTCAGTGAGAACCAACGAGGAAAAAAGATTTTTAGTGTTGTCGGAGGCACAATAATCGCCAATGTTTTCCTTTTCTTCATCAATCTACCATTTATTATTTTGGACGCCACGCAACCCAAATGGGCAATGAATTACAAGATTCAGGATGATAAATTGGTAAGTTCCCTTTTACAAGCGTGGTCCAAAACGGTCAGTTGCTTTCCCATGCGCGGCTGGAATAAAACATGGCGGCGCCGCCGTGAAATCAGGGCCTCCTTAGCTCAGTGGTAGAGCGTTGGACTTTTAATCCAACGGTCAGGGGTTCGACCCCCCTAGGTGGCTGTGATTTTTTGCTTATCATATTATTGCCGATCTTTCGATTATAAGTCCGTTTTCAGCCTTCATTCTCCAAATACATCTCCTCCCTTCGACGAATCCTTCCGAACACATTGCTTGTAGCGCCTGCAACGGCAGCGGTTCTTTTCCCACTTATTCCTGCTTCCGCTTTCTCTCCCACAGAATTACCTCACTGGACAACCATTATTCTCCATTTGGTTGCTTTTGTGCTATTGGAGGAGGTTGGATTCTACTATAGTCATCGGCTACTTCACCATCCTTCCATTTACAAACACATTCACAAGATTCATCATGAATGGACTGCTCCTGTTTGTGAGTTGGACATTCGCTTTTCCTCACTCACTCCCTCACTCCCTCACTCACTCACTCACTCATTTACTCACTCACTCACTCACTCACTCACTCACTCACTCACTCACTCACTCACTCACTCACTCACTCACTCACTCACTCACTCACTCACTCACTCACTCACTCACTCACTCACTCACTCCCTCACTCTCTCTTTCTCTCATTTCCCCTTTTTTCCAGCAATCAGTTCCGTCTATTGCCACCCAATCGAGCACATCGTCTCCAACACCCTCCCAGTGCTCCTCGGCCCTCTGATCTGTGGTTCTCACATGGTCACTCACTGGATCTGGCTCTGCATAGCCCTCATTTCCACCACTTCTTCTCACTCCGGCTATCATTTCCCCCTGCAGCCTTCTTCTCAACCTCACGATTATCA